>JAXLNO010000319.1:0-266012 GCA_038087875.1 Malacoraja senta | reverse complement strand
ACTTCTCCCTATAGCTCACATCCTCTAGACCTGGCAACATCCTCGTGAATCGTCTCTGAACTGTTTTACGTTTTGACAATATATTTCTATAACAGGGTGCCCAGAACTGAACACATGGGGTTACTAAATGGGGTATCACCAACGTCTTATACAACTGCAAAATGACTTCCCAACATCTTTACTCTACACGCTGACTGATGAAGGCCAAAATGCCAAAAGCCATTTTGACCACCTTATCTACCTGCGACTCGCACCTGCACCCCTAGATCCCTATACTCTACAACAATTCCCATTTGCTGCCCTTTTTCGACGTCCGAAACTGCAACACTTCACACTCTCTGTATTCAATTCTATCAATCATTCCTCTGCCCACCTGGCCAATCGATCCAGGTTCTGCTGCAATCGTTCACAAACATCATCACTGTCTGCAATACACTAACTTATGTATTATCAGCAAACTTGCTGATGTTGCCCTGCGTGTTCTCATATAAATCAATAATGCAGATGACAAACAGTAACGGGCCCAGCACCGAACCCCGAGGCACACCATTAGTCACAGGCCTCCAGTCTGCGAAACTATCTTCCACCATCACCATCTGCTTTCTTCCATGGACGCAATTTGCTATCCATTCGCCTATCTCACCCTGGATCCCATGCGATCCATTATTCCCGAGCAACCTACCATGCGAACATTGTCGAATACCTGACTGAAATCATCAAGGGCGAAGGTGTACAGCCGGAAGTGGTAGTGCATGTCGGCAGAAACAATGTCGGAAAGAAGCGGATGAATATTCTGCAGAGTGAATTTAGAGAGCTCAGAAATGCAGAAAAAGAAGGACCTCCAGGGTGGTTATCTCCGTTTGCTTCCAGTTCCTCGTGCTGGCGAGAGAGGAACAGGAAGATACAGAACGTGAATGTGTGGCTGAGGAATCGTTTCAGGGGGTAGAGATTTAGATACTTAGACCACCGGGATCTGTTTTGAAATAAAGCGGAACTGTACAAAATGGACGGATTGCAACTTAACAGGTGGGGGGCCTGCATTCTGGCAGCCAGGTTTGCCACTGCTACACGGGTAATTTTACTCGAAACTAGACCAGGTGCAGACCCGTTGCGTCTGTCTCCCCAACGCGCGTTTGCCGGGGGGTTGCTGCGGCTTCACACGCACACTAACCAATCCCCCCACACACAGGGGGGTAGGAGGTGGAGGAGACAGGGAAAGGGCGAAGTATAGGGGGAGATGGAGAGGGGTTGATGGGGAGAGATTGGGGATGGGGGGATTGGGGGGAAGGCAGAGAGAGAGGGATGGGGAGGGGAGCGGTGAGTGGGGGGAAGGAGGAGAGAGAGAGAGAGAGAGAGAGAGAGAGATAGGAGGGGAGAGAAAGAGAGAGATAGAGGAGGGGAAGAAGACAGGGATAGAGGAGGGGGAAGAGGAGAGAGGGAAGAGAGAGAGAAAGAGAGAGGGTAGAGAGAGAGGAGGGGAGAGAGAGGAGGGAGAGAGAGAGAGGGGAGAGAGGGGGAGACAGAGATGCGGGAGAGAGGGGGGGTGGAGAGGGGAGAGAGAGGGGGAGGAGAGAGAGGGGGAGAGGGGGAGAGGGAGGGCGAGAGGGAGGGGAGGAGGCAGGAAGAGAGTGGAGGGGAGAGGAGGTGGGAAGAGAGGTGGGGGAGATGAGGGGAGAGAGAGGAGGAGGAGTGGGGAGAGAGGGTGGAGTTAGGGGGTTTGGGGGAGCGGAGAGAGGTCTGGAGGGGAGAGGGGGTTGGAGGAGGCGAGAGGGGGTTGGAGGAGGGGAGAGTGGGGTTGGAGGAGGGGCGAAGGGAGGGTGGAGGAGGGGAGAGGGGTGGGAGCAGAAGGGGAGAGGGGAGGGGGAAGATGGGGGAGGGCAAGAGGGGGGAAGGGAATAGAGAGTGGGGATAGGGAAGTGGGGAGGGGGAAGAGGGGGGAGGGAGGGAGGGGAGGGGAAGGGGGAGGGAGGGGGAGGGAAGGTGGGGAAGGGATCAGAGAGTGGGGAGGGGGAAGAGGGGGGAGGGGGGAGAGGCGGGGAGGGTACCATACATTCAACACGCGGTTGCGGGGGCGGGCAGGTTGCTGCGTCACACACAATAACCACCACCCCCCACCCACACACACACACACACAAACCATCCCCCCAACACACACACTGACCACCCCCATCAACACACACTAACCACCCCCCAACACACACACTAACCAACCCCACCCCCAAACACACACTCTAACCATCCCTTGATATTATATTAATATTGTTAATTGCCCAACTATCTTAATTTTGTAGCTCTTGTTCATTTTCTGGCTCTCTAACTAGTTCCATTAACTCATGAACTGTATGAGAGCCACAGTCTTCCCATTCCAGAGATCCAGGTTCACTCCTAACTTTAAGTGCTTTCTGCGTGCAGTTTGTGCATTAGAGTAATACAGTGTGGAAACAGGCCCTTTGACCCAACGTGCCCACATGGGCCAACAATGTCCCAGCTAATCTAGTCCCAATTGCCTGCGCTTGGTCTATAACGCACAACCTCGAGACGCTGTGCACGCCCTCAATGGGGCTGCGGGCCCACAGCCGTTGACGCGCCCGGCTCTGTGACGCTGACTGAAGGCAAAGATGGGTTGTTCCGCCGCTGCTTTTGGGCGTCCTCGGAAAGAGTGAAAATCGCAGCAGTGAAAATCGACAGCGAAAAAATAAAAATTTGGCGTTTTTGGAGGATAGCCGGGCGCTTGAGCCAGCGTGAGAGAGCCGGCCCGGGGGGGGGGTAGTGGAGGAGAGGCGGGCGGCAGCAGCGAAAATCGCTAGCGAAAGAAAAAAAAGTCGGCGTTTTTGGAGCAGAGCCGGGCGGCAGCAGCCGTTATGGTGGCTGGTCAGCAGTTGGCGACAAAATGAGTGAGTGGGGGGGGGGGTGGGGGATGGATTTTATTTAAAAATCTGTACATAAAAATGTCTAAATCTAATAAGGTGGGTGTTAGGGTATGTACAAGTGTAATGTCTAGCGAAATGGAAAAAAAATCTCGTAGTTTTCGCGTGTTATTTTGGCGGACCAAGGAATCAAAGGCCAAATGTGACACCCACAAATAAACACACACACACCCACACACACGCACACACAGAGTTTTAAAAGTATATAGATAAGGTGGGGGTGGCAAATGGGATAAAGGACGAAGTTAAATGGAATTAGTGTAAAGGGATAGTTAATGACCCCAGAATTAACGGGAAAGAAAGCTCACAAAGGGAAGGAAGAGAATGTCCATTTGTAATAGGAATCGATGTGAAAGGTGAGATGCGTAAGGAATTATAAGTAATGTATATGAATGCGCGAAATATAAGAAATAAAGTAGATGAGCTTGAGCTTCAGTTACAGGTTGGTAGATATGACATTGTGGGGATTACTGAGACGTGGCTCCAGGAGGATCGGGCCTGGGTACTTAATATTCAGGGTTATATATCCTACAGAAAGGAAAGGCAGGTGGGCAGAGGAGGAGGGATAGCTCTGCTGGTGAGGGATGGAATTCAGTCCCCTGCGAAGGAAGACATGGGAACTGACCAGGTAGAGGCGCTCTGGATTGAGTTGAGGAATTGTAAAGGCAAGAAAACAGTAATTGCTGTTATCTACAGACACCCTAATAGTAGCCCGAATGTAGAGTGTAAGTTGCAGCAGGTTAAAGCTGGCATGTAACAAAGGTAATGC
Source organism: Malacoraja senta (assembly GCA_038087875.1). NCBI lineage: Eukaryota > Metazoa > Chordata > Chondrichthyes > Rajiformes > Rajidae > Malacoraja > Malacoraja senta. Next base: position 262,316 of record JAXLNO010000319.1, on the reverse strand, counting down.
CACTGTGGTGATGCGGACTTTCAATATACAGGCAGACTGGGAAAATCAGGTTGCTTCAGACCCCAAGGAAAGAGAGTTTGTAGAGATCCTCCGAGATGGATATTTAGAGCAGCTTATAATGGAGCCGACCAGAGAAAAGTCAATTCTGGATTTAGTGTTGTCTAATGAATCAAATTTGATAAGAGGATTCGAAATAAAGGAACCGCTTGCAGGTAGTGACATAATATGATTAGTTTTAACCTGCAATTTGAGAAGGAGAACGTTAAATCGGGTGTCAGTGATGCAGTTGAACAAAGGAGTCGATGAAGGCATGAGAGAGGAGCTGGCCAAGCTAGACTGGAACTGGGGTTACTAGCAGAAATGACGGTGGAACAGCAATGGCAGGAATTTCTGGGCATAATCCAGCAGACGCAGGACATTTCTTTCCAAAAAGGAATTAAAGATGCTAAGTGGAGTAGGAGGCAACCGTGGCTGACAAGAGAAGTTAGGGATACAATAAAAGTAAAATAAAAGGTGTATAACAAAGCAAAGTGTAGCCGGAAGCCAGAGGATTGGGAAACTTTCATAGGACAACAGAAGGAAACAAAACGAGCAATGCGAGTTGAAAAGAGGAAGTACGAGGGGAAGCTGGCCAGGAATATAAAGAAGGACAGTAAAAGCTGCTTTAGATATGTTAAGGGAAAAAGAGTAGCAAAGTCAAATGTGGGTCCCTTGAAGGAAGACACGGGTGACATTATTATGGCAACAAGGAAATAACAGAAGAGTTGAATGGGTACTTCGGATCTGTCTTCACTGAGGAAGACACAAACAATCTCCAAGATGTACTGGAGGACAGAGGATCTAAGGGGGTAGAGGAACTGAAATTAGGCGAGGAAATAGTAATGGGACAGAAGGATGATAAGGTAAAGTAAGGGGGAGGTACAGCGAAACCTGGATGTCCTTTGACAGCATTCACTGAAAGTTGGCGTGCAGGTACTGCAGTCATTGAAGAAAGCTAATGGAATGTTGTCGTTCATAACAAGAGGATTTCAGTAGAGCGTAAAGAGGTTCTTCTGCCGTTGTAAAGGGCTCTGGTGAGACCACATCTGAAGTATTGTGTACAGTTTTGGTCTCCTAATTTGAAGAAGGACATCCTTGTGATTGAGGCAGTGCAGCGAAGTTTCACGAGATTGATCCCTGGGATGGCGGGACTGTCACAGGAGGAACGATTGCAAAGACCAGGATTGTATTCACTGGAGTTTAGAAGGATGAGCGGGATTCTTATAGACCCATATAAAATTATAAAAGGACTGCACAAGCTGGAGGCCGGAAAAATGTTCCCAATGTTAGGCGAGTCTAAAACCAGGGGCCACCGTCTTAGAATAAAGGGTAGGCCATTTAAGACTGAGGTGAGGAAAAAGTTTTCATTCAGATAGTTGTGACTTTGTGGAATTCCCTGTCACAGAGGGCAGTGGAGGCCAAATCAGTGGATTGATTTAAGAGGGAGTTAGATAGAGCTCTAGGGGCTAGTGGAATCAAGGGATATTGGGAAAAGGCAGGCAGTAGTTATTGATTGGGGACGATCATCCCTGAATGGCGGTGCTGGTTCGAAGGGCCGAATGGTCTCCTCCGGCACATATTTTCTATGTTTCTATGTTTCTATGTAATCCATCACCAGATATACATATGGTAACCGTGTGAGTATGATGGAGGCTGATTAGCGTTGATCCTAGGATAATAAAGAGTATATTAGGGAACGGAATAGGAATAGGTATACAGTGATAGAGCAGAACATAATAGATTAGATAGAAAATGGAGTAGTAATATGTATAGCAGAAGTATAGTGAATATATGGGAAAGCATTGGTGCATGATGGTAACTTGCTTTGTCCCAAGTTTTTTAGGAATTGTAGGTTATAGGTTCGACTGTGGAAAGGGATGGAAGAATGGGCAACAACACGGAGGTAATTCGCGCCCACTGCCGACACTACCACTTCTGGCTGTTCACCTTCGCCCTAGAGGATTTCAGTCAGGTATTCGACAATGTTCCGCATGGTAGGTTGCTCGGGAATAATGGATCGCAAGGGATCCAGGGAGAGATAGGCGAATGGATAGCAAATTGCGTCCATGGAAGAAAGCAGATGGTGATGGTGGAAGATTGTTTCGCAGACTGGAGGCCTCTGACTAATGATGTGCCTCGGGGTTCGGTGCTGGGCCCGTTACTGTTTGTCATCTGCATCATTGATTTATATGAGAACACGCAGGGCAACATCAGCAAGTTTGCTGATAATGCATAAGTTAGTGGTGTTGCAGATAGTGATGATGTTTGTGAACGATTGCAGCAGGATCTGGATCGATTGGCCAAGTGGGCGGAGGAATGATTGATATAATTGAATACAGAGAAGTGTGAGGTGTTGCAGTTTCGGGCGTCGAAAAAGGGCAGTACCTACACAGTAAATGGGAATTGTTGTAGAGTATAGGGATCTAGGAGTGCAGGTGCATGTTTCCTTGAAGTTCGGAGTCGCAGGTAGATAAGGTGGTCAAAATGGCTTTTGGCATTTTGGCCTTCATCAGTCAGCGTGTAGAGTAAATAAGTTGGGAGGTCATTTTGCAGTTGTATAAGACGTTGGTGAGACCCCATTTAGAATAATGTGTTCAGTTCTGGGCACCCTGTTATAGAAAATATATTGTCAAACGTGAACAGTTCAGAGACGATTCACGAGGATGTTGCCAGGTCTAGAGGATGTGAGCTATAGGGAGAAGTGAGTAGGCTGGTCTCTATTCCATGGAGCGCAGGAGGATGAGCGGGAGATCGTATAGAGGTAAACAAAATAATGAGAGTAATAGGTGAGGCTGGGACTGTCCCATCGATTTGAGAAACAGTTAAACAGGTACATGTATAGGACATGTTTAGAAGGATATGGATCAAACGCAGGCAAATGGATCTAGGGTACCTGGGACATGTTGGGCCGGTATGGGCGAGTTGAGCCAAAGAGCCTGTTTCCAAACTGTATCGCTCTATGACTCCACGACACAGGCCTAAGATACGTTGTCATGCCAGTTTTTAAAAATAATATCTGATATTACACAGATATATTCTCAGAATTACAAGAATAGGGCACAACATAGCACCGTCTTTCAGTCCCTCCACATCCACTTCTACCATTTTGGCCATATAGACAACTTCAATTTCTATATATTGGGTCATATCATTCCGTGATTTCGATATTTCCTTGGTTTGCCTAGTGCCTTGTGAGGCTTATCGTTATACCGGCTCTCCCCATCTCTGCTGTAAGCTTATTCCAGTTATCAAATTTGGCTGTATAAGAAAGTGTAACAGGTTTATATGCAGTACGTCAATTTAAGCAATATTTTTAAAGTAAGTGAACTATATTCATGAAATCACCGTGCTTGGCGTTTTAGCGACTTTGCTAAATATTGTCCGCTCAACCCAGCATCATTAGATATACAAACAAGAAGCCCACCAACCCCCGCCCCCCCCCCCGCACCCCCTCCAACCCGATTTGCACCGTCAGGACCTTACCTGAGAAATAATTTTGATAGCATGGGTATCTTTCTCCTTCCTAAACACACCTAACTGACTCCCGAATTGTAATGGAATATAACATCAATGCTATCGTAGCAACAATTATGTTTCGGGGCCAAAGTGTACAGGCCTAGCAACACGTTGTATGTAAAGTCAGGTACGCTGTACAAGAGGATGGGTTACACATGAATAACATCATTACAATATTTGGCGGATAGATGAAGAAAGCTACATTATTTATTCAGAAGGTTGTTAATCTGTGGAACTCATTGCCACATAGGGCTGTGGAGGCCAAGTCGGTGGATATTTTTAGGCAGAGATAGACAATTCTTGATTAGAACAGCTGTCAAGTGCTATGGGGTGAAGGCAAGAAATGGGACAAAGGAGGCCAGTGATCAGCCGTGATTGAATGACGGAGTAGATTCCATGGGTCGAATAGCCAAATTCTATTCCAAAAACTGTGAATGGGAACTTATGAATATGGACTGGAATGGTAAAGAGGAATAAGTGAGTTCGTATCCCCAATGCGCATGCACACGTCATACGTCACTTGCAATAAACAGTCTCGGCCACTTTGATGCTGCGTTGTGTGCAGGCTTGCCTTTCGTCCGTGGTCGTGGTCGGGCCTGGCTCTAAACGCTGCTGAGTCGCTGCTGGGCCGTCCCCCTCCACTCCCGGGTGTCTCCTCTCTGTCCGGGTGGCCCTGCGCTGGCGGGGCGGCCCCGGATTTGCAGCCGGCGCGAAATGGGATAAATATTCTGCAGCGTGACTTAGAGGGCTCAGAAAAATGCAGAAAAGCAGGACCTCCAGGGTGGTTATCTCCGGTTTGCTTCCAGTTCCTCGTGATGGCGACAGCAGGAACCAGGAAGAAACAGAACGTGAATGTGTGGCTGAGGAACTGTTTCAGGGGGTAGGGATTTAGATCCTTAGACCACTGGGATCTGTTTTTGAAGTAAAGCGGAACTGTGCAAAGGGACGGATGGCAACTTAACAGTGGGGTGCCAGCATTCTGGCAGCCAGGTTGCCACTGCTACACGGGCAATTTTAAACTAAATAAGGGGGGGGGTGTCAAATGGGATAAAGGACGGAGTTAAAGGGAAAGGGAGTAAATGGATAGTAATGACCCCAGAATTAACGGGAAAGAAAGCTCACAAAGGGATGGAAGTGTATGGCCATTTGTAATAGAGATCGATGTGAAAAGTGAGATGCGTAAGGAATTAAAAGTAATGTATTTCAATGCGCGAAATAAAAAGAAATAAAGTAGATGAGCTTGAGCCTCAGTTAGAGGTTGGTAGATATGACATTGTGGGATTACTGAGACGTGGCTCCAGGGGGATCGAGCCTGGGAACTAAATATTCAGGGTTATATATCCTATAGAAAGGAAAAGGGGTAGCTCTGCTGTGGAGGACGCAATTCAGTCCCCCGCGAAGGAAGACATCGGGACTGACGAGGTAGAGGCACCCTGGAATGAGTTGAGGAATTGTAAAGGCAAGAAGACCAGTAATTGGTGTTATCTACAGACCCCCAAATAGTAGCCCGAATGTAGTGTGTAAGTTGCAGCAGGTTAAAACTGGCATGTAACAAAGGTTTTTTTTTAATTTTTTTTATTTTTTTATTTATTAGAAGTACATTACATTACAACCACATACATTAGTACTCGTCACTTTATGTCCTTACAATTAATGTACTCCATTTATTTTTTACACTAGAAAAAGAAAAGATTGAAAGAAAGAAGAAAGTGAAGGAAAGAGTGAAAGTGTAGAAAATGTGACAACAAAACAGGACGAAGACCCTATAAGAGCAAAATTAAAAACAAAAGAAAAATAATTAAGAAATAGACCCTAGAAAAGAAAGAGAAAGAGAAAGAGGAAAAAGAGAGAAACAAATATTTTTATGAGCATTAGGTAAATGGGACATACCAACTCTTCAACTAGCATCCCCCCTTACCTGACCTCAATTTTTTTAAAGTACTTTTGCACCCTATATTTGTAATAATTCTATAAAGGCAGACAACGTCAGGTGGAAGTGATCTGGTTTACCTGCTAGGAGGAGTCTTATCTCTTCTAGGTGTAATGTTTCGAACATATTTGAAGTCCACATATTTATAGTTGGTATTGGAGCCTTCTTCCAAAATTTTAGAATTAGCTTTTTTCCAGTTATTAACCCATAGTCCATTAGTTTCTTTTGAAACACATTTAGTTCTGGGCCATCTTCCGTTATTCCGAAGATAATCCATTCTGCTTTGCGTATCAGTCTTATTTTAAATAACTTTGTAAAGATTTCAAAAATTTCATTCCAAAATTTTTGAATTTTTGTACAGAAAACGAATGAGTGCGCTATAGTAGCTTCTTGGGATTGACATTTATCACAAATAGATGATACATTTGGGAAAATTTTATGAATTTTAGTTTTCGAATAATATAATCTATGTAAAATTTTAAATTGTATTAAAGTGTGTCTTACATTAATCGAACATTCATGCACGTTTAATAAGTGTTCATTCCAACTTTCCTTTGAAATTTTAATAGCTAACTCTTGTTCCCAGTCTCTTCTGATACCCTCCGTAGATGGTATTTGTACATATAAGATAATATTATACAAATATGATATTAAGTTTGCTGATTCAGCTTTTATCTGCATTCCCTCATCCAATACATCTGCTGGGTTATTATAATGATCTTTTGTATATTTTTTCAAATAGTCGCATATTTGAAAATATTTAAAATATTGATTATTTCCGAGTTTATATTTTATTTGTAATTGTTGAAATGAAAGTAATTTTCCAGTTTCATACAAGTCACCAAGCGTTTTAATTCCTAGTCTATCCCAATGTGTAAAAGCTTTATCTATAATAGAGGGATTAAACGAAGGGTTATTAACTATAGGTAATAAAGGTGATACATTTCTTAATTTGAAATTTTGTTTTATTTGTTTCCAAATTCGGATTGTACTATGAATAATTGGGAAGAGAAAGAGATTAGTTAAAACAAATGTAGGTCCCTTGCAGTCAGAAACAGGTGAATTGATCATGGGGAACAAGGATATGGCGGCCAATTGAATAACTACTTTGGTTCCGTCTTCACTAAGGAAGACATAAATAATCTGCCGGAAATAGCAGGGGGCCGCGGGTCAAAGGAGATGGAGGAACTGAGTTAAATCCAGGGTACACAAAAATGCTGGAGAAACTCAGCGGGTGCAGCAGCATCTATGGAGCGAAGGAAATAGGTAACGTTTCGGGCCGAAACCCTTCTTTGAAATCCAGGTTAGTCGGGAAGTGGTGTTGGGTAAATTTAATGGATTAAAGGCCGATAAATCACCAGGGCCAGATAGGCTGCATCCCAGAGTATTTAAGGAAGTAGCTCCAGAAATAGTGGATGCATTAGTGATAATTTTTCAAAACTCTTTAGATTCTGGAGTAGTTCCTGAGGATTGGATGCTAGCAAACGTAACCCCACTTTTTAAGAAGGGAGGGAGAGAGAAAACGGGGAATTACAGACCAGTTAGTCTAACATCGGTAGTGGGGAAACTGCTAGAGTCAGTTATTAAAGATGGGATAACAGCACATTTGGAAAGTGGTGAAATCATTGGACAAAGTCAGCATGGATTTACGAAAGGTAAATCGTGTCTGACGAATCTTATAGAATTTTTCGTGGATGTAACTAGTAGAGTGGATAGGAGAGAACCAGTGCATGTGTTGTATCTGGACTTTCTGAAGGCTTTCGACAAGGTACCACATAAGAGATTAGCATACAAACTTAAATCACACGGTATTGGGGGTTCAGTATTGATGTGGATAGAGAACTGGCTGGCAAACAGGAAGCAAAGAGTAGGAGTAAACGGGTCCTTTTCACAATGGCAGGCAGTGGGGTACCGCAAGGCTCAGTGCTGGGACCCCAGCTATTTAGAATTTATATTAATGATCTGGACGAGGGAATTGAAAGCAACATCTCCAAGTTTGCGGATGACACTAAGCTGGGGGGCAGTGTTAGCTGTGAGGAGGATGCTAGGAGACTGCAAGGTGACTTGGATAGGCTGGGTGGGTGGGCAAATGTTTGGCAGATGCAGTATAATGTGGATAAATGTGAGGTTATCCACTTTGGTGGCAAAAACGGGAAGGCAGACTATTATCTAAATGGTGGCCGATTAGGAAATGGGGAGATGCAGCGAGACCTGGGTGTCATGGTACACCAGTCATTGAAAGTAGGCATGCAGGTGCAGCAGGCAGTGAAGAAAGCGAATGGTATGTTGGCCTTCATAGCAAGAGGATTTGAGTATAGGAGCAGGGAGGATCTACTGCAGTTGTACAGGGTCTTGGTGAGACCACACCTGGAGTATTTCGTACAGTTTTGGTCTCCAAATCTGAGGAAGGACATTATAGCCATAGAGGGAGTGCAGAGAAGGTTCACCAGACTGATTCCTGGGATGTCAGGACTTTCATATGAAGAAAGAGTGGATAGACTTGGCTTATACTCGCTAGAATTTAGGAGATTGAGAGGGGATCTTATAGAAACGTACAAAATTCTTATGGGGTTGGCCAGGCTAGATGCAGGAAGATTGTTCCCGATGTTGGGGAAGTCCAGGACAAGGGGTCACAGCTTAAGGATAAGGGGGAAATCCTTTAAGACCGAGATGAGGAAAAACTTTTTCACACAGAGAGTGGTGAAGCTCTGGAACTCTCTGCCACAAAGGGTAGTTGAGGCCAGTTCATTGGCTATATTTAAGAGGGAGTTAGATGTGGCCCTTGTGGCTAAAGGGATCAGGGGGTATGGAGAGAATGCAGGTACGGGATACTGAGTTGGATGATCAGCCATGATCATATTGAATGGCGGTGCAGGCTCGAAGGGCCGAATGGCCTACTCCTGCACCTATTTTCTATGTATCTATGTATCTATGTTCTTATTATAATTTATGTTATTCAATTTCATTGGAGAAAGGAGGATCGCTCTAATGTTTCCAGAGGAGCAATCCTCTTTCTCCATTACAATCCAGTCCACTTGCTGGGCGGAGTTATCCATCAGTTGAATCATATTTTTAATATTTACTGACCAATAATAATACATAAAGTTAGGTAGTGCTAAACCCCCTAATACTTTAGGTTTATTCAGATGAGTTTTTTGTATTCTATGTGATTTATAGTCCCATATAAAATTATTGATATCTGAGTCGAGTTTTTTAAAAAACTTATTTGGTAAGTATATAGGTATTAAATTTGTGGTAGAAAGATCATTTTTATTGCGTTTATTGGGCCTATTAAAGACATCGGGAGCGTTTTCCAGAATTTAATTAGTGTGTTTAATTTATTAAGTAGGGGGTCAAAATTTGCCCTAAACATACCTTGATATGTTCTGGTAATTTCGATTCCCAAGTATTTAAATTTTTCTGTAGCTATTTTAAAAGGGAATTTTAAAAGGTGTGTTGAATCTTTCGGTTTTATTGACATAATTTCACTTTTATTCCAATTTATTCTATATCCAGAAAAAGATCCAAAGTCTTCAATTAAATTTAATATATTTGGTATAGTGATTTGAGGTTTTGTAATGTACAGTAATATATCATCCGCGTATAAAGATATTTTATTATATGAGTCTTTAGTATTATATCCATGGATATCAGGGTGTCTTCTAATTTTCTCTGCTAGCGGTTCAATAATGAGAGCAAACAGCTGTGGTGATAATGAGCATCCTTGTCTATTTCCCCTTGATAGTTAGTTTTCTAGCTGTAGGTTTGTTATATAGTAACTTGATCCATAGAATAAAATTCTCCCCAGTTGGAATTTTTGTAATACTTTATCCATATAATTCGATTCTACTTGATCAAATGCTTTTTCAGCATCCAGCGAAATATTGATAATTCTTGATCTTCAGATTTGTGTGAGTGCATTATGTTGAGTAGACGTCTCATATTGTTAGAAGAGTATCTCTTAGGGATAAACCCCGTCTGATCTGGGTTTATTAATTTACTAATGTATTTACTTAATCTTCTAGCTAATGTTTTCGCTAATATTTTTTGATCTGTGTTTAACAATGCTATAGCTCTATATGAACCAGGTTCTTCTAAATCTTTGTTTTTCTTAGGTATTAGTGTAATCGTTGATTCCGCTAATGTATCAGGTAGTATTCGTTTTTTATAAACATATTGGTACATTTTTTGTAATCTTGGTATTATTTTATCATAAAAGCTTTTATAAAATTCATTAGTAAATCCATCAGGGCCTGGTGTTTTTCCATTCTTTAGTGAGTTTATTGTATCTTCTGATTCCTTAATTGAGATTTGTGCAACCAATTCCTCTTGTTCCTTCAGCTCTAACTTTGGAAGATTACAATTATCCAAAAACGTTGTGATATTATTGGAATCAATTGTCGTTTTAGATGTATACAAATTCTCATAAAATTGCGCAAATCTTTTATTAATATCCTTCGGTGTTGTTAATAATTCCCCTTTATCTGATTTGATCTTTGGTATAGTATGTTCCTTTTCTCGTTATTTTAGCTGGCGAGCCAAAGGTTTATGCGGTTTATCCCCAAATTCAAAGTGCTCTTGTTTTGTAATTTGAAAAAGTCTTATTAGTTTGGCAGATAATAATTTATTTAATTTAAATTTCAAAATTATTATTTTATTATGTTTATCTATTGATGGATCTTTAGCATTATCTATATCCATTTGTCTAATAAGTTCTTCTAACTGTCTTTGTTCATTCTTATTCTTTTTATTTTGAAAAGCTTGATATGAAATTATAATACCCCTAATGTATGCTTTAAAAGATTCCCATAATACAGTAGGCGATATACCTGGAGTATCATTTATTTGAAAAAAGACCTCCATTTGTTCTTTTAAATATATACTCGCTTGTGGATCTTTTAGAATTTGAGAATTAAATCTCCAAAACGATTTATTCTTAAACATTCCTTCCAGTTTTAAAAAGAAAGTTAGTGGAGAATGGTCTGAAATCGAATTTGTGTGGTATATTGCGTTAGATGTTTGGGGGATTAATTTTGTATCCAGCAGAAAGTAGTCTATACGTGAGTATGTCTTATGTACCATTGAATAAAACGAGTATTCCCTGCCAGTTGGAATAACAATTCTCCAAACATCTGCTATATTAGTATTGTTTATATAGGTATTGAGAAGTTCCCCGGTTTTCGATTTCATATTCCCTCTCTGTTTTGGCTTGATTTATCTAAGTACGGATCTAAAACACAGTTAAAGTCTCCTCCTATTATAACATTTTGATAGTTAGACTCTGCAATTATGTTGAAAAATTTATTGAAAAAGTGGGGCTTATCAAAGTTAGGGGCATATATATTTACCAAGGTAAGTGGAGTATCATGGATTTCTCCATTAACTATTAGGTATCTCCCTTCTATATCTGTTATGATATTCTTTGCTTTAAATGGTATACCTTTTCTTATAATGATTGACGTGCCTCTAGATTTTGAAGTAAATGAAGAATGGTATGTTTGACCTATCCATTTCGCCCTCAACCTAACTTGATCCTGAGATTTTAAGTGTGTTTCTTGTAGGAAGGTAATGTCGGAGTTGTACAGTTTCAGCTGAGCTAGTATCTTACCCCTTTTAATAGGTTCGTTAATACCTCTTATATTCCAACTACAAAATGAGATTCCTCCTAGGTTCTTTTGTTTGGTGTCATGCATTTTGAATAATTATAGTACCTTTAAATCTTGTGGTGCATCCATATCCCAGGTCTTTGGGTAATGGGGGAACTTTTGAGTTTTTAAGTTTTGTTGGTATGTCAATTTTACGCTTATGACTAAACACAAAACACAAACATGTGATTTTATGTGATTTAAAAAAAAACTAAAAAAGTGATAATACAGTGTCTGATATAGTTGGCACTGTAGCAAGTGTCCCACCTGTAGGTGGGAAAAAACCTTGTTTTGACTTCCATTGCGTTGTTACACAAATAGCTCCGCTCTCTTGGTTAATCATAACATATTAAAATATTAAAACGGGGCGTCACATTCAGATATATAATACAGTTTTAACCTGGATATTTCATTATAACATATATATATATCGGAATTTTAACTACTAATTATTAAACCGATACTTTTGACTTCAATAAGAATCAACTGTTGGTTGAAGGGGTTACCGAGACGTGCCCCTGGGCCTAAGCCAGGTGCTCGTTTTTCATCCCCTCCACCCACTTATATATAAGGTTTCAATTTATTAAAAATTCATATTAGTATGTTAGTTCGTTATTTTTTATTTTTGTTTTTGTTAGTATTCTAATCTAACATGCATAACTTATTAAGTTGTTAATAGGATAAGTTCTTACAATTGGTTATAATATTATAATCTAATAAGCAAGTAAATGCTTCTGGTATATACCATTCCCATCTGTTCAGCTGTTTACTCGTTTTGAACTGAAAGTGTCCTTGATTCAACATTCCAAAGATAACAGTCTAACTATCCCCAGACAAAGCATTGCTTAGAATGGTTCAGCTCTGCCAAACCCCCCTTTGATTTCTATATTTAAACGCGTCTTCAGGCTTAACAAATGACTTTTCAAAACCCTTAAAGGAAATACGCATTTTCGCAGGTAAAAAATCCCATATATGATCCCTTCTTTCCCTCTTAAAAGATCCTTAACCTTCTCGAATTTGTTTCTTTTTTGCACAATTTCATACGGGTAGTCCATGAATATCTTAATAGTGTCATTGTCCAGCCGCAGTTGCACACCGTATTTGATTTTGCTCATAACATCTTCCAGTTCTAAAATATCCCGAAATTTCACAATAATATGTCGTGGATAAGTTTTTCCCGCACCAGATCTTTGTTTAAATCTTGGGACACGATGAGCCACTTCGATTTTCGGTTCTTTGGAAAGATTCAGCAGTTTAAGCAAGCCCATGGCAAACTCACGCACATCCTCCACCTCGGCTCCCTCTGAGACTCCAAGAATTCTCAAATTCTGACGTCTAGAGCGAGCTTCCAGGTCCAGGCATTTTTCTGAAACTTTACTGAGTTGAGTCACCATCTGTAGTGAAGTTTGTTCATTTTCTCGCCTCATTTGCTCATGTTCTTGCTTCATTTTCGCCATGTCTTCAACCACTCGAGCCGTGTTTTTCTCCAATTCCGTAATTGTGCGCATACTTGCAGCTACTGTTTCAAGCACAGCCGTGAACTTGTCCGTAGTAGTTTCATCCATCTTGTCCATTCTCTCTGAAAGTCCATCTTTCACCTCATCAATTCGTTTATTCATAATGTCCAGTGAATCAATCATATTCTTCTGATTACCAGCATTTAAATCCCTCATCATCTTCTCCATTCCTTCCATCATTTTTGCCATTATTTTCCATCATAATTTTATTTTCGTCCAAAATCTAATCTTTCATATTTTTCACTGATTTCTTCAAGTCATCAAACTCTTTCTTATATCTTGTATCCATTTCTGCAGCCACTTCAGAGACTTCAGAGACTTCAGAGGTAACTTCTGCTTCAGGCTTCTTCTGGTCTCTCAGCAGCTTTTTCACTGATCTCTGAGGGCTCACAGCTGGAGACAGTTTACTCATTTAAAGGGCTTTAAACCACCGTTTAAAACATCGCGCTTAATGATGACGTCATCAGCGCGGCGACCAGAAGCTCCGGTAAGGTTTTTAAAAACAATTCCGATTTCTGGACCCGTTTAACACGATAAATCGTGAATTTTTTCGGGAGAGGAGCTAGGTGCACGTCTGTTAGTCCAACATGGCGCCACCGCATGTAACAAAGGTAATGCCACTATGGTGATGGGGACTTTCAATATACAGGCAGACTGGGAAAATCAGGATGCTTCAGGACCCCAAGAAAGAGAGTTTGTAGAGATCGTCCCTGTTCGGGTGAAAGGAAATAGTAAAAATTGGAAAGAGCCATGGTTTTCAAGGGAAATTGGACACATGGTTCGGAAAAAGAGAGAGATCTACAATAATTATAGGCAGCATGGAGTAAATGAGGTGCTTGAGGAGTATAAAGAATGTAAAAAGAATATTAAGAAATAAATTAGAAAAGCTAAAAGTAGATATGAGGTTGCTTTGGAAAGTAAGGTGAAAGTAAATCCAAAGGGTTTCTACAGCTATATTAATAGCAAAAGGATAACAAGGAATAAAATTGGTCCATTAGAGTGTCAGAGTGGACAGCTATCTGCAGAGCCAAAAGAGATGGAGAGAGATTGAACTATTTATTTTCTTCGGTATTCACCAAGGAGAAGGATATTGAATTATGTGAGGTAAGGGAAACAAACAGAGTAGCAATGGAAACTATGAGATTCAAAGAAGAGGAGGTGTGGACACTTTTGAAAAATATGAAAACGGATAAGACTCCAGGTCCTGACAGGATATTCCCTCGGACATTGAGGGAAGTTAGTGTAGAAATAGCAGGGGCATGTTAGGAACAGAAATATTTCAAATGTCATTAGAAATGGGAATAGTGCCGGAGGATTGGCGTACTTCGCATGTTGTTCCGTTGTTTAAAAAGGGTTCTAAGAGTAAACCTAGCAATTATAGACCTGTTAGTTTGATGTCAGTGGTGGGCAAATTAATGGAAAGGATACTTAGAGATAATATATATAAGCATCTGTTTAGGCAGGGTCAGATTAGGAACAGTTAAAATGTATTTGTGCCTGGAAGGTCATGTTTGACTAATCTTCTTGAATTTTTCGAAGAGTTTACTAGGGAAATTGATGAGGGTAAAGCAGTGGATGTTGTCTATATAGACTTCAGTATGGCCTTTGACAAGGTTCATCATGGAAGGTAGGTTAAGAAGATTCAATTGTTGGGTATTAATGGTTGAGTGGCAAGATGGATTCAACAGTGGCTGAATGGGAGATGCCAGAGAGTAATGGTGGATGGCTGTTTGTCAGGTTGGAAGCCGGTGACTAGTGGGGTGCCTCAGGGGGTCTGTGTTGGGTCCACTGTTGTTTGTCATGTACATCAATGATCTGGATGATGGTGTGGAAAATTGGATTAGTAAGTATGCAGATGATACTAAGATAGGTGGTGTTGTGGATAATGAAGTAGATTTTCAAAGTCTACAGAGAGATTTAGGCCATTTGGAAGAGTGGGCTGAAAGATGGCAGATCGAGTTTAATGCTGATAAATGTGAAGTGCTACGTCTTGGCAGGACAAATCAAAATAGGAAGTGCATGGTAAATGGTAGGGAATTGAGGAATGCAGTTGAACAGAGGGATCTAGGAATAACTGTGCGTAGTTCCCTAAAGGTGTAATCTCGTGTAGATAGGGTGGTAAAGAAAGCTTTTGGTGTGCTGGCCTTTATAAATCAGAGCATTGAATATAGTAGTTGGGATGTAAAGTTAAAATTGTACAAGGCATTGGTGAGGCCAATTATGGAATATGGAGTACAATTTTGGTCGCCTAATTATAGGAAGGATGTCAACAAAATAGAGAGAGTATATAGGAGATTTACTAGAATGTTGCCTGGGTTTCAGCAACTAAGTTACAGAGAAAGGTTGAACAAGTTAGGTCTTTATTCTTTGGAGCGCAGAAGGTTAAGGGGAGACTTGATAGAGGTCTTTAAAATGATGAGCGGGTTAGAAAGGGTTGACGTAGATAAGCTTTTCCCATTGAGAATAGGGAAGATTCAAACAAGGGGACAAGACTTGAGAATTAAGGGACAGAAATGTAGGGGTAACATTAGGGGGAACTTCTTTACTCAGAGAGTGGTAGCTGTGTGGAATGAGCTTCCAGTGGAAGTGGTGGAGGCAGGTTCGATTGTATCCTTTAAAAATAGATTGGATGGGTATATGGACCGGAAAGGAATGGAGGGTTATGGTCTGAGTGCAGGTAGATGGGACTAGAGGGATGAAAGAAGAAAGAAGTAAAAGAAAAGAAGAGAAAAAAGGAGGGAAAAAAAGTGTTTGGCATCGACTTGAAAGGCCGAGATGGCCTGTTTCAGTGCTGTAATGGTTATATGGTTATATGGTTATCTTCCGAGATGGATACTTGGAGCAGCTTAAAATGGAGCCGACCAGAGAAAATGCGATTCCAGTTTTAGTGTTGTCTAATGAACCAGATTTGATAAGAGGTTTCGAAATAAAGGAACCGCTTGCAGGTAGTGATCATAATATGATTAGTTTTAATCTGCAATTTTAGAAGGAGAACGTTAAATCGGAAGTGCCAGTGACGCAGTTGAACAAAGGAGTCGATGAAGGCATGAGAGAGGAGCTGGCCAAGCTAGACTGGAATGGGTTACTAGCAGGAATGACGGTGGAACAGCAATGGCAGGAATTTCTGGGCATAATACGGCAGACGCAGGACATTTCATTCCAAAAAGGAATACAGATTCTAAATGGAGTAGGAGGCAACCGTGGCTGACAAGAGAAGTTAGGGAAATAATAAAACTAAAATAAAAGGTGTATAACACAGCAAAGTGTAGCCGGAACCCAGAGGATTGGGAAACTTTCATAGGACAACAGAAGGAAACAAAACGAGCAATGCGAGTTGAAAAGAGTAAGTACGATGGGAAGCTGGCCAGGAATATAAAGAAGGACAGTAAAAGCTGCTTTAGGTATGTCAAGGGAAATGGTGTAGCAAAGTCTAATGAGGGTCCCTTGAAGGCAGACACGGGTGAAATTATTATGGGCAACAAGGAAATGACAGAAGAGTTCAATAGGTACTTCGGATCTGTCTTCACTAAGGAAGACACAAACAATCTCCCAGATGTACTGGAGGACAGAGGATCTAAGGGGGTAGAGGAACTGAAAGACATTTTCATTAGGCGATACATAGTAATGGGACAGAAGGATGATAAGGTAAAGTAAGGGGGAGGTACAGCGAAACCTGGATGTCCTTTGACAGCATTCACTGAAAGTTGGCGTGCAGGTACTGCAGTCATTGAAGAACGCTAATGGAATTTTGTCGTTCATAACAAGATGATTTCAGTAGAGTGTAAAGAGGTTCTTCTGCAGTTGTAAAGGGCTCTGGTGAGACCACATCTGAAGTATTGTATACAGTTTTGGTCTCCTAATTTGAGGAAGTACATCCTTGTGATTGAGGCAGTGCAGCGTAGTTTCACGAGATTGATCCCTGGGGTGGCGGAACTGTCACAGGAGGAACGATTGCAAAGACCAGACTTGTATTCACTGGAGTTTAGAAGGATGAGGGGGGTCTTATAGACACATATAAAATTATAAAAGGACTGGACAAGTTAGAGGCAGGTAAAATGTTCCCAATGTTAGGCGAGTCTAAAACCAGGAGCCACAGTCTTAGAATAAAGGGGAGGCCATTTAAGACTGAGGTGAGGAAGACGTTTTCATTCAGGCAGTTGTGAATTTGTGGAATTCCCTATCACAGAGGGCAGTGGAGGCCAAATCACTGGATTGATTTAAGAGGGAGTTAGATAGAGCTCTAGGGGCTAGTGGAATCAAGGGATATTGGGAGAAGGCAGGCAGGGGTTATTGATTGGGGACGATCAGCCATGATCACAATGAATGGCGATGCTGGTTCGAAGGGCCGAAAGGCCTCCTCCTGCACATATTTTCTATGTTTCTATGTTTCTATGCAACCCATCACCAGATATACATATCGTAACATCGTGTGAATATGAAGGAGGCTGATTACCGTTGATCCTAGGATAATAAAGAGTATATTAGGGAACAGAATAGGAATAGGTATACAGTGATAGAGCAGAACATAATAGATTCGATAGAAAATTGAGTAGGAATATGTATAGCCGAATTATAGTGAATGTATAGGAAAGCATTGGTGCATGATGGTAACTTGCTTTGTCCCAAGTTTTTCAGGAATTTTAGGTTATAGGTTCGACTGTGGAAAGGGATGGAAGAATGGGCAACAACACGGAGGTAATTCGCGCCCACGAAAACTCGGGAGGTGAAGATTCATCAGACGGAAATTCTGAAGCTACGCCAACGAAAACTCGGGAAGCTTGACAAGATTCTGGGAAGAAACATCATCACTTTGTGTTGCTGATAAATGGGAAATGTAATGGACACACTTATGTATACCTGGTTAGCTGATTATTGGACTATTTGGCAAGCGACTTTGAGTGCTGAAAAGCGCTATATAAATAAAATCTATTATTATTATTATTATTATCATAAATGATGGGTTATCATATATGATAAAAAGGAAGGAATGTTAATTCTGAACAGATTGGAGAGGCTAGGACTTTAAAATTTGGTAAAGGCGTCAGGACTGCTTGGATATTTCGTCAATTTGAAAATGCTCCATGTGGAACTGGGACAAGCTGCATAGTGGTGCCAGTTTGTCTTGAGCCTAGATCCAAGCTGCAAGAAGGGGATGGGAACGTCTGCAGACCCTGTAAATTAAGTGCAAAGTGCATAGAATGGATTGGATGACTGCAAACCAGACATACACCTTGTAAATAATTGTAAATAACGTTGCCAATCTTTACTTTACTGATTGTTGATTGGATGATGTATTGAGCCTTGTCTGGTTTTCTTGCAGAACAGGGTAAATGTTGAGATGTATGCTTCCTCCCAGAAGTCTGATTGAATACAATGTATTAGCCACTGTATTATTGGGTTAGAGAAATATCAGTTATGTATGGGGTTAATCGATAACTGTAATTTGATTGTAAAGAGTCCACCCCCATGTGGTTCGGTCCCTCAAGGTCCGGGGACCTATAAAAGTCCGCTGCCACGAGGTCCAGCGTCGAACTTCTGGGAGAGCGCTTAGGACTGCGTGACCTTCTGGAATGTCTCTGTTTGAGCGAGGCCTAGAGGGCTTCATCAGGCAGATACGAGGCTCGAACACGCGGTGGTTAGATATAGTGATTGAATTGTAATTGAGTTTTAATTAAAGATTCGTTGCGCTAGTGCTCGATTCAGTGGTTTTTGACAGAAACCAGACTGGAGGAAGCTTAGAATGAGCAATTTACACATAATTAAAGATACCATACGATAGAACTTTATTCATCCCCGGAGGGAAATTGGTCTGCCATCAGTCATACCATACAACAAGGTACAAGAAAACATGAAATTAGAATTAAATTAAAAGTGAAAAAAAAGAAGACAACCGACAGTTGCCTTGCTGCCGTGTGTACAACGCCTCAACCGGAACCAAGTACCGAACTCTGGCTTATCACCTGGGCAGCATGTTCTGAAACTAAAATGTAACCCCCCTCCCCACTTCCCCACACCGGGTCTCGCTTTGTTCTCCCGCCATCGCGCAAGGCGGTCCCCCCCATGCTGGCCCCTCCATTGTTCTTCACGGTCGTCGTCCCCACGCCCTTCATTGTACTTCACGGCGGTCGCCCACACCGGGTCCTCATTGTCTTCCCCTCCAACCTCACGCTCATCGACCGCTGATCGTGCGTCGATAGCGAGGACCCACTGTAGCCGAGCCCGCAAGGCTCCTGCTGCCACCGAGGCTCCTTCGGCAGCTGAGGACCCTGCTTTGAGATGTGCAAAACCTGTTGGTTTTGGAGTGAGGGTGGAAACCGAAGATCTCGGAGTAAACCCATGCGGTCACGGGGAGAATATACAAACTCCGTGCAGACAGCACCCGTAATCGGGATTGGACCTAAAACTGTGAGCGCTTTCATTTAGCAAGCTTTTGATGTAAGCTCATCAAACTGGTCTCCATCCTATATCTGCCTCGATTACCGCCTCTGGCAACTCGTTCGATATACCAACACCCGGAGGAGTATTAGGCACTTCGGTCGGAATAAATATTGTCACTCTCAATTTAAACATATGCTGTTTAGATTTTGAAACCCCCACCTTGCAGAAGACACTGTGACTTCATCCTATCGATATGTGTAGGATGGGAAATATGCATATACGATTTTTAAATATATCGCCAGAAATTGCGCGGTGTAATTTAAGGGGGAAATTGGCAACACAGGCTTATTCCTTGCAGCACAGGAGACTGAGCAGTGATCTTATAGAGGTTTATCAATTCATGAGTGAAGTCCACAGGATGAATTACGGATATGTTAGTTTGTTCTCCATACGCAACCCGAAAACCAGTTGCTGTGTCATCTGTGATATTTCGTTCACTACCTAAACTAGATGAGTCACAAAATATCTGATGTTGTAGTGGTACCAAACTTTGTGAACAAACAGTTGCTTTATTCAAACGTTACACGTTTGGTTTACATGCAAATTTGTTCCTCTAACATATTCAGTTATTGCTGCTGCTGCTGCTGAGCAAGGGTGTTGAATCGAGCTCAGCTACCTTTCGTCTCTTGATCTCAAGGAGTGATCTGCTTACATGGCAGCACACTCCCCATAACCCTTGACGTCACGTGACAGCCCTCGGAACCACTGACAGGGTTCGACCGTATGTGGTCTGACCATCAGCTGACGCCACAGGACACACCCCGCAGAACCGGAGGAAAGAAAACGAGCAGGCAAACGAAACGCGGCAGCCAAAAGACCTAAATGCACATGCGAAAAAGATAGAACGCGCTCACCTTCCACCATAAAGTGTGCAAGCATGGTCGAGGGCGGCTTCTGCTGTGGTCGGGGGAACAACGGCCGTGGGTCGGGACGGTGGGGCCCGCTGGTGCAGTCGACGCTCCGTCTGTGGGCCATCCCGTGCCTGAGCAAGGAGACCAATGCAAAACCCGCAGGACGGACGAAACACAGCAAGGGGATTGTGTCCCGAGGTATACGGCACGTAGCAGCGGCTGGGAGACGTCGGCAGCAATGCAAACCAAATAAAATACAACAAAGAAATATGAATAAACCAATAGCTAAACCCAGCGACGTCATTGGTGTAAAAAAATAAAAAGAAACAAAACAAACTACAATGAGCAACCAAGTCCAAAGTGGTAGCAAACTGCATGTTCAAATGGTACAGTGTCTGACGTGAAGCTGTGCAGGAAGCTGTAAAACTGCAGTTTGCAGTGATATTTGATTTTGATTTTGATTCAATTTATTGTCATTGCACTTTTCAGTGCAACGAAATGGTTTAGCCTGCAGTCATAACATAGAATAAATAACAAAAACACACACTCAACTCAGTTTAACATCCACCACAGTGAGTCAACCAGGCACCTCCTCACTGTGATGGAGGGCAAAAAGTCCCAAAGTCCATGTCTCTTCCCTCCTTGCTCTCCCTCTGCGCTGAGGCGATCCAGGCCTCCGATGTTATGACCCCGCCGGGTGATGGTAAGTAAGTCCCGCGGTTGAATCCGAACG
Source organism: Malacoraja senta (assembly GCA_038087875.1). NCBI lineage: Eukaryota > Metazoa > Chordata > Chondrichthyes > Rajiformes > Rajidae > Malacoraja > Malacoraja senta. The sequence goes on along the minus strand of JAXLNO010000319.1, from coordinate 241,647 downwards.
GGCCGGTTCAAACGCCGCGGCCCAGGGCGGTCGAAGCTGCCGTAGCTGCCGCCTTCCAGTCCAGCGGACGCAGCTGTTGTTGCGGGAGCTACGGAAAAACAGGTCACCAACCTTTGACCTGCGAGCTCCCGACGATGTCGTCCACTGGCCCTCGCCGAGCCTCCGACGTTCCGAAGTCGGGTCGGAAGTCGGGTCGCAACGCCACCACAGCCCCGAAGTCGGCCAGCCCCGCGCTGGCAAGTCCTGGCTGGCTCCGCCTCCCGAGCCCCGAGGTCGGTCCCAGTTGGAGGCCGCCAGCTCCGCGACAGGCCTCAGCGCAGACGGAGACGGAGACGGGGGATACGGCAAGAAAGGTCGCATCCCCCCCGAAGGAAGAGCCAAAAAACATGCTTCTCCCACCCCCCCCCACACATACACAACTAAATAAACCAAAACAAACTGCAACAACGGGACAAAAGAAAACAAAAAAGAAAAGATAAACGGACTGCAGGCGAGCCGCAGCTGCAAGGCAGCCCCGCCACTTCCACTTCCCGCCATATCATCCGACCTGACGAGGCGCTGTTGCCGGCGGACAGGCTGCAGATACACAATCCGACGTGAGGTGGCGCTGCTGACGCCGGTCAGAGCAGGTCGAGCGGCGCTTCCGGCAGGCCATGTGGTTGAAGGCCGCTACAGCTATTTTGGCAGCCGACCGAGGTGGCCTTTGCTAGCGGTCAACCCAGGCGATTCCCGGAAGTGTGCGGGGCGGCGGCTGGTGGGAGGCGACGGCCCATGAGTGAGCGACAACTGGTGGGCGAGCGAAACCCCGGAGGTCGGCTTCGCGCGGTTCATGTGGGAGAGATTGGCGGCCGTCAACACCGCCCGGATCGCGCCCATCGATTCGGGCGTCCTGCGTCTGCTGAGAACAGTCGCAGGAGCGCGTTGAGATCGTCGTCGGCGGAATACATTACGGTAGGGCCGGGTTGGCTGCAGCGTCGTTCAGCAGGGCTATTGCAGAAATCTGGTCTCCCGAGGCTGCGTGCGTCGGGAGAAATTCAAAATCCCAATTTGGATCACCGCGTGTCACGAATGTAGCGGTACCAAACGTGATGAACAAACAATTGCTTTATTCAGACTTTACATGGTTGGTGTACATGCAAGTTTGATCCTCTAACATATTCAGTTGTTGCTGCTGCTGCTGAGCGAGGGTGTTCACTCGAGTTCAGCTACCTGTCGACTGTTGATCTCAAGGTGAGATTTTTATATAGCAGGGCACCCCCCTTCACCAATGACGTCACGTGAGAGCCCTCGTAACCATTGACGAGGGTGCGCCCGTAACTGGTCTGACCAGCAGCTGACGCCACAAAGTAACAGATTCTTGCTGATGGTTCGTTATTTTGCTGAAATTCTCTCCGTTGGAAACTACCATTTTTCCCCACAAAATTTTTTTCCACAAATTAGGTATGTTACAAAACTTACCTTCAGTCGCGCTGTAATTCTGCCACTGGCCGTGTGCGCGATATTGGCGCCTTTAAGGAGGGGCGGGGTTAAAACGCGGTTTCTCCGCCCTTGTCCTGAATTATATTTCGTTCGAGTACAACCGTTGGCTGAAGAATCGTTCCTAGTGGCGTTTTGTGAATTTTTTATTTTTATTAATTCGTCAATGTCAGCGCTAGAGTAATTTTAAAAGCAGCTCCTGAAGCGTCAACGCCGATAACGGGGACGGATTTCACACACGGGACAGGTAAACGAAAGTGGTTTCTTTAAATGTATAAAAGTGCTTCTTAAGAAGCCTTTAATTCACATTTTTTCATGCGACACGGTGATTTTATTCCCCGAACTAACGGCAGTATTTTTCATGCCAATACGGGGTTAAATTCACCGCAAATGAACGTTCCAAAAGATCGCGTTCCAGAAATCGTCACTCGCAAGATGATTTAAATGCCCATTAATGTATAGGTATTTAACATTCAATTCCTTCCATTTGGCCTGTAAATTCATGAAAATGAGAAATCAAAATTATGTTATATTGTGAATTATTGCGTGAATGTTATTTGGACACTTAGGCTATTTAAAAATGTTAATCTATTCTTAAGAAATTGATAGATGTTTAGATCTAGTAATTGAATTTTGTAATTAGCTTCAATTAGGTAAATAACTAATTATATGCTTTACTTTCATGTCTTCTAAGTAAGATTGTTTCATATTTGTTTCAGAATGCTTCAATCTATAATAACTGAAAATATCTTTCAGTTATCTTAATGTTTAAGAAAATTATGGGCTTTTGACTGTCCTCGATCACAACTTTTGTGTTAAGTCAATGGAAAAGCAATAAGGAACAAGATGCTAATTTCCAAGTATGAAAATGGCCATAACTTCTTTAATACTGAAGATATGAAAGTGAATTAGGTGTCAAATTAAACTTCTTTTTATGCTTTATCTGATGGGATAAATTGCAGACTTTATTTTTAAAATCGCAAAATTTTGTAACATTGCTACACAAATGTCTCACCTACTTACTATTTGTTCTATCGGTGGAGAAGGTTTAGGTTAGGTCAAGGTTAATATTTGTTACGCGTTGCGTGAAAACCTTGTATTTCTGTGCTCTCTCATGGCATCAGACAATGCTATACATGAATGAAAACAAGCCAAACACACGTAGGATGGGTATAACAAATAGATAAAGTACAGAATATAGTTTATCAGCATTGCAGCATAACAGTTCCGGTGAAAAACACCAATGTCCTGCGACAAGTCAAGAATGTTTTATTGTCATATTCCCAGATAGAACAATGACATTCTTACTTGCAGCAGCACCACATAATATATAAACATAGTACAATGTAAACTATTGTTACAAACGAGAGGAGAAAAATTCAGTGTGTCTATAAATACACATTACATTCAATATTGAAATTCGCATGCTAGATTTACTCGTGTCCTCTTCATTGTGCTGTGAAAATGTGACCACTCAGACTGTAATGATTTATTTCATGCCATTGGTCTCAATTTGTTGTAGATATCGATTGAACAGGCTCATGACAGGGAACAAACTTTCTTTCGGTAGGGTCGAATTCAACACGATTACGTTTATGACCGGCAGGCTCCATCTGTCCGAAGTCCCTATCCCATGTCTTTATAGTGGCGGCGCAGCCTCGCACTCCAAAAAATGAGGCTTTGCTGAGAACACCCACGGTGCCTTTGTACGCCTAAAGCACAGCATATTCCATCCTCACTGAATGTCTCCTCTAGAGATAGAATACACCCAACAATCGGTAAATATCAAACTGCTAAACACAGTCTCCTATGCCCTTATTAAACTTAGAAAAATCATTAGTTCCAAGGGTCTCTGAGCTGAATTGTTTTATAATCATAAGTGATTCATCGTGGAAACAGTCCCCTCGGCCTAACTTGTCCACATCGGCCAACATGTCCCAACTGCACTAGTCCCACCTTCCTGCGTTTGGTCCAAATTCCGCCGAACCTGTCCTATACATGTGTTTTAATCTTTCCAGAGACTGCACGGCAGAGTTCTTCCAGCAGAATCCGTTTTGTACATTTATATTAATTGTACAAATTCTGTTTGTTTACCTGCCACAGCGTTCCCTGCACCACTGCATGAAGCACAGCAGGTCGATTCCATTTTTGATGACGTAGTTTAGAGATGGCTCAGATCCAAACCCACAGTTCCGTACCTCATGGAGCCGCCTAGGGTCGCTATAAACACATCTAACTTTAACCTAATTTCCCACCCAACGGCGCACTGTTGATAGCGGTTTTATGTTGGGAAAATGGCGGAACGAGTTCACAACATAACTAAGTTGCAGAAAATCGGTGACGTCCAAGTCAGAGAGTCATAGTCATGCAGCTCTAAGATAGGCGCTTCTACCAAACTTGCCTATGCCGTCCAAGGTGCCCCATCTATACCATCCACGTCCACATGTGATTCATTTTCCTCTCAACCTTTAATCTCCAGGTACCCATCAAAATATATGTTTCAATGTACCTATCGTACCTGCTTGCTACGAGAGCTCGTACATGCTTCGTACTTCCTATGAGAGCTCGTTCCATGTACCCATCACAATCTGTTTGTAAAGCTTCCAGATTAATATTTCCGTTCTCCCCCTAAACGTATCATCATTCCTCTATTCTGGGTACATTACTCTGAACATTCAGACAATCAGACAATATATTCCCTCATGGTCCTATGCACCTGTCACCTCTCGGCCTCCTACGCTCTAAATAATTATGTAACAGTTAGCCAACCAACGCCCCATCGGTCAGTCCATCAAGTACTGGCAACCTCCTAGCAAAATTTCTGTGAAGTCCTTAGAGTTTAAGACCAGGTAAGAGGAATAATTTTATGTTTCATGTATCTTGTGCATGACTGTTGGCAGATCAATTTCCCTCCTGGGATATTAAAGTTATATCGTAACGTATCGTACACAACATAGATCACTGGCACCGAATATATCATTGGAGAAGCTTACCATGTTGCCAACTACGGCAAGTTCCAAGTATGACCTCACTCCGGTAATGGAAGTGTTTCAGGCCAAAACGTCGGTGCCCGAATGGGAGTTGACGTGAGAGAGGATATTCATTTGAACCCATGTCTCTCCTGAATGTTCCGCTTTGGAAGTAAAAGCGGACACGTGTTGACCTTTATTGAATCTGTGTTTGCAGAAGGAAATACCTGGGAAGGGGATGATTTGATTGCCAATGGATGAGAGAGGCAATTACGGAGAAAGTAGTCTCGACTGAAAGGGCTAAGGGACGCGAACGCGACGATGTACATGTTGGTGAGATTATGTTGAATGTGTCGGATATGAAATATATTTATACGTTGGATGCCTAGGCTGGTGCGGTAACCGGGGTGGACGAGGGGGAGTAGGCTCTCGATCAAAATTGCATGACACAGGAGACATCGCTGAGGTATCCATGCGCAACAGCAGGTGTTGTTTGGGGGCGGGTGAGGTGGGTTGGCACGTTTCCTGAAGAAAGCGGATATCCCGAAGTGCCAGAATGGAAAGCTCCATCATGGCACCAATGAACACGGGCGTTTGTGTTCCGAAACCGATGGGAAGGCTCTGCAGATTGGCCAGTGTCAGCAATTAAGCGTAGAGTCACCGGCTCAAATCGGTGACCTTTCTGCAATCAGGATCAAGTCAAGTCACCTTTACTTATATAGCACATTTAAAAAACAACTCTCGTTGGCCAAAGTGCTTTACATTTGTTATAAGAATAGCACAAACAAAACAAACTACATACATATATACACGTAGCCCTCACTCAGAGGACGTCAGGAAAGGCTTGGGAGTATAGATAAGTCTTTAGGCTTGACTTAAAAGAGTCAATGGAGGGGGCAGTTCTGGTGGGAAAGGGGTTGCTGTTCCACAGTCTAGGGGCTGCAACCTCAAAGGCGCGGACGCCCCTGAGCTTATGACTAGATCGTGGGATATTCAGCAACCCCACGTCGGCCGATCTGAGGGGCCTGGACGTGGAGTGGTGGGTGAGAATACATTTTATGTAGGTGGGGGCAAGCCCATTGAGGGCTTTGTAGACATGGAGGAGGATCTTGAAGTTTATACGGAACCGCACAGGGAGCCAGTGGAGAGAGGCCAGGATCGGGTGGATGTGGTCCCTTTTTCGGGTGCCCGTCAGGAGTCTCGCTGCGGCGTTTTGGACCAGTTGCAGTCGGGACAGGGAAGATTGGCTGATGCCAGTGTAAAGGGCGTTGCAGTAATTTAGGCGGGAGGAGATGAATGTGTGGATGATCTTTTCGAGGTCATCAAACTGGAGGAATTGTTTTATTTTAGCTATCGTCCCAAGCTGAAAGAAGCTAGCTTTTACCACGGCATTGACTTGTTTGTCAAATTTCAGTGCTGAGTCAAATATCACGCCTTGGTTTTTGACGTGAGGTTTGAGTAGTGGGGTAAGGCTTCCAAGGCTGCCTGCTATCATTTTGATTGAGTCCGAGGGGCCGAGAAGGATGACCTCAGACTTACTCTCGTTTAGTTGGAGGAAGTTCTCGGCCATCCGACAGATCAGACCCAAACTAAATTACCAAACACTAAGATACAAATGAAAATGTAACGTTTGATCTGCATTGTCCGGAAACTCGTAAAACAGTCGGGATTGTTCCAAGGACGTATCTCTCCGAGAATGGCACATTCCGGGAAAACAAAGTGCAGCATCCGGGCTCTCGGTCTTGAGATTCCGCAGAGAAGCTGCCAGTTAGTCCAATGTGGCGGCATTGTGAGCGCCGCGTCCCGAGAGCGCAGTGTCACCCAGGCAACTGCGAAGCGGACAGACAAAATATGTGTAATCGCCAGCGTCCCTGGGATGGCTCGAATCAGCAAACTTGCGATCCCGACGAATCACGCTGACCGATGTTGCTACAGATACAATCTGAAGGAAGCGGGAACCTAGGCGACATTTCGGGGTTTGGGGGCGCTGACCAGGGATCGTTTTCTACCCCCTGTTCACAATATGCGTCAATGATTTGATTCGATACGATACGATAGAAATGTATTTATTCCAGGAGAGGTATTGGTCTGAGTCATGAAGTCTGAGTCAAGAGGTATTAGTCATGAAACACAAGGTAAATGGAGTTAAAGTGACGGCCGGAACTTCCAGGATTGGAGATGTGCAAATATTGGGGAGGTGGGTGGGAGGTGGGGGGGAGGTGGGGGGGAGGTGGGGGAGGGGGGGGTCGGTCTACCACATGACAGTAGAGGGAGCAGTTGTACTGTTTGATAGCCACGGGGAAAATGATATCATGTGGGGTTTTTATGCTCCATGGAGTTAGGGACAACTTCATGCAGTAAATGATGGAAACACTCATCAGGTTGGGCAGCATATATGGAGAGGAGACGAGAGTAAATGTTTTTGGTGATCAACTAAAGTATTTTCCATCGACAAAGATGCTATCCGACCTTGAAAGTTTCAGCACTTTCCGTTTTTTTTAGTTTACCAGCATTGGTAGTTTGTTTGCTTTCACGGACAATTAAAAACAGACTTGCGGATGATAAAATATCGTGTGCCAGTGCGGGCAGTGAAGTGGATGCAGAAAGGTTTTCGGGTATATCGACAGGCGAATAGAATGGTAGCCGAGATGGTGAATGGCAGATCATGTCAAAAGGTGTGAAGTGCAGAGAGCAGGGTTTCAAATGTCTAGGTCATTGGAATCTCTTCCGGGGCAGGGGTAACCTGTATAAAAGGGTTGGGTTGCAGCTAAACTGGAGGGTGAAAAACATCCTATCGGGAAGGTTGGCTAATTAAACACGGGAGTGTTTAAACTAGACTGGAAGGGGGGTGGGATATCGTGCAAGGCAATGAGAGGCCAGAAGTTGGTATGGAGCGTGGTGTGGGAAAGGTTACTGGACAGAATAGGCGGGTGAAAGGCGCTGAGCGAGGAATGAGGGTTAGTTTAAACTGCATGTTTTTTTAATGCCAGGCCGTGACGTGCAAGGCAGATGGGCTCAGTGCATCGGTACGTACGAGCGACTGGGACGTTGAAGCCATGAGTTAAACATGTTTCAGGGTGGGACAAGACTGGTAACGCAATGTTCCGTGGTACAGGAGTTTCAGGATGGACAGGGGCGAGGGAATAAAAGTGGAGGGGGTGCTTTGTTGGTTGAGTAGGATGTCACGGCTGTGTTCAGATGTGACATTACGGACGGTTGTCTAGGGAGGCTATATGTGTGGAGCTAAGGAACAAGAAAGGGGTGATCACCTTCTTGGGGGTACACTACACACACCCGAATAGTCAACGGGAATTAGGCGAACAAATGTGCCAGGGGGGTTGCACAAAGCTGCAGGTGAAATAAGGTTGTTGGTTGTAGTAGGGAGTTGTAACTTTCCCAATATAGACTGGGACAGTCATAGCGTGAAGGGTTTAGATGGGGAGGATTTCCGCAAAAGTGTTCAGGAGAGGTTTCTAAAGCAGCATGTGGGCCCACCTACACGTGGGAGGCCAACGTTGGATCTAGAATTTGGAAATTGGGAAGGGCAAGTTATTGTCCGTGGATGCGCCCTTTGGGGGCATTGACCACAGTTCGACTAGGTTTAAGATAGACATGGATAGGGACAGAGAACTTCCACGTGTTAATTGATCAAGTGGGTAAGGGCTACTGAGGGTTTGATCGAAGGTCTCGATCAAGTTGGTTGGAGCAGGTTACTTGAAGGGAAAGGAACATTGGCCAAGAGGAATAAGTTAAAAAGTGCACTTAAGGCAGCTAATGATGTGTACGTCCCCGTTGTAGTGAAGAGCAGACAAATGTAAGGGAGTTTGGCCGATGAGGGAAATTGAGACGTTAGTCAAAAACAAGAAGGATGCATGGGACAGGTATTGAAAGCTGGAACCAAGTGCAACCCTGCAGGAGTTTCGGGAACTGTAAAAGGATAAACCGAAGAGGAAATCAGAAGGGCAAATAGGGGCCAGGAGATTGCTCTGGCGGGTAGCATTAAGGATAATCCCAAAATATTTTTAATAATGCATGAGGGGAAATAGATTACTAAAGAGAGAAAGTTGGACCTCAAAGGATTCAAAGCGGTCACATCTGTGTGGAGACGGGCAAGGTCTTAGATGAGTATATCTTCTCAGCATATACTGAGGAGAAATATTGTAGGAGGGAGGAAATTGTAGCAGTCACTGGAAGAGTTTTGGCAGCATTCAGGATTATCGTCGAAGAGGTACTGAAGGTACAAATTGGCTCCATGGAAGGAAGCAGAGTGGTGATGGTGGAAGGTTGCTTCTCCGACTGGAGGCCTGTGACTTGTCGTTTGCCTCAGGGTTCGAGGCTGGGTCCGTTACAGTTTGTCATCTACATCAATGAATTGGATGAGAAAATACATTGCAAGATTAGCAGGTTTGCTGTTGATACACAGTGGTTTAGCAAAGAGTGAAATTGGGTGTGAAAAGTTGCAACAGGATATGGATCGATTAGCCAGGTCGGCGCAGGAATGGTTGAAGGAATTTAATGCAGAAAAGTGTGATGTGTTGCATTTTGGGACGTCGACCAACGGCAGGACCTACACAGGGAATTGCAGGCATCGGACTAATGTGGCAGTGTGAAAGATTTAGGAGTACAGGTGCATTGTTCCTTGAATCTCGAGTCGCAGGTAGATAAGGTGGTCAAAAATACTTTTGGCATAATGGCCTTCATCATTTAAAGTATTGAGTTGGGAGGTTATGTGGCCGAGGTATAAGACGTTACTGAGAACGCATTTAGAATATCGTGTTCAGTTCTGGGCACATGTTATCGGAAAGATATTGTCAATCTTGACAGGGCGTCAGAAAAGCTTTACGAGGATTTTACCTGGGCTAGAGGGTGTGAGCTATAGGTTGAGTAGGCTGGGTTTCTATTCCATGGAGCTCAGGAGGACGATGGGAGGTCATATTGAGGTGTACACAATCATGATAGGAATAGATCGTGGAGATGCAGAGTATTTTTCCCACAGTAGGGGAATCGACGACCAGGTTCAAGGTGAAATGGAAAATATTTAATAGTGATTCGAGAGGTAACGCTTTCACACATAGGGTGGTGGGTGTATGGAGCATGCTGCCAGAGGAGGAAGTTGAGGCTCGGACTGTCCCATTCTTTAAGAAACAATGATACATGTACATGGATAGTACAGTTTTGGAAGGGGCATGGACCAAGCGCAGGCAAATGGGACTAGTGAAGGTGGGACATTGCTGGCATGTTTGGGCGATTTGGGCAGAAGGGGCTGTCTCTACACTGTATCATTCTTTGACTTTATGACTATATGACGTTGACGTAATTGCTGATGCTCGCGCTCGTTTTAAACCTCCCTAGATTTACTCACCAAATCTGGTTCAGCCAATCCACTTATTCGCTGGTCTGGCTTCAGCTCCTCTGCGACCTTCAAGGTAATTACCGTGAGGATTGAGGATGCCATGCAAACGTCTTCGAGACTTTCTGGACCCTGGCACAAGGGAAGCAACACGCCATCCTGGAGTCTCGCCTGATGCTGCAGAGCGTCCTGTCTGCATCTCAGACTATCAAATCTCCCACTGCTACGGCTCTGCCTGAAATCACGCTTCCCCGTTGAGCCTCAGCAGCAAAGTTGGAGTCACAGCCCTGGCTGCGACTCAATCTTGTCGTGTCGTACGTTCCGACAGCTCCAAAGAGGGAATACCTGCTTTTTTATAGCTACATCCACAGGGGGTTCCTGCACCCCATGTTTACTTCCCTTCTTCATTGTCACCCACCTTCGCTCTTCCTGTATCCTCGACGTGCCAACCACACTGTAGGTCTTGTCCAGGAAACTCTCCTTTTCCCGGATGGTCCTGAGGTCATCGAGCTGCTGCTCCAGTTTCCCAACACCTTCATTCAGATGCAGCACCTGTACACAATTTCTTCCGGTGTAGTTGTCAGAAGCGCCAGCAGTGTCCCTGACCTCCCATATCCTGCAGGAGAGACAGTACCAACTTCTAAGGCACTTTACCTCGCAAGGCACTTTACCTTCCAAGGCACCTCCCCTCGGCACGCCGCTCCCCTAGATCAAGCCTAACTTTATATCCTGATCAAATAACTAATGTATTAACTAACTAACCAATCAAATAATTAATTTAGATTCTGCTGCCAAACCCCGCACTCGCTCCTTCAAATACCGTTCATCTGCCGATCTTGAAGGTATGTGTTGCAGACTGTCACTGCCCGGTTTTTCAATGTCCCGCAAAAGGGTTTACCTTTCAGCAGACAATCGCCGCACTCGCTCCTTCAAATGCCGCTCCACTGCCGACCTTGATCCCTTCTAGATAACCTTCTAGAGCGGCGTACCATGCCGAATCTTGGCGAATACTTTGCTTTGTTAGTTTAGTTAATTTACTTAGTTTACTGTATTTACTTTCTCGTAGACATATACAGCATAATATCTGCTCAGCATGGTATGCCGTCAAATAATACAAAGCTACCGTATGGCGGGTTGCTTCAGAAGAATTCCGGTGCCATCTTGCAAATCCGAGTCGATGAAAACTTTTATCCTGACCAAATGAAATTTGCAATTATTTTATTTCTCACTTTAATGCTCTGCAACATTGTGGCACATGATGATGACGTAGGCGATGGCATATCGCAGCACGATGCCAGCCGATTATCCTACAATCATACCGTGCAGCTGCCGCAGTCTGCGCTCGATTCGTTCGCTCATCCGGTTGTTTTAGGGCCTCCATGGCCACTGCAAACTCTCCGCCAGTCGCCACCAGGAGGGTTAATTGATGCACCTGTTATATGATTTATTCCACATTTACCATTTGAAGACAATGTGAGTAGTATTACCTGATAATCGTGGTTGCCATGTACGAAGGTGGCGTTATTGATTGAAAGTAGAATGTGATGAATCCCGGAATGATATTGTTTCTCAAGGAAGATTTAGCTAGCAATATCAGTTGGAAATTAAACAGCAACACTGGAGGGAGGTGCACATTGGAAGAACGCCCACGCTCTTATACTAGCGAGGAGGATTAGTCCACCGTCAGAGAAGAGATGAAGAGGAGAGAACTATTTGGCAACTTGTTCACCCATAGTGACGTTCGTATCTGACATGCGCTGCAAGAAAATCTATAGAGGCGGATATGGTTACGACCTTTATGCGACATTTCGATAGCTGTATTTTAGGAAGGATTTAAAGGACGATGGACCGTATCCAATCAAATGAGGCAGGTCCAGAATGACACCTGGTCCGATTGGGCAAGTTGGACAAAAGTATTTGTTTCCGTGCTCGACAACTCAACGGTCTCTTATTATATGGCTTTAACAAAGAATCGTCTACCTTCTACCTTCTTCCCCTTCTTCCTCCTCCTCCTCCTCTTCTCCTTCTTCTTCCGCTTCTTCTTATTATTCCTCTTCCTCCTCTTCTTCTTCTTCATCTCCTTCTCCTTCTTCTTCCGCTTCTTCCTCTTATTCCTATTCCTCCTCCTGTTCTTCTTCTTCTTCTTCCTCTTCTTCTTCTTCTTCCTCCTCTTCTTCTTCTTCTTCTTATCCCCTTCTTCTTCTTCTTCTCTTTATTCTACTTCTTCTTCTTCTTCTTCTTCTTCTACTTCTTCTTCTTCTTCCTCTTCTTGTTCATCCTCTGCTTCATTTCCTCCCTCTTCTTCTTCCACTTCCACTTCTTATACTACTTCTTCTTCTTCTTCTTCTTCTTCTTCTACTTCTTCTTCTTCTTCTTCTTCTTCTTCTTCTTCTTCTTCTTCTTCTTCTTCTTCGTCTTCCTCTTCTTCTTCTTCTTCTTCTTCTTCTTCTTCTTCTTCTTCTTCCTCCTCTTCTTCTTCTTCTTTTTCCTACCTGAATTAATATAAATCAATATTCATACCACTGGGCTGCAAGTTGCCCAAGCGAAATATGAGTGTTCCTGCAATTTGCTTTGCTTCTCACTGCGACAATGGAGGAGTCCGAGGACAGAAATGTTTATGTAGGAATTGGAAGGAGAATTAAAATATCCTGCAACCGGAGATGAGCTTTCGTCAGGCGGGTTCAGCGACGGAATCCGCGAACGATCGCCCAGTTTGCGTTTGGACTCGCCGACGAGGGTGGAAGAGGGGGAAGTGAACCTCTGTCTAATCTGAAAGAACTGTGGGGGTCCACGGACAGAGTTGAGGGAGGCAGTGTAGTTGCATCTTCTGCGGTTGCAGGGGAAGATATCTGGGTAGGGTGTGGGAAGGGTGGGAAGGGATAAGTTAACTACCTGTTGCGGATGGAACGGTCTCTGCGGAAGGTGGAAAGTGGTGGAGATGAGAAAATGTGGCTAGTGCTCGGATCCCGTTGGATGTAGCGGACATGTAGGATGAATATGTGCTGTAAGAGACGGCTGATGGGGTGGAAGGTAAGGACTAGGGGGACTCTGTCTCTGTTGCGACTAGGGATAGTGGGAGCAAGGGCTGAGCTGCGGGGTACCGATGAGGCACGAGTGCGGGACTCGTCTATGATGGGAGAAGGGAACACACGTTCCATAAAGAATGAGGACATCTCGGATGGAACACCTCATCTTGGCCGCAGATGCGGCATAGACGGAGAAATTGCGAGTAGGGCATGGAGTTTTTGCAGAAAGCACGGTGGGAAGTAATGTACTTGAGATAGTGAGGGAGTTAAAGGCCTGTCTCACGAGTCTGCGGTCATTGGCGGCGAAACGGGAAGAATCTGCCGCCATAGACCGCGCACCTGTGAGAACGCACAATTCCGGGGCCGTGCGGCGTTGTTCCCAACACCGCACGGTGCTAAAATAAAACCTACACTGTTGAAAACTATATTCTTACCGCACAACCTCCACCAGTGATGCACGAGTGCGGCACGGCCGCCCGCACGGGCCGCCGCCAGTGTGGCTCGAGCGCCGTGCGTCAATCCCCCACTGCATCCGCCAGTGAGGCACGTGTGCGGCACGGTCGCAGGCACAGCCACCGCTACATTGACGCGATCAGGACGGCCGCCGCCACAGCCGCCGCTGGTGAGTCACGTGCGGCGGGCCGACGTCATCGCAGTCGGCCCCGCCCTTTTTTAACTTACCGCAAGCACGTGGGACCAGCCGTATTTGAATCACTCGGCCCCCGCGCAGCATCCGTGCGGCGCTCCCGTGGATAGGCTCGGCGCTCTCGCCGTTGCCGTGCGGTCCACTTTACAGGCGAAGCCGCGCTTCACCGCCGATGACCGCAAACAGGTAAGACAGAGCCTTTAGTGGTTTATAATAGACGACAGTCAATAGGCTACTTCCTGCCACGGAGACTGTGAGATCACGAAAGGGGAGTGAGGTGTCGGAGAAGTTCCAAGTAAATCTGGGTGCAGGGTGAAAGTTGGTGGTGAAGTTGATGATGTTCATGAGTTCTGCGTGGGTTCAGGAAGTAGTACCGATACAGCCATCAATGTAACGGGGATAGTGTTATGGGCACAGTAAAGATGAGGGAGTTGGGGCTCGGAAAAACGAAGTCATTAAAGAGACGAAGTGCATGTGAGGTATCTTCGACATAGGTCGGGAGAGATTGGATCGGGGGGGTCGCATGGAGTCGAGGTACGTGAAAATCACTCCAGTGTGTCAGGAGCAAGCAGAAACAATGCGTCTTCCAGGACAGTTGTGTTCGTTGACTTTTCAGGGAGCAGGTAAAAATGGCCTATGCGGGGCTAGGAAACTATAAGATTCGAGGTTGTGGAAGGCAGGCAGCCAGAAGTGATCACATCAGTAACGGTGTTTGAGATTAAGGCCTGGTGCTCATCTGCGTATTCATGGTCCAAGGTAAACAACGAGGAGGTGTCTAAAATGTATCGCCTGTCCTCAGCCCGGTAGTCAGCGCTCCAGACTACCACGGCAACTCACATGTCAATGGGTTTGATTATAATGTCAGTGTTGCTGCAGAGTGCTGTACGTTCCGAAGGAGTGAGGGTGGAGTAGGTAAGGGGAATGGAAAAGCTGAGACGGTGGATGTCACGCCGGCAGTTAGAAAAAAAGAGGTCTACAGGGTAGAAGGCCGATCATGGGAGTCCAATAGGAGGTGAGGACTCCATCCGAAAGTGAAAGGCACGGAGGCGGAGACGACGTAAGAAAGCTCTACGTCATGGCGGACCACGGAACTCGGTGAGAGGGGGCGGAGAGAAAAGAATGTGAGACCTCTGTTGATGACAGACTGTTCCGTATCAGAAAGAGAGAGGTGGGGGTGTTGGTGTTGACACCACAACGGTTGTGCTTGGGGTCCGAGAAAGGCCGGGGAATAGACAGAGTCCGAGGGGAGATCTGGTGTTGGGGATGTGGGTATTTTGAGAGGAGGGTGCGTAAGGACTATTGTATGGGTGGGGCGTGGAGAGGTTAACGTTGTTAAAAGAGGCGGAAAGGGAAGACCCATCACTACTGAGGTTCCCTGTAGGATTGGGGAAGCAGCAGGACCGAGCTGAGTCAGACCACGTGTTGTTGAGTCTGCTTCGTGAAGGTTGTGGGTCCCAGGTGACAGTCAGGTTGCATTTTCTGACCCCACCAATTGTTTAGTCGATATCCAATTTGTGTTGTAGATTAGCTATCTGCAGAATGCCCACCTCTCTCATGGTCGTTAGCTACTTGGAATAGTCACAAACCTGTTCTTTATGTGCACCTGTTCTTAATGTATCATATTACCTTGTGCTGAACCCTGCCGCATATCCTAGTCGCACCAACTCTGCACATATAATCCTCTTCGGATTCTATGTGTTTCATACCTTTCCCTATAACCGCTCCCTCAACAGATATTGGAGTCATTCCGGAATTACACAACCCAGTAAGGTCATGCGTGGCCTC
Organism: Malacoraja senta; assembly: GCA_038087875.1. Classification (NCBI taxonomy): domain Eukaryota; kingdom Metazoa; phylum Chordata; class Chondrichthyes; order Rajiformes; family Rajidae; genus Malacoraja; species Malacoraja senta. The sequence goes on along the minus strand of JAXLNO010000319.1, from coordinate 226,395 downwards.
AATGTGATGATGATGATGGGCAACAATAGTTAATGCATTTAGATCCGACTCGGTCTCCAAGTGACTCAAATTCTAAAATGCCCACGATTTTCTCCAGAATGTCATCCCTTGATTCTGTTTTTAGTTGGGCTCCATCTGTGCAGGTAAGTGTACCATTTCTAAAATCAATTGCAACCACACGGAATCTTCCGTTTTGTTCCTTATACCAGTTAGTTTGTCTGAAGGAATGTGTTCACGTTTAGCACTCATAATTCCACCCATATTCCGATAAACTTAAGAAACGTGTAACGACAGGACTTGTATTAATTATAAAAGGACTGGACAAGCTAGATGCAGGAAACATTGGAGGGCATTGGAGTCCAAGTCTCTGGATGGATTTAAGAGAGAGTTAGATAGAGCTCTGGGGGCTAGTGGAGTCAAGGGATATGGGGAGAAGGCAGGCACGGGTTATTGATAGGGGACGATCAGCCATGATCACAATGAATCGAAGGTCCGAATGGCCTCCTCCTGCAACTATTTTCTATGTTTCTATGTTTCTATGAGAGAGAAACAAACCCAGCCAGACTACAGAACCAGTTCAGTTTTGTTTAAATTTAGATTTACGGTACTTCAACTAACTAAAATGTTTTCACCACCCAATGTTTTCACTTATGCCTGATGTGCACGAAGGCATATTTGCTCTTGCCACTATGACACCGTGTGGTCCCACATACCGGGCATGGACGTTAGCCCTTTATGGGATGAATTTTCTCGTTAACCATTCGGCATTTTGGCTTCAATTGTTATTTTGTCCTTTTCCAACCATTTATGCTCTGCTGCTCAATTACCCCTTTGCTGAGTTCGTGCAATCTCATTAATAAATGCTAGATGTACCCGGACACGTTTTTGATGCCATTGCAAACCACTGTCATCCTACTATGAGCCCAAATGGTTTTAACCTTGTCCTTCTAGCTGTGATTTCTGCGTACTTCATCGGTATGGCTGGGTGCACTTTAACGCAACCCTCGCTCAGGTCTTTGCTTCAAAACGTTTCTAAGTGTCCCGTGTATTCACTGCACTAATCCAGAACCATGTAGGTGGTTCAATTTTTTAAAAAAGAATAAGCTTTCTTCATTACTTTCCCAGTGATGCGCGTCTCCTGATCAGCATTTATCCGAACAGAGTCCACGCGCCTGTGTACCATGGCATTGGGTGTAGGGTTTTGACGTGGATAGAAAATTGGTTGGCAGACACGAAGAAAAGAGTAGGAGTGAACGGGTCCTTTTCAGAATGGCAGGCATTAGCATCAACGCTAGCAAGTTCGCGGATGACACAAAGCTGGGTGGCAGTGTGAACTATGAAGAGGATGTTACGAGGTTGCAGGGTGACCTGGACAGGTTGAGTGAGTGGGCAGATGCGTGGCAGATGCAGTATAATATAGATAAATGTGAGGTTATCATCTTTGGCGGCAAAAACAAGGAGGCAGATTATTATCTCAACGATGTTAGGTTAGGTAAGGGGGAGGTACAGCGAGACCTGGGTGTCCTTGTACACCGGTCACTGAAAGCTAGCGTGCAGGTACAGCAGGCAGTTAAGAAAGATAATGGAATGTTGGCCTTCATCACTAGAGGATATCATTATAGGAGTAGAGAGGTTCTTCTGCAGTTGCATACGGCTCTGGTGAGACCACATCTGGAGTATAGTGTACTGTTGTGTTCTCCTAATTCGAGGATGGACATCCTTGTGTTTGAGGCAGTGCAGCGTAGGTTCACGAGATTGATCCCTGGGATGGCGGGACTCTCATATGAGGAAAGTTTGAAAAGACTAGGCTTGTATTCACTGGAGTTTAGAAGGATGAGAGGGTATCTTATAGAAACATATAAAATTATAAAAGGACTGGACAAGCTAGATGCAGGAAAAATGTTCCCAATGTTTGGCGAGTCCAGGACCAGGGGCCACAGTCTTAGAATAAAGGGAAGGTCATTTAAGACTGAGGTGAGAAAAAACGTTTTCTCCCAGACAGTTGTGAATTTATGGAATTCCCTGCCACAGAGGGCAGTGGAGGCCAAATCACTGGATGGATTTAAGAGGGTTAGATAGAGCTCTAGGGGCTAGTGGAGTCAAGGGATATGGGGAGAAGGCAGGCACGGGTTATTGATAGGGGACGATCAGCCATGATCACAATGAATGGCGGTGCTGGCTCGAATGGCCGAATGGCCTGCTCCTGCACCTACTTTCTATGTTTCTATGTTTCTATGAAATCCACATATTGAGCGTTGGTGTGGATGCATTTTCCAGAATTTAAGTGTGTTTTTTTGCCGTTATTAGGCCATAATTAAGAAGACACTTTTGAAACGAAGTCAGCTTACCGTCGTCTTCTATTGATCCGAAAATTTAAGTTCTGTATTGAGGTTCAATTTTAATTTAAATAATTTTGTGAAGATTCCAAAAATCTCATTCCAAATTTTATGAAGTTTTATGCAAGAGACAAAAGAGTGTACTATATTAGCATTTTGAGATAAGCATTTATCACAGATGGGTGAAACATGTGGAAACATTTTATTCAGTTTAGATTTCGAGTAATATAATCTATGTAAAAAATTTAATTTAATTAAGTCTTACATTAATCGAGCATTTATGTACATGTAACAAGTATTTTTCCCATCTGTCTTTAGGAATGTTTACAGATAATTCTTGTTCCCTGTCCATTCTAATTGGCTCTGTCGATGGTATTTCTATATTTAAAATGATGTTATACAAATATGATTTTTAATTAATTGATTCCGCCTTTCTGTTCATTCCTTCATCTAATAAATCTGGGGTTAAGGTTTGATATTCTTGTGTGTGTTTTTTCAAGTAATCTCGGATTTGAAGGTATTTAAAATATTGATAACTTTTCAGTTTGTATTTTAATTGCAATTGTTGAAATGATAAAAGGTTTCCCATTTCGTACATGTCTCCCAGAGTTTTAATAGTAAGATTAAACGAGAACTTACCAGTTTGAAGTTTGATCTTTATTTTATGAGGAGTTACGATGAGGGACTACGTGAAGAAGACCCCGTCCAGCCGCACACGCGTCAACCTTCAAAGCAGCGGTGTGAAATCACAGATAATAATTACTGAAGTATGATAGTAAGATACGTGAAGGCTAGAACTACCAGTTGACCTTCATGAGGGGTGGGGGTGGAGGGCACATAGTCCCTAATCGTAACACCTCATAAAATAAAGATCAAACTTCAAACTGGTAAGTTCTCGTTTAATCTTACTATTTTACTTCGGAGTCACGTGAGTGACTACGTGAAGATTTTAAAGCACTGTGATTTCACACCGTAGATTCAAATTCAGGCGTCTCACTGCATTGATTGACTCTAAATGAGTAAAGCAACCAACAATGCATAACAACAACATAGATGCAATCTGTTAGTGGTTTATTTATCAGAACAATAGTAACCCCTTTATCACAAGGGGGACTTAATACTGAATCCAAAGCAGCACCACCAAATAACCCAGGATCTGTAATCTCCTTATGGTAATACTTGTGAAACATTCGTTCACATGCCCATCCTGCGGCGGCGAGGATAAGGTCTATTGGGACGTCCAAATCCTTGGCCGCCGATGCTGATGCCGCCCTGGTGGAATGAGATTTAAATTTGTCAACATCAATACCTGCATCAACCAACACCTGCTTCTGCCATCTTGAAATAGTCTGAACCGACACTTTCTTATGCGGTTTTTTATGGCTGAAAAATAATGCTGATTCTGCACCTCTTAAGGTTCTGGTAGCTTCAACGTAACATCGTAAATGTGACACTACACATATACGTGGATCCGTAGGATATGCTGAAAAAACCAACTTACATCCTGTGAGTCCAGGTCTACTCTAAGCAAATCATAGACGTAGAAAATAATGGCATCTGCTGCTATTTTCATCCTGTCTATTCATAGTTTCTGCAATGTTTGCACACTCTGTGCTGAAACCAGTGCCACGAGCATGACTACCTTCATGGTAATTTTGGGCAAGGACAGAGCTGCAATAGGAGGCCATTGGCGAAGGAGCATTAACACATCTCTTACATTCCAGATTTCTGTATACCTGGGTCTAGAAGGCTTGGAATTGAAAATACCCTTCATAAACCTACAGACGAAAGGTGTGACCCTAAAGGATTTTGCTCTGATTTCCTCCATAGATATGCAGAAAGAGCCCTCCTTGCAGTATATATCGCACTATAGCTTAACTGTAAATCAAAATAAAGAGTTGACAGAAACTCTAACACGTCTGAGATGTCTGCAGTGTGATATGTAATATTCTGCCTTGAGCAAAACACCTCCCATTTCCTTATGTAAGAAATGTACTGCTTCTGGCTACTACTCCTCCAGGCTGCCGCAATAACATCCACAGTACGATCTGATAGTCCTCTTCCGAGATATGGCCTCCTTATCTTCCGAGATATGGCCTCCTTAAACCATTAGGCAATGCTATAAATTACCACAATTGACTCATCCGTCTAAATTTTAAGTATCTCCGATCATTACCATGCACAGTTACAGAGTAATATGCATCTTGAAGATCTACGCTAGCCATATAGAATTTTCTTCAAATTAGCTGTATGGCATTGGCAAATGGCTCCATTTTTAAATGTTTATACTGCACAAAAGGGTTAAGACTTGTCAGATCTAGAATAATTCTACACCCACCGTCCTTTTTGCACTTGGAAAAATACTTGACACAAACTGGTGGTGTTGGTCAACTGACTTCTCAATTACACCTTTTTTACACAATATTTCAAGTTCTGCCTGAATCTGCATATTCTCTTCTTTTGAGAAAATACGTGTCCGTCTTGAAATATGCTGATAGGAGGATCCAAATATGGATAGAATTCAATTCTAAATCCCACAATACTGCACAGTATAAATGCATCAGATGTTATTTTTTGCCATTCTTTTAGGAAGAATTGTAATCTTCCTCCAGCTTGTGAATGTGAAGCATTTAATACGTCTCTTACAGGACCAGACCCACCTACCTCGGGGTTTGCCGATGGCAAATGTTGCCCCCTGATCTTAGTGGTAATACTGTAACCTCCACGTGCCCCAGGAGCAGTGCGCCAATAACGCATATATGGGAAAGACCGACTTGTTCCTTCACCGGCCCCAGTCACCACACGTCGGTAGGGAAACATGTCTTCGAATTGATCTGCCAAGCACAGGTGGTTTCATCATCTTTGTTAGTTCTTGGAATGAAAAAGAAGGGTTGTTGAATATGTCTTAGCGAATATGAGGGTGTGTATGGTAATAGGTCTTGTTTTAAATAAGTGGGGTAATTAAGATGGATGCATTTAAAGATGAACTGGAACCAGTGGTAGTATCTTCGAGCGTGGGGGGATAACCAGTTTAACGTTTCGTACATAGAACAGTGGTGAGTTGTATATGGACACCTTAAAATAAATCTGCAAAGACTATTATAAACTACATTAAGGGGTTGAAGATGTATATCAAATGTATTCTGATAGACAATATCAGCATAATCCAGTGTTGGTAGTAGTAGTTGAGAGACAATTCTTTTTCTCATCTGAAAGGTGAAACAATTTATATGGCGGTAAAGAATAGCTAGATTACAGCTACGTTTTTTAGTAATCGTCTCACTATGCTGCGTAAATGAAAGCGTTGGGCCAAGCCAAACACCAAGATATTTGAAGTTCAATACTTGTTCTAATGGTGATCCTTCATTAAATGATATAGTCAGATCTACAGAATTACCAAGGCCTTGTCTGGTACCAAATAACATACTGCATGATTTATTTTTATTTAAAATTAATTTGTTAAATAATAGCCATTTCTGAACAGAAATAAGATCTGATTGAAGGGTTCTTTCAATTTCAGACTTGTCAGTACTAGATGTATATAGCACCGCATCATCGGCATATAGTTGTATTTGACAGTCAGAACAGATATTGGGTAAGTCGTTTATGAAAATAGAGAAAAGGAGTGGTCCCAAGGACGAACCTTGCGGGACCCCCTTCTCAACAATTAAGAAATTGGATTGACTTGCATTAATGGTGACACATTGGCGTCTGTTATGAAGGTATGAGTTAAACCACAGTAGATTGTTTCGAGAAAGACCAATAGAGTAAAGTTTATCAAGCAGTAGGTAGTGGTCAACAACATCAAAGGCCTTGGTTAGATCAAGAAAGATGGCACCGGTGAGTTTACCATCCTCGGAAGCAGTGAACACATCGCTGGTAAGTTTTAACAGAGCTGTAGTTGTGGAGTGTTTAGGTCTGAACCCAGACTGGCATGGAGATAGAATATTGAAAGTTGAGACATAATGTGATAGCTGGTTGAACACTAGTTTCTCAAGGATTTTAGCCACCGAGTTGATAATTGAGATGGGGCGGTAATTGTTAATATCGTGTGGGTCGCCTCCCTTATGCAGTGGAGTAACATTGGCACACTTCCATGCGGAAGGGAGGGTACAAGTTGAGAAAGACAAATTAAACAGGTCGCATAGTGGGTACATTAAAATATTAGCTCCTAACTTAATGAATTTAGTCTCAATACCAGCTGGTCCAGATCCACAATCATCCTTTAGTTCATTAATAACATGTTGAACATCAACAGGTTTGATTTTTTGAAAAGAAAAAGAGCTTCTACTTGTAGAGGTAGCTGGAAAGTCACATATAATAGATGAATCAAATACAGTAGAACTACCTACAGTGGAGAAGTGCTGGTTAAAAGCATTGGATATATCAGCAGGGTCCTGAATGATGTCATTATTGACCCGAATCTGAGTTCTAATATTTTGAGTTGATTTATTAAGAACATTGTTTAGTCTTTTCCAAAACTTTTTTTGGATTATGCATATCTTCAGAAAGATGTTTTTTAAATAACTTGATTTAGCATTACGTGTTTTTGTCGTACACTGATTCCTTAAGGAACTATATTTTTCCCAGTCAGCAGGGTCCTTTGTTTCCCTGAAAGTCTTCCAAACTTTATCTCGCTCATTAAAAAGGTTGATCAACTCAGCACTAATCCATGGTAAATGTTTTCCCTTGACTTTTATTTCTCTCCAGGGGACATGCTTATCAATAACTCTTGAGACTTCAGTGTATAAATAATTCCAGCCATCCTCGACAGTTGGTATAAGTTGAAACCTATCCCAGTTTATTGCAATCAGGTCATGCATATAATTATCATAATTTAATTTTCTACATTGTCTAACACGAATATGTTTAAGAGGGAGACGGGAGGGTTTAATCTTCCACACACAGAAAATAGTAGTGATCGCTAAATCAATCTGAAAAACAGCAGATGTTAAGATTCGGTCAGGATGGGTAACAAGAATCCAATCTAATAGTGATGTAGAATTGCCATGAACTCTAGTAGGTTCATTGATTAACTGGGTCAGGTTTATACTTTTAAGCAAGTGTTTGTCGTTAGAAGAGGAGCGATCGAGCCAGTTTTTATTGAAGTCACCAAGAAGCACTAATTTACATGGGTGTTCAATAGAGGTGAGAGTAGAAATTAAGTACTTAGATGAGTCAGGATGAACAGGGGAGATCGATAGATAGTGCCAATAATTAGATGTTTATTGTCATGAAGGTTTAACCTAATAAAAAGGCTTTCAAAGAGGAGTGAGGTTGCTTTAGGGATGGCAAGTTCAGATATAAAACAAGTTGACACATAACAAGCCACACCTCCAGCTCTCGTAGGCCTATCTGCTCTATATAATACAACATTATCAATATGAATATCATTGTCATAAATTTCACTATGTAACCATGTTTCTGAAAATGTTATTATGTCAGGTTTATTCTGTGCAATCCAAACTCTAATTAAATCTATCTTTGGAAGAAGACTCCTAATGTTCAAGTGGATAATTTTTAGACCTTTAGCTGTATCAATTATGGATCAATTGGGTGTAGATAAAGTCAGGGGAGTGAGGCAGGGAAATAGCATGAGAAAGGGGACGAGAGAACCACATACTCAGATGAACACAGACACACACACACAAAAGACAGGACAGACAAAGCACACAAGATCAGGCTGCGTCATTGAGAGAGAGAGAAAAAGAAGAAAACAAAGTGAGCATACACACCTCAGTCTGCATAGCTCATATTTATGCAAATAGATCAAAGTATGAGGTCCTGGACCATTTATGTTTAAATTAATGGGGCATTATGAAGCCTAAAATAACAACTCTTAGTTTTACAACGTTTTTACGGCAATTGCAACACTTTTTACTGCAACAGTAGTAAAGCAGCATCAATCATAACAACTCTCATGCCAGTTTTAACTTTGCAAATAAAACAGAAAAATCAATGGTTGTCCAGCGATTATATAATTACAAGGGGACCCACTGGCATCAGTTTATCAAAATCAAGAAAAATACAACCAAAACCAGATAAACACAAAGTTCATAGGCAAACAGCATTATTGTGCTAACGCTATCACCAGCCACTGGCCACCAACATTAGGCTGTTATATCAGAGTCCATGGAGGAGTTAGTGGAGGAAACCTCACCAAAAAATGTCTCAACTTCATCAGGAGTACGAAAGAACTGTGTCTTGCCAGCGTAGACAACTCTCAGTGTGCAGGGAAAGATCAATGCATATTTAATGTCACGGTCGCGTAGCTTCTTCTTAGCCGCATCATACTCCCGGCGTCTCCGGACAAGAGCAGCGCTGAAGTCCGGGTAGACATGAACCCGAGCTCCATTGTAATCAAGGGGCACATTTTTCTCCTGGGAGAGCTTCATTATCTTCAGCTTATCCTGGAAATAGTGGAACTTCACCAGGATAGGCCTCGGACCCTTGGCTCTGGAGTTATCCTTGCGACCAGCACGGTGACAACGCTCAACCTCTAGAGGAGTGGGGAAATTCGCCTCACCAAAAAGCTGCGGTATCAGACGGCCTGTGAATCGGGAAATATCTTTTGACTCGACCCTCTCGGGAATGCCGACAAAACGTAAGTTGGAACGTCTGCTTCTGTTCTCAGCGTCAGCTGCCCAAGTTTTCAGGTCAGCGTTTTCTTTTTCAAGTAATTTTACACATCCGACCAGGTCCATTATATTATCCTCATTGGAGCTAACTCTATGCTCAAGCTCCGTTACTTGCTCTCCAAGCGTTTGAAGTGAGCCTTCAATGTTAATCAGGCTTACTCCAATTGGATCAATTTTATTGTCCATATGTAATATCATGTTGAGCTGCATTTGCTGCATATTATCCAAGACACTTTGGAGGGCAATTGGCTCGCCCATTGTAAAACCAGTAGTCTTTTCCACTCAGCGAAAAGTAGAAGGTAGAAGATAATAGAAGGTAGAAGATAGAAGATAGTCCAGTAATTAATAATTAGTTAAATTGTTCTACCTTGCTTTTTAAATTCACCAAAAATTGTTCATTGACACCAGGCGAGTTAGAGTTTCGACGGAATCTCAGAACGCCATCAAATTGACAAATAGTTGAGCCTGCAGGCTAGAGCTTGTGTAAAACCCTCACGCAGCAACGGCAGCCATCTTGAGTTCTGTGATGAGCTTAATACAACCTTCAATTAACTGCAGCCTTTTATCCTTGGGCAGAGTCACTGCCATGTGTTCTGAATTAATAGTGAAACCCAAGTAATCCATTACTGTGCTTGGTAATAGTTTGGATTTATCTGGGTGGATAATCAATCCCAGCCTCTCGAAAGTGAGCTTAATTCTTGACACTGATGCTTCTGTTGTAGCCCGAGTGTCTCCCAGAATCAGAATATAATCCAAATAGGCCATTAGAAAATGGCCCTGAGCTCTTTGTAGTGCTAAGATTGGTTTTAACAATTTGGTAAATAGTCACGGAGCTGAGGTTAAACCATTAGGCAATGCTATAAATTCCCATAATTGACTCATCCGTCTAAATTTTAAGTATCTCCGATCATTAGCATGCACAGCCACTGAATAATATGTATCTTGAAGATCTACGCTAGCCATATAGCATTTTCTTGAAATTAGCTGTATGGCATTGGCAAATGTCTCCATTTTAAAATGTTTATACTGCACAAAAGGGTTAAGACTTGTCAGATCCAGAATAATTCTACACCCACCGTCCTTTTTGCACTAGGACAAATACTTGACACAAACTGGTGGTGTTGGTCAACTGACTTCTCAATTACACCTTTTTTACACAATATTTCAAGTTCTGCCTGAATCTGCATATTCTCTTCTTTTGAGAAAATACGTGTCCGTCTTGAAATATGCTGAGTAGGAGGATCCAAATATGGGGAGAATTCAATTATAAATCCCACAATACTGCACAGTATAAATGCATCAGATGTTATTTTTTGCCATTCTTTTAGGAAGAATTGTAATCTTCCTCCAGCTTGTGAATGTGAAACATTTAATACGTCTCTTACAGGACCAGACCCACCTACCTCGGGGTTTGCCGATGGCAAATGTTGCCCCGCTGATCTTAGTGGTAATACTGTAACCTCCACGTGCCCCAGGAGCAGTGCGCCAATAACGCATATATGGGAAAGACCGACTTGTTCCTTCACCGGCCCCAGTCACCACACGTCGGTAGGGAAACATGTCTTCGAATTGATCTGCCAAGCACAGGTGGTTTCATCATCCCCACGGTTTTTGCTTCTTCATTCAGGTCTTTTACCCTTTTGGCTAGATTCTCTCCAAAAAGCAGATTAGGCAATTGAATATTAGATGGTTTACAGAGCCCCGCAAACTTAGGGTGAATGTTAGGTCTTATAGCACTTTTACGAATACAGTTTATTTCAAAGTGCGCACAACACATGAGTGCTAAGGCATCCTGTTGTGATGCAGACACGTGCTCCTCATCCAAGTCTCTGGCGAAAGCCGTAATGCCTGACCCCAGCAATTTCAACACCCGCTGTAATTGCATTTCTTCTGCGCGTACTGCAATGCCCAAATAGCCCCATATTACATTATTCACCGCTGGGAGAGCTAGCAGTGCGCAATTCTGCGGGGTTTCATATTTTTTGACAGTCTCATCCATGGTCAATTCCTGGAGCTGATGAGAGCGCAAGTAAGTTATAGTCATTGCTAATTTATCTCCCAATGGTCACCCTGTTAGTCTAGGAACAGCAATTATTTGTGCCAGACCTGGTATTTTAGACTCTGTTATTGGGCTCTGGTCCTCATATGATTCGTCATCTGAATCTTGCTGCTCCTCCTCATGGTGGGGGCGATCTGGCATCCCTGCTTCAGGTGTTTCTAGCACTGGCTCTCCCATAGGCCCACGCATAGTAAACCCTTTTCCAGGTGCTCCCCGCGCGGGCTCTCCTGTAGGCCCACGCATAATCAGCCCTCTTTCGGTTGCTGCTGGCGCTGGCTCTCTTGTAGGCCAACGCCTATACTGTCTTCCTTCAGACATTGTTGGCGCTGGTTCTCCTGTAGGCCAACGCATAAAATGCATTTGTTCAGGCATTGCTGGCGCTGGCTCTCCTGTAGGCCAAGGCTGAGCCCGATCCATTCAAGGCACTCCCTGCGCTGGCTCTCCCGTAGGCCAATGCGGGCTGTATTCCTCATGGAGTGGGTCTTAATAGTAAGATTAAACCAGAACTTACCAGTTTGAAGTTTGATCTTTATTTTATGAGGAGTAACGTTGAGGGATTACGTGAAGAAGATCCCGTCCAGCCGCACACGCGTCAATCTTTCAAAGCAGCGGAGTGACAATCACAGACGATAATTACTGAAGTATGATGGTAAGATGCATAAAGACTTAGAACTACCAGCTTGATCCTTTTATGAGGGTGGGAGCGGACGGCACGTAATCCCTCAACGTTACTCCTCATAAAATAAAGATCAAACTGCAAACTGGTAAGTTCTCGTTTAATCTTACTATTTTACTTCGGAGTCACGTGAGTGACTACGTGAAGATTTCAAAGCTCTGTGAGTTCACACCGTGGATTCAAATCCAGGTGTTCACTGCATCGATTGACTTTATTTGAGTAAGCACAATCAACAATGCATAACCACAACATTTGAATGTAATCAGTTAATGGTTTTATTTATTTTAATAAAAGTAACAAAATTAGGCCCATTTATTATAATGGGGGATTTAATACTGTATCCAGCACGGCATCACCAAACCCTCTGAAATCTTTAATCTCCTTATGGTAATACTTGTGAAACATCTGTTCACTTGCCCATCCTGCGGCCGCGAGAATAAGGTCTATTGCACGTCTGAATCCCTGGCCGCTGATGTTGATGCCGCCCTGGGGGTATGAGATTTAATTTTATCAGTATCAATACCTGAATACCTCAACACCTGTTTCAACCGTCGTGAAATTGTTTGTGTTGACACTTTCTTATGAGGCTTTTTGTGACTAATAAAAAATGCCAATTCGGTCCCTCTTAAAACTTTTGTTTTTTCTATGTAACATTTCACATATGTTACTACACGCAGTCGTGGATCTGTAGGATGTGCTAAAAATTCCAACTTGCATCCTGTGAACTCAGGTCTACTTTGCTTCAGTAAATCATAGACATAGAATGTCACGGCATTTGGCCCTACGTTCATTCTATCAATTCTGAGTTTCTGTAATGTTTGAACTCTCTAAGCTGAAACTAATGCCATGAGCATAACCAATTTCATGGTGATTTTGGATAATCACAGAGTTTCAACTGGATTCCAATTCCTTAGCAACATCAGTACATCTTCTACATTCCAAATTTCTGTATACCTAGGTCTGGGAGGATTAGAGTTGAAAATTCCTTTCATAAACCTACCGACCCAAGGATGTGCTCCTATTGGAGTTTGTTCTGATTCACTGCTTAAATATGCAGAGAGTGCACTTCGTGCAGTATTAATTGCACTATAACTTAATTTTAATTCATAGTATAGAGTAGAAAGGAACTCTATTACATCTGAAATTTCTGCTGGGTTATATGCAATATGATTCCCTGAACAAAACTCCTCCCATTTCTTTATATAGGAGATATACTGCTTCTGGGTACTATTCCTCCAGGCTGCTGTCATAACATCCACCGTACGGTCTGATAATCCTTTCCAAGATATGGCCTTCTTAGAATCTGCAAATCAACAAACCAATACGATCATGTAAAGGATGTGGTTGATCAGTCACAGGGTGTACAAGCAGTTTAATCTGCTTTGGAATAACCATAAGGTTTTTTATTGTTTTTGTTTTTGATTATTTTTAACACCAGTGGGTACCATAGCTGTTTAGGCCAATCTGGTACTACAAAAATCCCTGAGGCTGAATCTTGTTTAATTTTCTGTATGCATCTGTGGATTAAACAAAATGGCGGAAACGCATACAGAAACATACCACCCCAATGTAGCGAGAAAGCATCCACCGCTACTGCTCCAGGATCAGGTTCCCATGACACATACTTAGGCAACTGGTGGTTCAATCTTGATGCAAACAGATCAATTTCTGGCATTCCAAATTGTGTGATAATTTGTGTGAATATTTTCCGACTTAACATCCATTCTGTATTATCATTAAATGTACGTGATCTTTTGTCTGCAATTGTATTGATTTTTACCTGGTAAATATATTGCTGAGCCAAATTTTTCTGGCAATACCCCAGGTCCAAATTTCATTTGCCAATTTATCACATGATTCTGATTTTATACCACCCATGTGATTTATGTATGCTACAGCTGTAGTATTGTCAACCTGTACCTGAACATGCACATTTCCCATATCAGTGCAATAAGCTCTAAGGCCGTAAAATGCGCCTGATAGCCCTAGGTAATTGATTCCCAGATTTTCCAGCAAAGGTACTTCATTCACATTCCACCTACCTCCACAGCTGGAAATCATGTTAGTAGCGCCCCAACTCAGCGCACTTACATCAGTCTGTAGAGTGACGGAAGGTGTTTCTACCAGAACTTTTCTGGAAGGATTAGAAACATTGTTAATCCACCATTCTATTTCTGTAATGGATTGAATTGTTAATTTCATGGGCCTGTCAAAATGCCCTCTATTCATTTTTAACGCTTGTACCTTAGCTCTCTGTAAACATTGCTAATGCAATGGTCCAAACGTGACCGCTTAAAAACCCTGCAATTAATTTGCCTAGCAAGCTTGCCACTTCTCTAATTGAAGGTGTGTCCTCGTTAATGAGTTTTATGCAACCTTCAATTAACTGCAGCTTTTTATCTTTTGGCAAAGTGATTACCATGTGTTCGGAGTTAATTGTGACCCCCAGGTAATCAATGTTTTTGCTTGGTAACAATTTAGATTTTTGTAGGTGAATAATGAAACCTAATTTCTCAAAATGTATTTGACTCTGGATACTGACAATTTTGCAGCAGCCAAAGTCTCCCCTACAATGAGGATATCATGTAAATAAGCCATTAATACATGGCCCTCAGCTCTTAACAGCTAAAATTGGTTTGAGCAATTTAGTGAATAATCTTGGTGCTGAAGTCAGACCATTGGGCAATGCTAAGATTTGTCAGATCCAATATGATTCTATATCCACCATCCTTTTTTGTTTTTGGGAAAATATTTGATACAAACTGATGGTGTTGTTCTACTGACTTCTCTATTACCCCCTTTTTGGTTAAAGTTTCTAATTCTCCTTTGATCAACTTATTCTCTTCTTTTGAGAAAATTCGTGACCAGTTTGAATTTTCTTGCCTTGGAGGATCCAAATGTGGATAGAACTCAATTTTGAATCCTACAATGCTGTTTAGAATAAATAAATAATTTGTCTTCCTTACCAGACCAGGACCCCCTACCTCGGGGTTTGCCACCGGCCATTGTTGTCCCCTTCTGGTAGGCATATTTTAACCTCCACGTATCCCCGGTGCAGCACGCCAACGTGTATACGAGAATGATCGACTTGTTCCTTCTCCAGCACCAGCATTCCGCCTGTAGGGATACTGCCTTCGCACTGCTCTGCTCAGCATTGGTGGTCGCATCATCATACCAATCAGGTTTTTTTGTTTTTTTAACTCTCCAAACAGCAGATTTAGGCATTTGTATGTTGGTTGGTTTGCAGAGCCCTGCATACTTAGGGTGAATATTTGGTCTTATTGCATTTTTACGAATACAATTTATTTCAAAGTGCGCACCACACATCAGTGCTAAAGCATCTTGTTGTGAATCTGATACAAAATCATCATCCAATCCTCTGGCAAATGCCGTGATGCCTGACCCCAGCAATTTCAATACATGTTGCAATTTCAATTCTTGTGAGCGTAAACCAATGCTCAAATAACCCCATATCAAGTTATTCACTGCTGGAACTGTCAGCAATTCACAATTCTCCGAGGCTCATACTGTTTCATAGTCTCATCCACAGTTACTTCCTGTGCTGATGGGAGAGTAGATAATTTATAGTCATTGCTATTTCATCCCTCAAAGTTTCCCCTTTTATTCTAGGAACAGCAAACTTTTGTGCTAGTCCAGGAACTTTCAGTTCTGATAATGGGCTCTCATCCTCATAGAATTCATCTTCTGAATCTAGATGTTCCTCTTCAGGTTGGGTAAATTCTGGCTCCCCTGTTTCAGGTAAGTCTATGCCAGATTCCCCCTGCGCGGGCTCTCTTATAGGCCCACGGATAGGCCGCCCTGTTTCAGGTGCTGCTGGCGCTGGCTCAACTCTAGGCCAACGCTTCTTATTTTTCCCTTTTAGGAACTTTCGGTGCTGGCACATAAGTACGTATGTACTGTCTTTTTTGAGACTTTTCTGGTACTGGCTCTTCAGTAGGCCAGCACATATACTGCCTTTTTTCAGGCATTTCTGGCACTGGCTCTCCTGTAGGCCAACCACTGTAATAACTTTGCACAGTCATTTCTGATGGCTCTCCTGTATGCCACCCTTGTGCCTGTCCCAACCAAGGCACACCCTGTGCTGTATCCTCCATTGGCCAACACCGACCTGATTCCTCCTGTGGGGTTCTTTATAAATCATTCCCCATCAGGAGGTCTAAACTGGCGACCCTTGCAGCCATAACGTTTTCTGCTGTAGGCGGGTATACCTCCGGGTCTGACTCATCCGAGTCTACAGGTCGGGCCGACTTTTGTCCTGCCTTGCGCCCCGCCGCCAGCGGTTTAACGACACATTCGACCGTAACAGGAGTTGATGGCTTCGATGCCACTGCCTCCTCTTCCTGACGCCCGCTACCCTTAGCATCGGGGGTTTTACCCGCGGTGCGTCCCTGGCCTCTCCTTCCCCTACGCCCTTTCTCCATTCTGAGTGTGTGTGGACCTCTGCCAACACGTCTGAGCGGGAAGAAAAGCGCCCTGTAAGTAAAAACGAAACCACTAACCTTGTCCGATTTTTACTTTAAATTTGCTTTACTCGCCGCCTGGAGGAGCTGCTGCTCCTCCACACACGGTCATGAACGCTATGCGTCTGATCGATAATGACGCGTGTGCGGCTGGACGGGGTCTTCTTCACGTAGTCACTCACGTGACTCCGAAGTAAAATAAATAATTTTCCCCATGAGGAATTCTAAACTGGCGACCCGAGCAGCCATAACGTCTGCCTGAGGCGGGGTAAGCTCCGGGTCTGACTCCTCAGAGTCTAATGGCCTCACGGACTTTTGCTCGGCCTTGCGCCCTAATGGCGCTGCAACGATACTTTCTTCTACCGCATCTGGAGTTGATGGCCTCGCTGCCACCGACTCCTCAAAACTCTTCTTGAGTTTTACCTGCGGTACGCCTCCTCCCTTTACGCCCTCTCTCCATACTAACTTGTGTGTCTTACAACTACAAGTCTCTTCGAGGAAGGCGACCTAAAAGCGAATGTGAAACCACTTACCTTCAGGCTTTTTAAACTTACCGCTTGGAGGAGCAGAGTCCACACATGGTCGCTGCGCTATGCATCTGAAGATATGACGCGTGTGCGGCTGGACGGAATCTTCTTCACGTAGTCACTCACGTGACTCCGAAGTAAAATTCCTATTCTTTCCCAATGGGTAAACTTTTTAACAATAATAAATGGTTTACATGAGGGATTATTAACTATTGGAGAGATGCGATAGATTTCTCAATTTGAGGGTTAATTTTATTTGTTTCCAAATTCGTATTGTACTATGAATTATTTGATTTTTCTTATATATTGTATTATTCACTTTTATCGGGGAGAAAAGGATCGCTCCTATGTTAAAAGGAGAACAATCCTCTTTCTCCATTGTTATCCAGTCTACTTGTTGGGCAGACTTGTCCAACCAGTGAATTACATTTTTGATGTTCACTGCCCAATAATAGTACAGAAAAGTACATAGAAGTTTACACAGGTGTCTTCTTTGAATTCTATGTGATTTATAGTCCCATATGAAATTTGTGATATCAGTCGAGTTTTTAAAATATTTTTTTATGTAAGTATACTGGTATTGTTTGAAATAAATACAAAATGTGTGGTAGAAAAATCATTTTATAGCATTTATTCTGCCTATTAAAGACATCGGAAATGTTTTCCAAAATTTAATCAACGCATTTAATTTAGTTAGTAAGGGCAAATAGTTTGCATTAAATCAAGATTTATATTTTCTGGTAATTTGAATACCCAAATATTTAAATGTTTCTGTTGCAATTCTAAAGGGGAATTTTAAATGGTGTGTCGGCTCTTGAGGTTTTATCGTCATAATTTCGCTTTTATTCCAATTTATTCTATATCCTGAAAAGGAACCAAATTCCTCTATTAAATTTAATATGTTTGGTATGCTGATTTGCGATTTTGTAATGTATAATAATACGTCATCTGCATGTAATTAAATGTTATTGTTTGAGTATTTGGTATTATAACCATGGATATTCGGATGCGTTCATATACTTTCTGCTAGGGGCTCTATCACAAGAGCAAATAGCAGGGGCGATAATTGCCTATTGCCCCTGGATAGTTGAAACTTCGAAGATAGTATGTTATTGGTCAGTATTCTAGCAGTCGGTTTGTCATATAATAATTTTACCCATGAGATAAAATTCTCTCCCATTTGAAATTTTTGCAATACTTTAAAGAGGTATTGCCATTCCACTTGGTCAAATGCTTTTTCTGCATCCAATGAAATAATTGATAAGTCTTCTTCTTCAATTTTATGTGAGTGCATTATATTAAACAAACGTCTCAAATTGTTAAATTAATATCTCTTGGGTATAAACCCCGTTTGATCCGCGTTTATTAATTTACTAACATATTTACCCAACCTTCTCGCTGAGGTCTTCGCTAATATTTTCTGATCTGTATTTAACAGTGCAATGGCTCTATATGAACCAGGGTCTTCTAGATCTTTATATTTTTTAGGTGCAAGTGTATTAGTTGATTCGGCTAGTGTTTCTGGTAATGTCTGTTCTTTAAAAGCGTGTGTGTACAGTTTTTGTAAGCGTGTTCAGATTATCCGTAAAATCTTTTATAGAATTCATTACTAAATCCGGTCCTGACGTTTTACCGTTCTTCAACGAATTTATTGTCTCTCCTATTTCTTTAACTGAGACCTGAGCCCCTAATTACTCTTGTTCCAACAGATTAAGTTTTGGGAGATTACAATTGTCCAAAAAAATTATGATTTAAGTGTTATCTGCTGAAGTTTTGGATGTATATAAGTTTTGATAAAATTGAGCAAATGTTCTATTAATGTCTTTATGTAATATTTACAATTCACCTTTAACTGATTTAATTTTGGTAATCGAATTTTCCTTTTCTGTTTTTTCAGTTGACGTGCTAGAAGTTTATTTGGTTTATCGCCGAATTCGAAATTTTCCTGTTTTGTAATTTGAAATAATCGTATTACTCTTGCAGATAAAATGTTGTTTAATTTATATTTCAATATTCTTATTTTATTTTGTTTGTCTTTGGCTGGGTCTTTAGCATTATCTAGATCTAATTGTCTAACTTGTTCTTTTAGCTGTAATTGTTCAGTATTGTTCTTTTTATTTTTGAAAAGCTTGATATGAAATTATAGCTCCTCTGATAAATGCCTTAAAAGCTTCCCATAATAAAGAGGGAGAAATACCTGGAGTGTCGTTAGTTTCAAAAAAAGTTACATCTGTTGTTTTAGGCATGTACAGCCCTGTGGGTTGTTTAAAATTTGGGGGTTAAACCTCCAAAACGATTTTTTATTAGACATTCCTTCTAGTTTTAAGAAAAAAGTTAACGGGGAGTGATCAGAAATCATGCTATTTTACTTCGGAGTCACGTAAGTGACTACGTGAAGAACCCGTCCAGCACGCATGCGCGACATTAGCGTTCACGCAGTGCAACAGCGACGAACGGGAGTACAGGCGCTCCCGCTACAAGTTTAAACGGTCCATCAGGTAAGTACTTACTCTGAGGCCGTATTCAAGAACCTTTGCTCTGCTTTGTCAATTCCATGCAAGAAGCTGGGGAACCTGAGCAAAGCACGGCAAGGGAAAAAGACCACACCCCGTTCGACTCCAACAGAACGGGAGTGTCCCATCAGTGGGGGGCGAGAGGCGGCACCTGGACCGCACATGCTGCGGCACACCTTCATTGAGACCGAGCCGAGCCCAGTACCGCTAGCACAGCCTGACCAACAGCAGCGGACTGGAGGCAAATCAAGAAAAAAACTGACCGGCCGGTTATTTCTGACTCCAATGAGGAGGACTCTCCGCCTTAGAGCGGCAGAGTTAAGGCTCTGTCTTACCTGTTTGCGGTCATCGGCGGTGAAGCGCGGTGTCGCCGGTAGCGAGGACCGCGCGGCAACAGCGAGAGCGTCGAGCCTATCCACCGGAGCGCCGCACGGATGTTGCGCGGGGGCCGAGTTAATTCAAACACGGCGGGTCCCACGTGCTTGCGGTAAGTAAAAAAAGGGCGGGCCGACTGCGATGACGTCGGCCCGCCGCACGTGACTCACCCGCGGCGGCTGTGGCGGCGGCCATCCTGATCGCGGCGCTGTAGCGGTGGCTGTGACTGCGGCCGCGCAGCACACGTGCCTCACTGGCGGCGGCACGTGCGTCACTGGCGGAGGCTGTGGCAGAGGAGGTTTGACGCACGGCGCTCGACCCACACTGGCGGCGGCCCGTGCGAGCGGCCGTGCGCACTCGTGCATCACTGGTGGAGGTTGTGCGGTGAGTATAGTGTTTTGGACATTGTCGTTTTTATTTTAGCACCGCGCGGTGTTGGAAACACCGCCGCACGGCCCGGGAATTGTACTTTCTCACGAGTGCGCGGTCTATGGCGGCAGATTCCTCCCGTTTCGCCGCCATAGACCGCAGACTCGTGAGACAGGCCTTTTAGCCGCCTGAGCCGCATGGAAAGGCTCATGGAGCAAATGCTCCAGCGAGACTTGCTTCGGAAGCTGGAGCAGTCTCCCCAAGGGAACTCAGGCACTCCCACATCAGTGCTCTACAATGCACTGGCCATCGCTTCCCACTCAGCCGAGGACAGCGTTGGCGACCAGGGCTGGGCTGGTCAGGAACAGGGGTCATTGGCTGAAGATGTCGGGAGTACGCTTGGGGTACAGGATCAGGAAGAGCTGCTGGGTGTGGTGAATAGCTACGTGGTTACACCACGAGCAGGGCGGTCGTTGCAGGCAAAACTGGCGGCCAGCATTAACCACCTGTCCCTCAAACCCCTATAAGAAGAGAAATCTGGGGGTATGTTGGACAGAGTATCCGGAAACAGGAGCTAAAATTACACGTATCCTCAAGCTCCTGACGACAAGGATAACATCCTATGCTCGTTCCGTGGATGCGGTGGATGACCAGCAACCAGCAAGACACTCTGGCTCTGCTGTGCAACACTCAATATGAGATAAACAACCCCCGCAAGGAGAGAATAAGACCTGCCCTCAATCCCAAATATGCAGGACTGTGTACAACACCGGCCTCAGAGCCGCAGATCCTGTTATTTAGAACGGACTTGACAAGTGAAAGACCTGGAGGAAGAGTCCAATGCATTTGGCCTCATGAGGGCAGGCCCCGGATCGAGCAGACCCACACAAGCCAGACGGCAGTACCCCACCGCGCCCACCAGTCGACGTCAAACTTATTGGACTGGTGAAAGCTCGGGGTCCGCATACCATCCCCGAAAGCCTTTTTTAAGCCAGGGCCCAGAGCGGACCCCATGGAAAATGCGCCACCCCCAGCAGTACATCCAGCAGTACAACGACGGATGAAGAAACTGAAGAAAGGAACACTTCCATAATTATGGAGGTAGGTGGGTCTGGTTCCTACCAGCATATAAAAAGTGGGGGAACTGTACTAACAGGGGAGATTACACCTGTTCATTGAAGCATGGAGGTCTGTCACGAATGATAATTATATACTTAACAGTATTCGTGGATACAAAATAGAGTTCATTCAAGAAAATATGCCACCAGTTCAGCATGTACCCCAAAGGGTCTTTACCCTCTCAGTCAAAGGAAAACTAGAGGGTCAAGCAGAATTGGTGAGGTAACTTACAAAGGGTATCATTGAGCAATCCAAACATGAACTTTTGGAATTTGTCTCAAATATATTTACCGAAGACAAAAAAGATGGTGAATGTTGCATCATCATTGACTTCACTAAATACATTTGTTAAGTATGTACATTTCAAAATGGAAACATTTGTAACTGCCAAACAACTGATTTCCAAAGGATACTTTATGGCAGGTATTGATTTAAAAGATGCCTACTATACAGTACCCATTCAAAAGGGTTATCGCAGATACCTGAAATTTACCTGGATGGGGCAACTATGGCAGTTTAAAGCGTTGCCTAAATGGGTTACCATCAGCCCAAGACTATTTACCAAGATATTAAACCGGCCTTGGCAACATTGAGAAAACAGAGACATATTGTCATGGCATAACTTGATGATATTCTAATAGTAGGCAAAACCATGGAGTTGGCTAAATTAGCTGTATTAGCTACCAAACAATTGTTTGAAACCCTGGGATTTGTCATACATCCAGATAAATCTAAGTTGACGCCATCCACAACTATGGACTATTTGGGATTCACGATTAACTCAGTCCACATGTCCGTAACGTTGCCAAAAGATAAAGCAGCAGAATTGGCACAGACGTGTAACAATTTAATGGTTAGCAATCGACCAACCATCCGAAAAGTGGCAAGAGTAATTGGCAAAACGGTAGCAGCATTTCCAGCTGCACAATATGGACCCTGCACTATCAAAACCTACAAAGGGCAAAAGTACAGGCATTAAAAGGACATGCAGGTCACTTTGACCGGACAATGAAATTACCCATTGAAGCTATATCAGAGTTCCAGTGGTGGATAGAGCACATTTGGCATAGTTCCAGCCCTATCATCATCAATAACCGAACATTAACTAAACAAACAGATGCCAGTGCTCAAGGCTGGGGAGCAACTAATACCATATCCAGCACAGGTGGTAGATGGACTAACCTAGAATCATCTTTGCTACAAACACTGGGCATAAATTATTTGGAAATGTTGGGTGCGTTTTATGGTTTAAAAGCATATTCTACAAATATGCACCATTTGCATGTTCGTTACAAATTGATAATACCACGGTGGTGGCCTATGTTAAACTATTTGGGCGGATAAAATCGATATCGTGTGACAATTTGGTCAACAATATCTGGCAATGGTGTGTCGATAGACATATTTGGCTATCAGCAACTTACCTACCAGGTAAGCTAAATACAGTGGCAGACACCAGGTCACGCAAATTCAATGATAAACACCGAATGGATGTTAAATCCTAGAGCTTTTGCTAAAATTACAAAGCAATATGGCACACCAGATATCGATCTCTTTGCATCCAGACTAAATCATCAGGTACCAATGTATGTCGTTTGGGAACCAGACCTGAGGCAGCAGCGATAGATGCATTTGCGCTGAACTGGGAAAACTATTTATTTTATGCTTTTCCCCCTTCTGCCTCATCAGTAGGGTACTACGCAAAATACAGATGGACTCTGCTTCAGGTATTTTGATAGTACCAACTGGCCTACACAGCCATGGTTCCCAGTGGTCCTCGACATGGTCATCGAAACTCCTATGACCTTTCCCAGTAGGGCAGACCTATTCACGCACCCGGTATCAGGCATAAGTATCCATGCCATGACAAAATTAACCTACTGGGTTGCAGATTATCAAAAGACCACTGCTGGGCCTGGGATTGTCTGACAGGACCATCAACACGATGACAGCGTACCACCGTATGTCCAACAGGAAACAATACCTATCGAGCATCAGGAAGTGGGAAAGATACTGCTCGACTACTGGGACAAAATACTCATCTGCAACGATAACCAATGTACTGGAGTTCCTGGGGGGGCCTTCACCATATTGAAGGACTGAGCCACAGCGCCATCTATACTGCCAGAAGTGCTCTGTCAGTCTACTTAAAACAAGTACCAGCACAATAGGGTCTCACCCGCTGGTGATCAAACTCATGAGGGGTATATTCAACTCCAAGCCCCCTAGACCTAGGTACACCCAAATCTGGTATATCAGTGTGGTCCTGACATACCTAAGGGGATGGTCACCAGCCAGGTCTCTCACCCTGGAACAGCTAACCCTGAAAACGGTCATGCTGATGGCACTAGTCTCAGCACAAAGAGTCCAGTCCCCCCACTTACTGCGACTGGACAACATGGTTATAACACCAGACCGGGTCTCATTCACCAATCAGGAGTTGCTAAAGCAGAGCAGGCCAGGAATTTCAGGCCTAGTTATGGATTTCCGGGCATACCCACCTGACCCACGGTTCTGTGTCATGACTCACCTACTCACTTACATCAACACAACAAGAGATTCCCGAGGGAGAGAAAAAGCCTTATGGGTCAGCCACAAGAAACCTCATGGTCGGGTGTCAAGCCAAACCATCTCAAGATGGCTCAAGCAGGTACTGGGAGCTGCTGGAGTAGATACTGATGTATATACATCTCACTCCTCCAGGGCAGCATCCACATCGGCGGCTAAAAGGATGGACGTACCACTGGACCACATCCTGGCTACAGCGGGGTGGTCCATGGAGAAAACGTTCCAAACGTTCTACAACAAGCCGCTAGCAGAACCTGTGTTATTTGCAGAAAGAGTTTAGAATCTGCAAATATATATTTTAAGCCCGGGGGAGCATTTTGTCTTTTGTTATTGTTTAATAGAAACCATTATGATTTACAAACAGATTCATGGTTGATTACGATAACATACTTCCTCCCTTGAAGGACTTCGGCAGCGAGTGAAGTATGAACTGTTACACGGTTTGAAATCACAGAGCTTTAAAATCGTCACGTAGTCACTCACGTGACTCCGAAGTAAAATAGTAAGATTAAACGAGAACTTACCAGTTTGAAGTTTGATCTGTATTTTATGAGGAGATACGATGAGGGATTACGTGCCCTCCGCTCCCACCCTCAATTATAGAGATCAACTGGTATCTTAGTTCTCCTTTTCTTTACTATGTTTATTTCAATTATTGTTTCCTGTGATTCCACACCGCTGCTTTGAAGTATGTCGCGCATGCGTGCTGGACAGGTTCTTCACGTAATCCCTCATCGTAACTCCTCATAAAATACAGATCAAACTTCAAACTGGTAAGTTCTCGTTTAATCTTACTATTATGATATTTAGGATTAATTGTATACGGAATTACTTTCGTATCCACTAAAAAATAGTCGATACGTGAATAAGTTGTATGTACCGTTGAGTAAAAGGAGTATTTCCTTCCAACTGGATTAGCAATCCTCCATACGTTATAGTTGTGTTTTTTATGTATGTGTTTTGGAGTTCACTGGCTTTAGATTTTATATTAATCCTCTTTTCTTGTGCAGATTTATCCAGGTATGGATCTAAAACGCAATTTAACTCTCCCCCAATTATCACATTTTGATAATTAAACTGAAATTATATCCAAGATTTTATTGAAGAATTGAGGATTATCAAAGTTAGGAGCATAAATATTTACCAAAGTAAGTGGGGTAGAATTATGTCATAATCTCTGTGGTGATTATGACATACCTCCCCTCTTTATCTGATATACTATTCTTTGATTTAAATGGTATGCCTTTACGAATAATAATTGCCGTGCCTCTAGGTTTAAAGATATATGAAGAGTAATATGTTTGACCAATCCAATTTGCCTTCAGTCTGGTCTGAGCTTGACGTTTCAAGTGTGTTTCCTGTAAGAAAATTATGTCAGCATTGAGTGATTTTAATTTGGCGAAAATCTTAACCCTTTTAATTGGCTCATTAGCGCCCCTTATATTCCAGCTACAAAACGTGATTCCTCCAGTTTTCTTTTTGTTTATCGTCTTGCATTTTAAATCATTTGGATATTTTTAAGTCATATGGTGCAACACAGTACCTCAGACTTCTAGGTGTTGGGTGGGTATCCGCGGCTATTAGGTTCTGTTGGTGTATCCCTTTCAAAATTACCCTTAAAAAAGACAGAAAAGTGTAACGTGACATAGAAATAAAAAAGAGTGATATTACAGCATCTGATAATAGCGATCCTTTAAAAAAACTAATGGTGGTATCTACGTATTTTAGAATTTCCGTAGATGTTAATTTACATTAAGCTCCGCTCCCTTAACCAAAAATTGTAAGAGGGTCCAGTTCAAGGCCAAGTATTATATAGAGAAATTTCGAACTTGTATCTCTCATTAAATCTTCGGATAAACTAGCATTTACTATATAATAATAAGTATTACGTTTTACTTCACAATCAGATCCCAGTATCTAATAGTAGTGCCCAGCTGGTTGGAAGGGGTTAATCGGAATCAGATTCTTGGCTATATGCCAAGTGTCTGAGTCGCTTCCCCTCCCTTTACGCATAACTGGGACATTACCTTCCCGAATCTGTTATATATGTTTTAGCAATGTTACAAAATTTTGAGATTTTACAAAATAAAGTCTGCAATTTATCCCATCAGATAAAGCATAAAAGAAGTTTAATTTGACACTTAATTCACTTTCATATCTTCAGTATTAAAAAAGTTATGGCCATTATCATACTCAGAAATTAGCATCTAGTTCCCTATTGCTTTTCCATTCACTTAACACAAAAGCTGTGATCGAGGACAGTTAAAAGCCCATAACTTTCTTAAAAATTATGATAACTGAAAGAAATTTTCAGTTATTATAGATTGAAGCATTCTGAAACAAATATGAAACAATCTTACTTCGAAGACAAGAAAGTAAAGCATATAATTAGTTAGTTACCTAATTGTAGCTAATTACAAAATTCAATTACTAGATCTAAACATCTATCAATTTCTTAAGAATAGATTAACATTTTTTAATAGCCTAAGTGTCCAAATAACATTCACACAATAATTCACAATATAACATAATTTTTAAATCTAATTTTCATGAATTTACAGGCCAAATGGAAGGAATTGAATGTTTAATACCTGTAAATTAATGGGCATTTAATTCATCTTGTGAGTGAGGATTTCTGGAACGCGATCTTTTGGAACGTTCATTTGCGGTGAACTTAACCCCGTATTGGCATGAAAAATACTGCCGTTAATTCGGGGAATAAAATCACCGTGTCGCATGTAAAAATGTGAATTAAAGGCCTCTTAAGGAGAACGTTTATACATTAAAATAAAGCACTTTCGTTTACCTTTCCCTTGTGTGAAATCCGTCCCCGTTGTTGGCGTTGACGCTTCAGAAGATGATTTTTAAATGATTCCAACGCTGGACTTGTTGGGAGATTTTTAAAACAAACTACGCAAAACGGCACTCGGAACGCTTCTTCCACAGAGGCTGGTACTCCAACAAAGTATAATTCAGGACAAGGGAGGAGAAACCCGCCCTTTAACCCCGCCCCCCCTTAAAGGCGCCAAAATCGCGCACACGGCCAGTGACAGAATTACAGCGCCGCTGAAGGCAAGTATTGTAACATACCTATATGTTTTAATTTATTAGTATTATGTTAACATATATCAATATATTTAACTCATCCTCCTAAATCTAAAATTCATTTACAGTTTTGAAACCGTTAAGAAGAAAGAAAAAGCATCCCCCCTCCCTCCCCGGAGAGGTTAGTCATTATTTAGTTATACTAATTCATATTATATTCCTATTGCTAAGTTAATTCAATTAGCTAAATATTAGTATAAGATTTTAAAAATCTTTTAAATTATAATTTTTTATTATCAAGTCCATTTGTATTGTTTTTTCCCTGTAGCACGGCTCCAGTTTGTTTATGTCTTTCATTCGGAGAAAAAACAGTTCGTCCTTGGGTTAGCATTCCGAAGAAGATAAGGTGTCTAGACATCGCCTCATGTCCCATTCCACCATCTTAAAGAGAGCATTTGTAATTTATTTTATTAAAAAGTCATCTTTTCAGCTTCTCCTCTGCCGGTATTTTTAAAGAACCAGTCCTGATAGTCGTGCTGTTTAACTTATCTGTTATTCTCGTTTACAATATCTTGTGCATGTTTATATGCCTCTTCTGGATCAGTAAACGCACGTTCCACACATTAATATGTGACGGGACGACAGATGGCGCAATGGGCTAAGTGTTCGGCTGGCAACCGGAAGATAGCCGGTTCGAATCCCGCTTGGAGTGCATACTGTCGTTGTGTCCTTGGGCAAGACACTTCACCCACCTTTGCCTGCGTGTGAATGTGTGTGAATGTGTGTGAATGTGTGTGAGTGATTGGTGGTGGTCGGAGGGGCCGTAGGCGCAGATTAGCAGCCACGCTTCCGTCAGTCTGCCCCAGGGCAGCTGTGGCTACAGAAGTAGCTCACCACCACCGAGTGTGACTGCGGAGTGAATGAATAATGCGATGTAAAGCGCCTTGAGTATTAGAAAGGCGCTATATAAATCCCATCCATTATTATTATTATTATTATCTTCATTTTGCAGGGTACATTATCCCGTATCGTACATTTTGAATTCCTTTCAGGATCTGTCTTGTCTTTGTGAACAGATCCCATTTTTTAGCTATTTCTGCTGGGTAATCTCTGAAAGATCTGAGATTGTCCTCTTCAAACATCGGATTCGTTCCAAAAGGAATTTTTCTCATAATGTCTTCCAGAACAGAAATGTCATGAAATTTCACTATGATCTGTCTCGGAGGGGGCTCCTAGCCTTGATTGAGCTCTTCGCACTCGATGTGGCACATCTATTTTCGGTTTATCAGGCAGCTTGAATACTTGTTTAAGTAAGTTGGCAGCGAACTCCCGGGAGTCCTTTCCAGTCCCCCCCCCCTCTCTTACTCCAACTATTCTTAAATTCTGCCTTCTTGATCGTGCTTCCAGATCAATGCATTTGTCAGTCATTTTGGCCAGTTGCCCCGAGACACGCTCTTGATCTTTCCTCATTCTCTTCAACTCTTCCGACATTTCCTTCATCGCAGTTTCCATATCTTTCATAGCATTGCTATATGCTGTAGTGGTATGGAGAACAGATTCCAACTCATTACTGCAATCTTTCTCAACCCGTTTGATTTATGCACTTAAATCCTCCTCAACATCATCAATACGTTTACTTAGAACATTAATTGAATTAATGATTTCCTTATTTCCAAGCTTCATGCTTTTAGACAAACTTTTATCAAGTGTAGAAATCTCGTCGTGTAGCATATTAGCAAAGTCTTTAGATACTGAGGCTCTTAACGATTGCTCCATTTGTTCCATCTGTCGCCATTTCACTGGCTAATCTTTGAGCTTCAGCTTCTTCTTCGGAACTTTCTGATGTTGTTTGCAGAGTTTTACCCAGCTCTTTAACACGGAGTCTTGTGGTAGGTCTCTGGGAACGATCACTTTTTTTGCATTTAAATGTGCCGTTATTCTCCGTTATTTTGCGGCGATTTCTGATGACGTCAGGTTCGCGAAGTCAGGCAGCTCCGGTAAGTAATTTTAAATCGGTCTCCTCTTCCAAAACGTATTTTAAGCGATTTAACGCATTCAACGGGAGCGGAGCTGAATGCTGCGCCTTATACTGCTTCATGGCGCCACCGGAAGTCAAAAAAATCAACTTTTAAACTAGGAAATTCATCTCTTCTTTCACCAATAGATAATAACCCGTCGTTTAAGCCATCTATTATAGATAAAACCTTTACTTATTGTGAAAGACTAGGAATTAAAAAGCTTGGAGATCTCTACGAGATGGGAAATCTCCTGTCATTTCAGAAATTACAGTCGAAATACAGTCTGAAAGGTAATCAATATTTTAGATATCTTCAAATTCGAGATTATTTGAAAACATATACCCATGATTATAAAACTCTTCTGCCAGATATATTAGACGAAGGTATGAATAGAACCTCGGAGTCAAACAATCTAACATCATACTTGTATAATACCCTTATAAATATAGAAATGCCATCGTCAGACGCAATTAGAAGAGAATGGGAAGAGGAACTAGGCCTAAAATTTTCCAAAGGCAGATGGGAAAAAACGTTTATATATACATAATTGTTCGATTAATGTTAGACACATTTAATCCAATTTAAAACACGGCACAGACACTACTACTCAAAGACTACACTGAATAAGATTTTTCTCAAATGTGTCTCCTATTTGTGACAAATGTCTCCTTCAAGAAGCAACTATATCACATTCCTTTGCCTCTTGCATCAAACTACATAAGTTTTGGAAAGGAATTTTAGAAATGTTCTCAAAAACAGTAATAACAAAACTGGACCCCCATACGGAACTGAGTATTTTCGGAACAGCAGAAGCCTGCCCTGAGCTAACAATATTCCAGTTAGTCTAACAGCGGTATTGGCGAAACTGCTAGAGTCAGTTATTAAAGATGGGATAGCAGCACATTTGGAAAGTGGAGAAATCATTGGACAAAGTCAGCATGGATTTATGAAAGGTAATTCATGTCTGACGAATCTTATAGCATTTTTCGAGGATGTAACTAGTAGAGTGGATAAGGTAGAACCAGTAGATGTGTTATATCTGGACTTTCAGAAGGTTTTCGACAAGGTCCCACATAAAGAGATTAGTATACAAACTTAAAACACACGGTATTGGGGGATCAGTATTGATCATGGAAGGTTGGTTAAGAAGATTCAATTGTTGGGTATTAATGGTGGAGTAGCAAGATGGATTCAACAGTGGCTGAATGGGAGATGCCAGAGAGTAATGGTGGATGGCTGTTTGTCAGGTTGGAGGCCGGTGACTAGTGGGGTGCCTCAGGGGTCTGTGTTGGGGCCACTGTTGTTTGTCATGTACATCAATGATCTGGATGATGGTGTGGGAAATTGGATTAGTAAGTATGCAGATGATACTAAGATAGGTGGTGTGGTGGATAATGAAGTAGATTTTCAAACTCTACAGAGAGATTTAGGCCATTTGGAAGAGTGGGCTGAAAGATGGCACTTGGAATTTAATGCTGATAAATGTGAGGTATTACATCTCGGCAGGACAAATCAAAATAGGACGTACATGGTAAATGGTAGAGAATTGAGGAATGCAGTTGAACAGAGGGATCTAGGAATAACTGTGCATAGTACCCTGAAGGTGGAATCTCATGTAGATAGGGTGGTAAAGAAAGCTTTTGGGGTGCTGGCCTTTATAAATCAGAGCATTGAATATAGAAGTAGGGATGTAATGTTAAAATTGTACAAGACATTGGTGAGGCCAATTCTGGAGTATGGAGTACAATTTTGGTCACCTAATTATAGCAAGGATGTCAACAAAATAGGGAGAGTACAGAGGAGATTTACTAGAATGTTGCCTGGGTTTCAGCAACTAAGTTACAGAGAAAGGTTGAACAAGTTAGGTCTTTATTCTTTGGAGCGCAGAAGGTTAAGAGGGGACTTGATAGAGGTCTTTAAGATTATGAGCGGGTTGGACAGAGTTGACGTGGATAAGCTTTTTCCATTGAGAATAGGGAAGATTCAAACAAGGGGACATGACTTGAGAATTAAGGGACAAAAGTTTAGGGGTAACATTAGGGGGAACCTCTTTACTCAGAGAGTGGTAGCTGTGTGGAATGAGCTTCCAGTGGAAGTGGTGGAGGCTGGTTCGATTTTATCCTTTAAAAATAGATTGGATGGGTATATGGACGGGAAAGGAATGGAGGGTTATGGTCTGAGTGCAGGTAGATGGGACTAGGGGGGCAGTAAGAAGGAGGGATTCCTAGATCCATCTGTTCAACTGCATTCCTCAATTCGCTACCATTTACCATGTACGTCCTATTTTGATTTGTCCTGCCGAGATGTAGCACCTCTCATTTATCAGCATTAAACTCCATCTGCCATCTTTCAGCCCACTCTTCCAAATGGCCTAAATCTCTCTGTAGACTTTGAAAATCTACTTCATTATCCGCAACACCACCTATGCAACGAGAACTGGGTGTCATGGTACACCAGTCATTTTCTTACAAAGGCTACGGAAGTCTTTAGAATTCTAGCCACGTTAGTGTGGCTATCACTAACTACACTAATTGTAGATGTAGTTCTTTTTCTTTCACCCTTTACTAATCAATTCTATCACTTTTTTCACTTTAAATATTTTTATAACTTAATGTTTGAATGGAAAAACAAGTCTAATACAAGGAGATGTGTTCGGAAGAGCGATGTATATGATTTTAAATTCATCTATCTGAAGTTCGGTAGCAGGGTCAGGTTTTATGTGTTGTACCTTCTGCTCGGTTATAGACCACCTTAGAAACAATATGCAAGATGTTAATATGACAAGAGGGGGTCAGGGAATAACATTTTGTAGTTGGAATGTCAAGGAAATCAATGAACCAATTAAGAGAGGTAAAGTTTTGGCACATCTAAACTTAATCAAAACAGATATAATATTTCTCCAAGAAACACACCTTAAAAAGGAATCTCAACATAGACTTAAAGCTAAGTGGATCGCTGAATCATATCATTCCTCTTTTTCCCATAAGTCCAGAGGAGTTGCAATATTAATTCGTAAAGGAATACCTTTTACGAACTCTTCAACAATAGTGGATATTGATGGTAGATATATTATATTAGTTGGAGAGTTAAATGGAGAAAAAGTGATTCTTCTTAATGTATATGGGCCTAACTTTGATAACCCCATGTTTTTTAATAAAACATTTTATAAAATTCCTGAATTTACACAATATAAATGAATAATTGGAGGAGACTTCAATTGTACATTAGATTCATACTTAGATAGATCATCAAGGCAAAAAAAAGTAAAATCTCAATCAAGTGTATTTCTAAATTCATTTATTAATACCACTAATATTAAGGATATCTGGAGAATAGAAAAACCCAACTGGACGGGAATATTCATTTTACTCACCAGTACATAAAACATACTCAAGAATAGATTATTTTTTAGTTGACTCTATGTTTATCCCATTTATTTATAATACAAAATACCATAACATTATAATCTCAGATCACGCACCTGTAACATTCATGATTAAATTAAATGGAATGTCCGAGAAACAAGCATATTGGAGATTTAACCCACAAATTTTGAACGAAAGATCATGCCAGGAATATATTATTAAGCAGATTCAAATATTTTTTGAGGTAAATGACAACCCTGACACACCTACTTCTCTTATGTGGGAAACGTTTAAAGCGTTTGTTCGAGGTACATTAATTTCCGCTCAAGCATTTTATAATAAAGAGAACAGGATTAAGCAACAAACATTGGAAAGTGAAATCAAGCAACTAGATATAGAAAATGCGAGAATGCCATCTATTTTAAAACATAATAAAATTGCTGTATTGAAATATAAATTAAATAAAATGTATTCAGAACAAGTAATAAAACTTTATCAAAAAACCAAACAATTACATTTTGAATTTGGAGACAAACCACAAAAACTATTTGCACGTCAGTTACGAAAAATGGAAGGGGAAAAAATAATTCATAAAATTAGAACAGAGACAGGAGAATTATTAAAAATGCCCAAGGACATAAATGATAGATTTCTCCAATACTATCATAACCATAATCAGAAGGAATAGCAGATTTTTTACTAAAATGTAATTTAAAAGGTTTAGATTCAAACGATAGAGAATTATTAGAAAGGGAGATTACCATAAAAGATATTGAGGAGTCTATTGGCTCTTTAAAAAATGGTAAAGCAGTAGGACCAGATGGTTTAGGCTCCGAATTTTATAAAAAAAATTATGATTTGCTTTGCCCACGTTTACAAAGACTGTATGAGTATATCTATACACAACAGAAACTTCCAGACACTTTAAATGAATCTATAATAACACTTATTCCTAAAGCTGATAAAGATCCGGAAGACCCGGGATCATATAGAGCAATTGCACTTTTAAATACAGATCAGAAAATATTAACTAAAATACTAGCGCATAGATTAAGTACAGTGATGAATAAATTAATACACCCTGACCAAACAGGCTTTATTCAGAAACGGTACTCATATTATAATCTAAGAAGATTATTTAATATTATATATTCCAACAGAAATATTAATGAAGATCTAGCAATAATCTCACTTGACGCTGAAAAAGCATTTGATCAGGTCGAATGGTCTTATTTATTTTCGGTGATGGAAAATATGCAGCTAGGGGAGAAATTCTGCACATGGATAAAACTGTTATATACAAATCCCACGGCTAGAATATTTACAAACCAAAGGTTGTCATCTAAATTTAGCCTATCTAGAGGTTGTAGACAAGGATGCCCGTTATCTCCATTATTATTTGCGCTTGCTATTGAGCCACTTGCAGAAAGAGTCAGGGGGCATCCGGAAATACACGGGTATAACACAAAGGACACAGTGAATAAAATTTCTCTATACGCAGATGATGTATTAATTTACATTACAAAACCAGAAATTAGTATTCCAAACTTATTAAAGCTAATAATCCAATTTGGTTCACTTTCAGGATACAGAATAAATTGGAATAAAAGTGAAATTATGCCAATAAGGGAACATAACAAACAGATAATACAACAATTTCGATTTAAAATAGTAAAGGAAAAATTTAAATATCTAGGTATTTATGTAACTAAGATATATACATCATTATTTAAAGCAAATTTTCCACCATTACTGAATAAACTACATAAGAATATTCAATACTGGAAAACACTTCCTATCTCAATGGTTGGCAAAATTAATGCCATAAAAATGATTTTTTTACCGCAAATATTATACCTTTTTCAGACAATTCCGATATATCTGGCAAAACACTTTTTTTAAAAACTGGACTCTATTGTTAATGATTTTATCTGGGATTATAAGAATCATAGGATAAACAAAAGACATTTGTGTAAATCAAAAATAAATGGAGGCTTGGTTTTACCCAACATTTTGTTTTATTTCTGGGCAGTTAATATTAAAAATATGAATTTCTGGTTGGAAGAAATAGATCATCAACCAGACTGGTTAAAACTGGAAAAGGAAGATTGTTTACCTTTTGATATCGGTTCGATATTATTTGCTACGTCTAAATTAAACAAAAAAATTTATAGGGAAAACCCTATAATATTTAGTGCTATACGAATTTGGAAACAATTAAAAAAGACATTAAAATTAGATAATTTATCACTTTTTCTTCCAATTGTGAATAACCCTTTGTTTAAGCCTTCATGGTTGGACGGGGGTTTTACACAATGGAAGAATTATGGAATTAAAAATATGGGACAACTTTACAAGGAAGGCACTTTTCTGACATTTCAGGAGTTGCAACAGACTTATGGACTACGAGGAAATGATTATTTCAGATATCTTCAACTTAGAGATTATGTAAAATCGAATACTCAAAATTTTCGAATTAGAAATTCAGAAATTCTTGATGAATGTTGGAACAAACATCCTAATACAGAAAAATTAATATCTTATATATATAATATCTTATTAGACAGTGACATTCCATCGACGGACTTACACAGACAAACATGGGAAAAAGAATTAAATCAAATAATAACGAAAGATACTTGGGAAGAAAGTTTGCAACACATACATCAATGTTCATTAAACGCCAGACAATCTCTAATACAATTTAAAGTAATACATAGGTTACATTATTCAAAAACAAAACTACATAAAATTTGTCAACATATCTCACCTATATGTGATAAATGTCAACATTTAGAAGCTACCTTATCTCATATGTTTGCAAACTGTATAAAAATTAAAACATTCTGGGTAAATATTTTCAGTATAATATCTAAAGTAACCAGCACACAATTGGACCCAGATCCAAAATTAATAATTCTTGGAATATTAGAATTAAATCAAACATTTAGAACAACACAAAGAAACTTTATTGATTATAGTTTAATAACAGGAAAAAAATTAATTCTAAAATTTTGGAAAGGCCCTACGACCCCCACAATCAAAATGTGGATTATAGAAATGACGGAGACCTTAAACGTGGAAAGAATCAGATTCTCCCTGTTGGACAAACAGGAATTATTCGTTGGAACATGGTCTCCTTTTATTGATTACTTAAAGGGTCAGAACAGTTCATTTTCCATTGAGAGTAGGGAAGATTCAAACAAGTTCAGCACAGGAACCTGACTAACACCCGGGCTAAAGAATGGATGAAATGCTATATTTAGAAATGTACGAATATATCTCGAATGAAGTTTTTTATTTTAATAAATGTTTCCATTCTTCTTTAACTATCTTTTTCCTTTTTTTTTTTTTTTTTTTTTTTCCTTCTCTTTCTTTTCGTTCTTTACTTCATCTTTCTCTTTAGTTCTATTTAGGTTTTTTTTAAAAAGGCAAAAGGTATTGGAGACAATGTAATAATAATTGACAATATTATCAATTTAAAAATGTAAGACTGTAATGATGTAACTAGGTTGTGTACGTATCTCCAATAAACAATATTTTATTAAAAAAAAAATGAATAAGATTTTTCTCAAATGTGTCTCCTATTTGTGACAAATGTCTCCTTCAAGAAGCAACTATATCACATTCCTTTGCCTCTTGCATCAAACTACATAAGTTTTGGAAAGGAATTTTAGAAATGTTCTCAAAAACAATAATAACAAAACTGGACCCCCATACGGAACTGAGTATTTTCGGAACAGCAGAAGCCTGCCCTGAGCTAACAATATTCCAGTTAGTCTAACAGCGGTATTGGCGAAACTGCTAGAGTCAGTTATTAAAGATGGGATAGCAGCACATTTGGAAAGTGGAGAAATCATTGGACAAAGTCAGCATGGATTTATGAAAGGTAATTCATGTCTGACGAATCTTATAGCATTTTTCGAGGATGTAACTAGTAGAGTGGATAAGGTAGAACCAGTAGATGTGTTATATCTGGACTTTCAGAAGGCTTTCGACAAGGTCCCACATAAAGAGATTAGTATACAAACTTAAAGCACACGGTATTGGGGGATCAGTATTGATCATGGAAGGTTGGTTAAGAAGATTCAATTGTT
Organism: Malacoraja senta; assembly: GCA_038087875.1. NCBI lineage: Eukaryota > Metazoa > Chordata > Chondrichthyes > Rajiformes > Rajidae > Malacoraja > Malacoraja senta. Next base: position 190,209 of record JAXLNO010000319.1, on the reverse strand, counting down.
GGGTATTAATGGTGGAGTAGCAAGATGGATTCAACAGTGGCTGAATGGGAGATGCCAGAGAGTAATGGTGGATGGCTGTTTGTCAGGTTGGAGGCCGGTGACTAGTGGGGTGCCTCAGGGGTCTGTGTTGGGGCCACTGTTGTTTGTCATGTACATCAATGATCTGGATGAAGGTGTGGGAAATTGGATTATTAAGTATGCAGATGATACTAAGATAGGTGGTGTGGTGGATAATGAAGTAGATTTTCAAACTCTACAGAGAGATTTAGGCCATTTGGAAGAGTGGGCTGAAAGATGGCACTTGGAATTTAATGCTGATAAATGTGAGGTATTACATCTCGGCAGGACAAATCAAAATAGGACGTACATCGTAAATGGTAGAGAATTGAGGAATGCTGTTGAACAGAGGGATCTAGGAATAACTGTGCATAGTACCCTGAACGTGGAATCTCATGTAGATAGGGTGGTAAAGAAAGCTTTTGGGGTGCTGGCCTTTATAAATCGGAGCATTGAATATAGAAGTAGGGATGTAATGTTAAAATTGTACAAGGCATTGGTGAGGCCAATTCTGGAGTATGGAGTACAATTTTGGTCGCCTAATTATAGCAAGGATGTCAACAAAATAGAGAGAGTACAGAGGAGATTTACTAGAATGTTGCCTGGGTTTCAGCAACTAAGTTACAGAGAAAGGTTGAACAAGTTAGGTCTTTATTCTTTGGAGCGCAGAAGGTTAAGAGGGGACTTGATGGAGGTCTTTAAGATTATGAGCGGGTTAGACAGAGTTGACGTGGATAAGCTTTTTCCATTGAGAGTAGGGAAGATTCAAACAAGGGGACATGACTTGAGAATTAAGGGACAGAAGTTTAGGGGTAACATTATGGGGAACTTCTTTACTCAGAGAGTGGTAGCTGTGTGGAATGAGCTTCCAGTGGAAGTGGTGGAGGCTGGTTCGATTTTATCCTTTAAAAATAGATTGGATGGGTATATGGACGGGAAAGGAATGGAGGGTTATGGTCTGAGTGCAGGTAGATGAGACTAGGGGGGCAGTAAGAAGGAGGGATTCCTAGATCCATCTGTTCAACTGCATTCCTCAATTCGCTACCATTTACCATGTACGTCCTATTTTGATTTGTCCTGCCGAGATGTAGCACCTCTCATTTATCAGCATTAAACTCCATCTGCCATCTTTCAGCCCACTCTTCCATATGGCCTAAATCTCTCTGTAGACTTTGAAAATCTACTTCATTATCCGCAACACCACCTATGCAACGAGACCTGGGTGTCATGGTACACCAGTCATTGAAAGTAGGCATGCAGCTGCAGCAGGCACTGAAAAAAGCCAATGGTATGTTCGCATTCATAGCAAAAGGATTTGAGTATAGGAGCAGGGAGGTTCTACTGCAGTTGTACGGGGTCTTGGTGAGACCACACCTGGAGTATTGCGCACAGTTTTGGTCTCCTAATTTGAGGAAATATATTCGTGCCATAGTGGGAGTACAGAGAAGGTTCACCAGACTGATTCCTGGGATGTCAGGACTTTCATATGAAGAAAGACTGGATAGACTTGGCTTGTACTCGCTTAAACTTAGAAGATTAAGGGGGAATCTTATAGAAACTTTCAAAATTTGCAAGGGGTTGGACAGGCTAGATGCAGGAAGATTGTTCCCGATGTTGGGGAAATCCAGAACAAGGGGTCACAGTTTAAGAATAAGGGGGAAATATTTTAGGACCGAGATGAGTAAAACATTTTCACACAGAGAGTAGTGAATCTCTAGAATTCTCTGCCACAGATGGTAGTTGAGGCCAGTTCATTGGCTATATTTAAGAGGGAGGTAGATGTGGCCCTTGTGGCTGAATGTATCAGGGGGTATGAAGAGAAGGCAGGTACAGGATACTGAGTAGGATGATCAGCCATGATCATATTGAATGGCGGTGCAGGCTCGAAGGGCCGAATGGCCTACTCCTGCACCTATTTTCTATGTTTCTGTGTTTCAAAGACGTTTCCTTAATTATGGCCTGATAACGGCGAAAACACTCATACTTAAATTTTGGAAAAAGACATCTGCCCCTACTCTTAAAATGTGGATTGCAAGCATGTCTGGGACGTTACATCTTGAAAATATGATACTTGTCTTTGCAGGAAAACCAGAACAATTTTCGAAGACATGGATTCCATTCATTGATTCATTACAAGGATAGTATGGCGCAACACAACCTCGCAATTAAACCGACTTACGGACTGGGCGATGGGTGGGGAGAGAAATGAATCAGCTATCTCATAACTTTTTGTTTATTTTTCTGTGTTTGTCTTTTTATTTCTTTACGTTCTTCTCATTATTTTACTTACTCACTCTCCGACTACACATATTTGGTAGTCTAGGGGTTCTATTCTTACACATTCACTTTATCTTTCATTTTCTTTCTTGCTTTGCTTTTTCTCTCTTTTTCTATTTCATCTTAAAATCGAAGCTGTGCAATAAATGTATTATGTCATATGCCGCGGTTTATATTTTGTACATTGCTTCTAATTTTTGTTTTTTAATTAATAAATAAATAATATTTTTACCAGTAAATACGGAGTTGTGTCGCAGATGTTTGCGAGCTCGACTCGATAGGACCAAATCTTTCTATGCAGGGAACTGTAGTTTAAAGCACCCGCTGTCCAAATCGGCAAGAGTTTATCAGACTATCTCTATGTTGTGTCCACGTGGCAAGATGTCATCCTTGAGCTTTTTTGTCGAATTCCTCAAGCTGAATAGCCTTTGTACAGCTACGTTTTAGATGAATTGTTACACCAGAACTGGAATTCGGGGTCTTCGAACGGACTTTTAAAAAAAAGAGAACTACACGAGGGCAGCGTCCACGGGCTACATCGGAAAACTTGGCACTTTTGGCAAGAGTAGAGAGCCGTTCAGCTCCTATATGGAGAGAGCAAACATATTTTTCACGGCAAACAAAATAATGGAGATTAGTGGTGAAGGAGAGATAGTGACTGAAACAAATAAGGCAGTTTTCGAACGCATGAAAAGGATTCTTGTCACGGAGATGGGTCCTCATGTTTATTTGATTTGATTTGATTTGATTGATTTGATTCAATTGTCATTGTCTTCCAGTAAGCGACAACGAAAAGCTATTTCCCATACAGTCATGCGAATAAAAAATATTTAAAAAAACACAGAAAACGATAGACCACAACACAAACATCCCCACAGCGGCACCAAAGCCCCCACTGTGAGGGAAGGAAAAAAAAGTCCAGTCAACCTCCTCGCTGATGTTCCCCGATGTTCACCCGTGGCCGTGGCCTCCAGAGCCCCCCGCAGTCGCCGGTACGGTGGACCGATGTTCAGGACCTCTCGCCGGGAACGATGGAACCCCGATGTCTCTATTGATTTTGACAGCGCATGGAAGATACAAACGCCCCTCTGGGTGAACAGGTTCTCCCCGAGGTCCCCTTATCCAAGTTTTCTCTGATCGTAGATCTATGCCTCTAATTATGGAAAACCTGTTTCCAAGGATATGGACTGTCAGCGCCATACAAACGTAACAACATAGACAATAAGTGCAGGAGGAGGCAATTCGGCCCTTCGAGCCAGCACCGCTATTCATTGTCATCATGGCTGATCGTCCCCAATCAATAACCCGTGCCTGCCTTGTCCCTTGATTCCACTAGACCCAAGTGCACTATATAACTCTCTTCAATCCATCCAGTGACTTGGCCTCCACTGCCCTCTGGGGCAGGGAGTTCCACAAATTCACAACTCTCTGGGTGAAAAAGTTTTTTCTCACTTCAGTCTTAAATGGCGTCCCCTTTACTCTAAATCTGTGGCCCCTGGTTCTGGACTCGCCCAACATTGGGAACATTTTTCAGTATCTAGCTTGTCGAATCCTTTTATAATTTTTATATGTTTCTATACGATCACCACTCATCCTTCTAAAATCAAGTGAATACAAGCCTAGTCTATTCAATCTTTCCTCATATGACAGTCCCGCCATCCCAGGGATCAACCTCGTGAACCTACGCGGCACTGCCTCAATTACAAGGATGTCCTTCCTCAAATTAGGAGACAAAAACTGAACACAATACTCCAGATGTGGTCTCACCAGTACCCTATACAACTGCAGAAGAACCTCTTTACTCCTATACTGAAATCCTCTTGATATGAAGGCCAAAATTGCATTAGCTTTCTTCACTGCCTGCTGTACCTGCACGCCAACTTTCAGTGACTGGTGCACAAGGACGCCCAGGTCTCGCTGCACCCCCCCCCCTTACTTAACCTAACCCCATTGAGATACTTATCTGCCCCCTTGTTTTTGCCGCCAAAGTGGATATCCTCACATTTATCTATATTATACTACATCTGCCACGCATCTGCCCAGTCACTCACCATCTCCAGGTCACCTGCAACCTCCTAACATCCTCTTCACAGTTCACACCGCCACTTAGCTGTTTGTCATCCGCAAACTTGCTAGTGTTGCTTCGAATTCCCTCTTCCAAATCCTTAATGTATATCGTAAACAGTTGCGGCCCCAACACCAAGCCTTGCGGCACTCCACCCGCCACTGCCTGCCATTCTGAAAAGTACCCGTTCACTCCTACTTTTTGCTTCCTGTCTGCCAACCAATATTCTATCCATGTCAACACATTACCCCCAATACCGTGTGCTGTGATTGAGGGGAAGCAGGCCAGGGATATAAAGAAGCTTCTTTAGATATGTTAATGGAAAAGAGTAGTAAAGTCAAATGTGGGTCCATTGAAGGCAGATACGGGTGAAATGATAATGGGTAACAAGGAAATGGCAGAAGCGTTGAACAGGTTCTTCGGATCTGTCTTCACTAAGGAAGCCACAAACAATCTCCCAGAAGTACTGGAGGACAGAGGATCTAAGGGGTTATATTTATCGGAAACGCTGCCTCAAAAGGCAGCCAGCATAATCAAAGACACACACCACCCCGGCTACACCCAAATTTAACCCCTGCCATTGGAAAAACGGGATAAGATCCAGAACATTGTACCGTCCAGGCTCAGAATCAGCCTCTCCCCTACAGCCATTCCGCTAACCATTCAACCATATAACAATTACAGCACGGAAACAGGACATCCCGGATAAAACCGAACCCGCCTCCACCACTTGCACTGGAAGCTCATTCCACACAGCTACCACTCTCTGAGTAAAAAAATTCCCCCTCATGTTACCCCTAATCCTCTGTCCCTTAATTCGCAAATCATATCCTCTTGTTTGAATCTTCCTTACTCTGTACTCTCTCTATTTTGTTGACATCTTTCCTATAATTTGGCGACCGAAATTGTACACCATACTCCAGAATTGGCCTCACCAATGCCTCGTACAATTTTAACATTATATCCAAAATTCTATACTCAATGCTCTGATTTATAAAGGCCAGCACATCAAAAGCTTTATTAACCACGCTATCTACATGAGATTCCACCTTCAGGGAACTATGCACAGTTATTCTTAGATCCCTCTGTTCTACCGCATTCCTCAATTCGCTACCATTTACCATGTACGTCCTATTTTCATTTGTCCTGCCAAGATGTAGCACCTCACACTTATCAGCATTAAACTCCATCTGCCATCTTTCAGTCCACTCTTCCAAATGGCCTAGATCTCTCTGTAGACTTTGAAAAACTACTTCATTATCCACAACACCACCTATCTTAGTATCATCTGAATACTTACTAATCAAATTTACGACATTTAAGAATATCATTTATTGGTTGGACTGTCCTTCTCAACAGATGGAATGGATAAGAATGGAGAAAGAGGACTGTTTTCCGTACGATTTAGGAGCGATCCACTTCTCCCCGATAAAATTGAATAATACATTATATAAGAAGAATCCAATTATACACAATATAACTCGACTTTGGAAACAAATAAAATTAACTTTAAAATTAAGAAACTTATCATCATTAACACCAATAGTGAATAATCCGGTATTTAGACCATATTTTATGGATAAAACATATAGACACTTTGAAAGATTGGGAATTACAAAGGTGGGTGACATGTATGAAATGGGAAATGTATTATCATTTCAACAATTAAAATCAAAATTTAATATGAATAATAAACAATACTTTAAATATTTACAGATATGTGACTTTATAAAAAAATATATACCAAGACTACAAAGCATAATGATAGACCCACTGGAAGAAGCAATGAATATTAAGGCGGACTTACAAAAATTAATATCATATTTATATAATAGTATTCTTAATAGAGAATTGCCATCAACAGAGGCAATTAGAGAAGACTGGGAAAAAGAATTAATGTCAACAAATGCTAAAGAAACATGGGAAAGGTATTTGATATATATACATAAATGTTCGATTAACGCTAGACAATTTAATTCAATTTAAAATATTACATAGATTATATTATTCAAAAGTTAGGTTGAATAAATTTTATTCAAATATTTCTCCCATCTGTGATAAAAGTCTTTCTCAAAATGCCAATATCGCACATTCTTTCGTTTCTTGCACAAAACGTCATGGATTTTGGTGTGATATATATGATATATTCACTAGTTTATTTAAGAAAAAAATGGAACCTAACATGGAAATGATTATCTTTGGAGTAATAGGAGATGGAAACAAATTAAATATAACCCAAATTTCATTTTTTAATTATGGTTTAATAACAGCAAAAAAACTCATACTTAAATTTTGGAAAAATGCTACTATACCAACACTCAAAATGTGGATTGGTAATATGATGGAAACTGCCCACTTGGAAGAAATGAGACTCCTCCTAATAGATAAACAAGACCAATTCGTAACGAGTTGGTCTCCATTTATTGACCTTTTGGATTCATGTGGTGCAATAGTACCGTAAAATTTAAATGTCCGGGTTTGGGCGAAAATTGATTAAGAATATAAAAACGCATCGACTTGTGGCGAGGGAGAATCTCCTTTCTGCTTCACTTTCTTACTTATTTCTTTTCTTTACCTCACACTCGCTAGATTTTCCTTTACTCTTCACTACATCTTTCTTTCTCATTACTTTCTAAAAAAAAGGAAGTTGTACAAAGAATGTTTTAATAATTCTGGGAACCTGTAAAAAGGTACCATCAAAATGTATTATACTTACTTCCAATAAATAAAATTAATTTAAAAAACACTTTTAAAACACTGCCAGGTATTCAGCAACTTGGTACTACGATGGACAAAAAAAATATACGACAGCATCATCCAGATCATTGATGTATATGACAAACAACAGTGGACCCTACACAGACCCCTGAGGCACCCCGCTAGTCACCGGCCTCCAACCTGACAAACAGCCACTCACCATTAATCTCTGGCATTTCCCATTCAGCCACTGTTGAATCCAGCTTGCTACTCAACCATTAATACCCAACATTTGGACCTTCTTAGCCAACCTTCCATGTGGAACCTTGTCAAAGACCTTACTGAAGTCCATAGACAACATCCACCGCTCTACCCTCATCAATATGCTCTTCAACAAATTCAAGAAATTTAGTCAAACATGACCTTCCAGGCACAAATCCATGATGACTGTTCGAAATCAGACCCTGTTTATCCAGATGCTTATATATATTATCTCTGTATCCTTTCCATTAATTTGCCCAACACTGACGTCAAACTAACAGGTCTATAAATGCCAGGTTTACTCTTAGAACCCTTTTTAAACAATGGAACAACATGCGCAGTACGCGAATCCCCCGGTACAATTCCCGTTTCTTATGACATTTCAAATATTTCTGTCATACCCCCTGCTATTTCTACACTAACTTCCGTCAATGTCCGAGGGAATATCCTGTCAGGACCTGGAGACATCCACTTTTATATTTTTCAAAAGTGTCAGTACTTCCTCTTCTTTGAATCTCATAGTTTCCATAGCTACTCTACTTGTTTCCCTTACCTCACAAAAATCCCTTCGATGGTGAGGAGGTCGGAGCAGGTGATGAAATGAGGAGTGTTCACAACTTTTTGTAGTCTTTTTCGCTCCTGGCCAGTCACGTTGCCAAACCAGGCCGTGATTCAACCAGATAATGTCTCTGTTCGGTTGAAAGGAAATAGTAAAAATTGGAAAGAGCCATGGTTTTCAAGGGAAATTGGACACTTAGTTCGGAAAAAGAGAGAGGTCTACAATAATTATAGGCAGCATGGAGTAAATGAGGTGCTTGAGAAGTATAAAAAATGCACAAAGAGTCTTAAGAAAGAAATTAGAAAAGCTAATAGAAGATATGAGGTTGCTTTGGCAAGTAAGGTGAAAGTAAATCCAAAGGGTTTCTACGGCTATATTAATAGCAAAAGGATAACGGGGGATAAAATTGGTCCATTAGAGAGTCAGAGTGGACAGCTATCTGCAGAGCCAAAAGAGATGGGGGAGATATTGAACAATTTCTTTTCTTCGGTATTCACCAAGGAGAAGGATATTGAATTATATGAGGTAAGGGAAACAAGTAGAGTAGCTATGGAAACTATGAGATTCAAAGAAGAGGAAGTACTGACACTTTTGAGAAATATAAAAGTGGATAAGTCTCCAGGGCCGGACAGGATATTCCCTAGGACATTGAGGGAAGCTAGTGTAGAAATAGCAGGGGCTATGACAGAAATATTTCAAATGTCATTGGAAACGGCAATAGTGCCGGAGGATTGGCGTACTGCGCATGTTGTTCCATTGTTTAAAAGGGGGTCTAAGAGTAAACCTAGCAATTATAGACCTGTTAGTTTGACGTCAGTGGTGGGCAAATTAATGGAAAGGATACTTAGAGATAATATATATACGCATCTGGATAAACAGGGGCTGATTAAGAACAGTCAACATGGATTTGTGCCTGGAAGGTCATGTTTGACTAAACTTCTTGAATTTTTTGAAGAGGTTACTCGGGAAATTGATGAGGGTAAAGCCGTGGATGTTGTATATATGGACTTCAGTAAGGTCTTTGACAAGGTTCCTCACGGAAGGTTGGTTAAGAAGGTTCAATGGTTGGGTATTAATGGTGGAGTAGCAAGATGGATTCAACAGTGGCTGAATGGGAGATGCCAGAGAGTAATGGTGGATGGTTGTTTGTCAGGTTGGAGGCCAGTGATTAGTGGGGTGCCACAGGGATCTGTGTTGGGCCCACTGTTGTTTGTCATGTACATCAATGATCTGGATGATGGTGTGGTAAATTGGATTAGTAAGTATGCAGATGATACTAAGATAGGTGGGGCTGTGGATAATGAAGTAGATTTTCAAAGTCTACAGAGAGATTTATGCCGGTTGGAAGAGTGGGCTGAAAGATGGCAGATGGAGTTTAATGCTGATAAGTGTGAGGTGCTACATCTTGGCAGGACAAATCAAAATAGGACGTACATGGTAAATGGTAGGGAATTGAAGAATGCAGGTGAACAGAGGGATCTTGGAATAACTGTGCACAGTTCCCTGAAAGTGGAATCTCATGTAGATAGGGTGGTAAAGACAGCTTTTGGTGTGCTGGCTTTTATAAATCAGAGCATTGAGTATAGAAGTTGGGATGTAATGTTAAAATTGTACAAGGCATTGGTGAGGCCAATTCTGGAGTATGGTGTACAATTTTGGTCGCCTAATTATAGGAAGGATGTCAACAAAATAGAGAGAGTACAGAGGAGATTTACTAGAATGTTGCCTGGGTTTCAGCAACTAAGTTACAGAGAAAGGTTGAACAAGTTAGGGCTTTATTCTTTGGAGCGCAGAAGGTTAAGGGGGGACTTGATAGAGGTCTTTAAAATGATGAGAGGGATAGACAGAGTTGACGTTGATAAGCTTTTCCCACTGAGAGTAGGGAAGATTCAAACAAGGGGACATGACTTGAGAATTAAGGGACAGAAGTTTAGGCGCAACATGAGGGGGAACTTCTTTACTCAGAGAGTGGTGGCTGTGTGGAATGAGCTTCCAGTGAAGGTGGTGGAGGCAGGTTCGTTTTTATCATTTAAAAATAAATTGGATAGTTATATGGACGGGAAAGGAATGGAGGGTTATGATCTGAGCGTAATTATATGGGACTAGGGGAGAATACGTGTTCGGCACGGACTAGAAGGGTCGAGGTGGCCTGTTTCCGTGCTGTAATTGTTATATGGTTATATATGGTTATATGGTTATAATATGCTCTCTACTATACACCTGCAGAGGCTCAAGAGAATCCTCACTCGATAGCTGAATGGCTGGATATTTGGCTTAGTGGAAGGAGCGGAGGGTGATGATAGGCGATTGCTTCTCGGACTGGAAGCCTGTGGCTAGAGATGTGAGCCAGGGTTCGATATTGGGTCCGTTATTGTTTGTGATCTATACCAATTAATCGGACGAGAACTTACACGGAACGATTTGCACGTTTGCACATGGTACAAAAGAGGGTGGTTTTGCAGAAAGTGAAGATGGTTCTGAAAAAATGTAGCAGGATCTTGATTGATTGGCCACATTTGCTGGGGGTGGCTCATGGAATTTAATACAGAAAAATGTGAGGTGTTGCAGTTTGAGAAGTCTTACATGGACAGGACTTGCAAGGTGAATGGTAGGGCTCTGGGAAGTGTTGCACAGCAGATGGATCTACAAGTACAGTTGTATGGTTCCGTGAAGGTGGAGTTGCAGGGAGATAGAGTGGTAAAAAAGGCGTTTGGCACACTGGCCTTCATCAGTCAGAGCATTGGGCATAGAAGTTGGGAGGTCATGTTGCAGTTGTATAAGACGTTGGCATGGCCGCATTTAGGGTATTATGTTCAGTTCTGGGTAATATGTTATAGAAAACCTGGAGAGGGTACAGAGAAGATTTACAGGAATGTTGCCAGGACTAGGGAGGTCTGACCTCTCGGGAGAGATTGGATGGACTGGGACTATTTTCTGTAGGGCCGGGGTGAAATTATTGAGCTGTATATAATCATGATCTGAATCTATCGGGTAGATGCACATATTCTAACGAGGAGCAGAGGATGTAAGTTTAAGGTGAACGGGTAAAAAAAATAATGTGAATCTGAGGGATACCATTTTTACACAAAGGATGGTGTGTGAATGGAACAAACAGTGCTCCCGTGGATTTTGAAGCAACAGCAACAAAGAGAAGCAGGAGAAAGCTCTGATTGGCTCTAGCCCGAGTGGGAGGAGAATTAGAAGTGAGTCAGAGGGGGGAAACTGTTAAAAACTTAGGAATTTGGTTTGAAAAAGGGTAAAGTAGGCAATTTAGCAGTCAATATAAGCAAGATGGCTCTTAGGGAGCGGCAATGAGGGAAGTGCCCAGTGAGAAAAGTGCGAGTATTTGGCTCGAGAGACTTCGGCGAGAAGGCTGAGGAGAGGAGAGGAGGCTTCGCAAAACGCTGGACACGGAGAGACGAAAGAAGGAGATGTCAAGGATACTGATTCAGTGTGATACTTACAGTATGTGGGAGGTCAAGGGCACTGCTGGTGCCTCTGGCTGCTACAAATGTGAGTAGTGCATCCAGGTACAGCTCCTGAAACACCGTGTTGGGGAACTGGAGAAGCAAGTGGATGACCTCAGGTTCGTGCGAGAAACGGAGTCGTTACTCGACAAGTCCTACAGTAAGTTTGTTACACCTAAGGTACTGCAAGAGAGAAGGTGGGTGACGGTGAGCAAGGGAGGGTAACATGGAATGCAAACGTCCCTGGGTGTTGTACCTCTTGTGAACAGGTTCACCCACTTAGAAGCTGTCGGGATAGAAGACGTTATCAGACTGAGCGGCGGACTGGTTAGCGAAGAAAAAAGGTCTGTTGAGCCAAAACCAAAGAGGCCAACGTCAGGCAACGCCACTGTAGTTGGAGACTCCGTTGTGAGAGGTACGGACATGGGTTTCTGCGGGAACAGACCGGATTCGAGGATGATGTGCTGCATTCCTGGTGCCAGGATCCAGGATGTCACGGACAGAGTGCAGAAAATCCTCAAGGGCGAAGGTGAACATCCGGAAGTGGTAGTGCATGTCGGCACAAACGATTTCGGAAAGAAGGGGATGAATATTCTGCAGCGTGAATTTAGAGAGCTCGGAAAAATGCTGAAAAGCAGGACCTCCAGGGTTGTTATCTCCGGTTTGCTTCCAGTTCCTCGTGCTGGCGAGAGCAGGAACAGGCAGATACGGGACCTGAATGTGTGGCTGAGGAACTGGTGCAGGGGGGCAGGGATTTAGATTCTTAGATCATTGGGATCTGTTTTGGAGTAAGGGGGAACTGCACAAAAGGGAATGATTGCATCTTAACAGGTGCTGGACCAGCATTCTGGCAGGCAGGTTTGCCACTGATACACGGGTGGTTTTAAACTGAATAAGGGGGGTGGGGTGTCAAATGGGATAGTCGAGAATGAAGTTAAAGGGAAAGAGAGTAAAGTGATGGTTAATGACCCCAGAATTAACGTGAAAGGAAGCTCACAAAGGGATAGGAGCGTATGTCAAAGTGTAATAGGGATCGATGTGAAAGGTGTGATGCGTAAGGAAATAAAAGTATTGTTTATGAATGCGCGAAGTATAAGAAGAATAGTACATGAGCTTGAGGCTCAGTTAGAGGTTGGTAGATATGACATTGTGGGGATTACTGAGACGTGGCTGCAGGTGGATCGGGCCTGGGAACTTAATATTCAGGGTTATACATACTATATAAAGGGCAGGCAGGTGGGCAGAGGAGGGGGTAGCTCTGCTGGTGAGGGATGGAATTCAGTCCTTTGCGAGGGACGACATACGGACTGACAAGTTAGAATAACTGTGGATTGAGTTGAGCAATTGTAAAGGCAAGAAGACACTAATTGGTATTATCTACAGACCCCCAAATAGTAGCCCGGATGTTGGGTGTAAGTTGCAGCAGGAGTTAAAACTGGCATGTAACAAAGGTAATGAACTGTGGTGATGGAAGATTTCAATATGCAGGTAGACTGGGAAAATCAGGTTGCTTCAGGACCCCAAAGAAAGAGAGTTTGTAGAACGCCTCCGAGATGGATTCTTAGAGCAGCTTGTAAGGGAGCCGACCAGTGAAAAGGCAATTCTGGATTTAGTGTTGGCCAATGAACCAGATATGATAAAGATAACTCGAGGTAAAGGAACCGCTTGGAGGTAGTGAAAATAATATGATTAGTTTAAATCTGCAAATTGAGAAGGAGAACGTGAATCGGAAGTGGCAGTGATGCAGTTGAAAAAAGGGGGACTATGAGGGCATGAGAGGGGAGCTGGCCAAGGTAGACTGGAAAGGGATCCTAGCAGGAATGACCGTGGAACAGCAATGGCAGGAATTTCTGGGCATAATCCGGAAGACGCAGGATCATTTCATTCCAAAAAGGAAGAGAGATTCTAAAGGGAATAGGACGCAACCGTGGCTGACAGGAGAAGTTAGGGATAGAATAAAACTAAAAGAAAACATGTATAACACAGCAAAGAGTAGCCGGAAGCTAGAGGATTGGGAAACTTTCATTGGACAACAGGAGGAAACAAAACGGGCAATACGGTCTGAAAAGATGAAGTACGAAGGGAAGCTGGCCAAGAATATAAAGAAGGACAGTAAACCTTCTTTAGATATGTTAAGGGGAAAAGTTTAGCAAAGACAAATGTGGGTCCCTTGCAGGCAGACACGGGTGAAATTATTATGGGCAACAAGGAAATGGCAGAAGAGTTGAATAGGTACATCGGATCTGTCTTCACTAAGAAAATAAATTAAAAAAAATAAAAATAATAATAATGTTCGGCACGGACTTGAAGGGCCGAGATGGCCTGTTTCCGTGCTGTAATGATTGTATGGTTATATGGTTATAAGACACAAACAATCACCCAGATGTACTGGAGGACAGAGAATCTTAGGGGGTAGAGGAACTGAAAGATTTTATTATTAGGCGAGAAATAATATTGGGTAGGCTAATGGGACTGAAGGATGATAAATCCCCTGGATCTGATATTCTGCATCCCAGGGTCCTCAGGGAGGTGGCTCTGGATACAGTGGACGCATTGGTGATAATTTTCCAATGTTCAATAGATTCAGGATCAGTTCCTCTGGATTGGACGATAGCTAATATTGTCCCACTATTCAAGAAAGGAGCGCGAGAGAAAACGCGGGATTACAGACCAGTTAGCCTGACTTCGGTGGAGCGAAAGATACTGGAGTCAATTATTAAAGAGGTAATAATGGGGCATTTGGATAAGAGTAAAAGGATTGGGGGAGAACTTCTTAACTCAAAGAGTGGTAGCTGTGTGGAATGAGCTTCCAGTGGAAGTGATGGAGGCAGGTTCGATTTTATAATTTAAAAATAAATTGGATAAGTATATCGACGGGAAAGGAATGGAGGGTTGTGGTCTGAGTGCACGTAGATGGAACTAGGGGAGAATAAGTGTTCGGCACGGACTAGAAGGGCCGAGATGGCCTGTTTCCTTGCTGTAATTGTAATACAGTTATATGGTTATATGGCTATTAGTCCAAGTCAACATGGATTTATGAAAAGGAAATCATGCTTGACTAATCTTCTGGAATTTTTTGAGGATGCGACAAGTAAAATATATGAAGGGGTGCCAGTGGATGTCGTGTTTCTAGACTTTCAGAAAGCCTTTGATAAGGTCCCGTACGGGAGACTGGTGACCAAAATTAGAGCACATGGTATTGGTGTTGACATGGATAGAAAATTGGTTGACAGACCGGAAGCACAGAGTAGGAGTGAACGGGTCCCTTTCAGAATGGCAGGCAGTGGCGTGTGGAGTGCCGCAAGGCTCGGTGTTGGGGCCGCAACTGTTTACCATATATATTAATGATTTGGAAGAGGGAATTTGGCGCAACACTAGCAAGTTTGCGGATGACACAAAGCTGGGTGGCAGGGTGATCTGTGAAGAGGTTGTTCGGAGGTTGCAGGGTGACCTGGACATGTTGAGTGAGTGGGCAGATGCGTGGCAGATGCAATATAATATAGATAAATGTGAGGTTATCCACTTTGGCGGCAAAAACAAGGGGGCAGATTATTATCTCAATTGGGTTAGGTTAGGTAAGGGGGAGGTGCAGCGAGACCTGGGCGTCCTTGTACACCGGGATGCAGACCATCAGGCCCAGGGGATTTATCATCCTTCAGTCCCATTAGCCTACCCAATACTCTTTCTCGTCTATTGAAAATGTCTTTCAGTTCCTCTACCACCTTAGATCATCTGTCCTCCATTACATCTCGGAGATTGTTTGTGTCTTCCTTAGTGAAGACAGATACGAAGTACCTATTGAACTCTTCTGCCATTTCCTTGTTGACCATAATAATTTCACCCGTGTCTGCCTGCAAGGGACCCACATTTAACTTTGCTACTCTTTTTCCCTTAACATATTTTTTTAAAGCTGTTACTTTCCTGGCCAGCTTCCCCTCGTACTTCATCTTTTCAACCCGTATTGCCCGTTTTGTTTCCTTCTGTTGTCCTATGAAAGTTTCCAAATCCTCTGGCTTCCGGCTACTCTTTGCTGTGTTATGCATCATTTTTTTAAGTTTTATTCTATCCCTAACTTCTCTTGTCAGCCACGGTTGCCTCCTACTCCCCTTAGAATTTGTCTTCCTTTTTGGAATGAAATGATCCTGCGTCACCCGGAATATGCCCAGAAATTCCTGCCATTTCTGCTTCACCGTCATTCCTGCTAGGATCCCTTTCCAGTCTACATTTGCCAGCTCCCCTCTCATGCCTTCATAGTTCCCTTTGTTCAACTGCATTACTGCCAGTTCCGATTTAACGTTCTCCTTCTCAAATTGCAGATTAAAACTAATCATATTATGATCACTACCTCCAAGCGGTTCCTTTACCTCGAGTTTTCTTATCATATCTGGTTCATTGGACAACACTAAATCCAGAATAGCCTTTTCTCTGGTCGGCTCCATTACAAACTGCTCTAAGATACCATCTCGAAGGCATTCTACAAACTCTCTTTCTTGGGGTCCTGAACCAACCTGATTTTCCCAGTCTACCTGCATATTGAAATTCATCATCACCGCAGTGGCATTACCTTTGTTACATGCCAGTTTTAACTCTTGCTGCAACTTACAACCTACAACCGGGCTACTATTTGGGGGACTGTAACTAACACCAATTAGTGTCTTCTTGCCTTTACAATTCCTCAACTCAATCCACAGTGACTCAACCTCGTCAGTCCCTATGTCTTCCCTCGCAAGGGACTGAATTCCATCCCTCACCATCAGAGCTACCCCCCCCCCTCCTCTGCCCACCTGCCTGTCCTTTCTATAAGATGTATAACCCTGAATATTAAGTTCCCAGCCCCGATCCTCCTGCAGCCACGTCTCAGTAATCCCCACAATGTCATATCTACCGACTGAGCCTGAAGCTCATCTACTTTACTTCTTATACTTCGCGCATACAATACTTTTAATTCCTTACGCATCTCACCTCTCACATCGATCCCTATTACACTATCCCTTTGTGAGCTTCCTTTCCCGTTAATTCTGGGGCCATTAACCATCCGTTTACTCTCTTTCCCTTTAACTCCATCCTCCACTATCCCATTTGACACCCCTCCCCCCTTATTTAGTTTAAAACCACCCGTGTAGCAGTGGCAAACCTGCCTGCCAGAATGCTGGTCCCCTACCTGTTAAGATGCAATCCGTCCCTTTTGTACAGTTCCCCGTTACTCTAAAACAGATCCCAGTGATCTAAGAATCTAAATCCCTGCCCCCTGCACCAGTTCCTCTTCCACACATTCAGGTCCCGTATCTCCCTGTTCCTGCTCTCGCCAGCACGGGGAACTGGAAGCAAACCGGAGATAACAGCTCTGGAGGTCCTGCATGTCAGCATTTTTCCGAGCTCTCTAAAGTCACGCTGCAGAATATTCATCCCCTTCTTTCCGACATCGTTAGTGCCGACATGCACTACCACTTCCGGCTGTTCACCATCGCCCCTGAGGATTTTCTGCACTCTGTCCGAGAAGGCAAGCACGGAGTATTGAATCGGGACGATCAGCAATGAATGGCGGTGCTTGCTCGAAGGGCCGAATGTGCTCCTCCTGCACCTATTTTCTCTGTTTCTATGTTTCTATGTTAAACATCGCTGTAGATAAATTCGGTGGACAGTGACCACATTTAGTTTTGAGACCAGCATAATGACAACAGTTTATGTCTCTGCTTTTACAGAATTAGCAGTGAAAACACCGTAGCAATGATGGAGAATTACTCCCGAAACTTGACTATGTAAAGGCGAGCATTAATTGGACTAATTCCTTCCACTTTCCGAAGATCATCCCGCAGTTACAATTATTAAATGGCATTGCATGATTTTGTCACCCAGTATTAGGAAATATATTATTTGTCTGGAAAAGGTATAGAGAAGGTTTATGCACTGAGTATTTTAACAAGAGTAGGGGAATAACGAACCAGTTTGTGGGGGGGGGGAGGGGTGGAGATTTGTTTTAGGGAAACTGAGCGACAACCTTTTCAAACAAAGGGTGATGGGTAAATGCAAGGAACTGCTAGAGGAAGTAGTTGAGGCATGTACTGCCACAGCGCTTAAAATGAATTTGGACGTAAATTGATGGGCTGGGTGCAGAAGGATATGGTCCAATGCAGGCATATAGGATTAGAGCACATGACGACGTGGGCATGCTGAACAGAAAGGCTTGTTTCACGCTCTATGACTCTATTTTAAATTACTAATTAAGTCGCCAGCAAGTCATTCCATGATATAGATTAGTTTTGGTATACAGCATGGAAACAGGCTCTGCCGCTCATCGAGTCCACCGTAACCAATCAATTCACACTAGTTCTATTTTATTCCACTTTCAAATTCACTCACTAAATACTGGGGAGGGGGGGGGGGGCTTTATTTACAGATGACAATTAACCCACAAACTCACCCGTCTTTTTCACGTGGTAAGAAACCGAAACACCCGGTTCTAATAAGAGCGGTCGCATGGAGAACGAGGAAATTGCACGCAGACAGCACCCGACGTGCTGGTCGAAACCGCGATTACTGGCAATATCACCATGTAACCATATAACCATTACAGCACGGAAACAGGCCATCTCGGCCCTTCAAGTCCGTGCCGAACATTTTTTTTTAAAATAAATACTTCCCCCTAGTCCCATCTACCTGCACTCAGACCATAACCCTCCATTCTTTTCCCGTCCATATACCCATCCAATCTATTTTTAAAGGATAAAATCGAACCAGCCTCCACCACTTCCACTGGAAGCTCATTCCACACAGCTACCACTCTCTGAGTAAAGAAGTGCCCCCTAATGTTACCCCTAAACTTCTGTCCCTTAATTCTCAAGTCATGTCCCCTTGTTTGAATCTTCCCTACTCTCAATGGAAAAAGCTTATCCACGTCAACTCTGTCTAACCCGCTCATAATTTTAAAGACCTCTATCAAGTCCCCTCTTAACCTTCTGCGCTCCAAAGAATAAAGACCTAACTTGTTCAACCTTTCTCTGTAACTTAGTTGCTGAAACCCAGGCAACATTCTAGTAAATCTCCTCTGTACTCTCTCTATTTTGTTGACATCCTTCCTATAATTAGGCGACCAAAATTGTACTCAATAATCCAGAATT
The DNA here is from genome assembly GCA_038087875.1 of Malacoraja senta. Classification (NCBI taxonomy): domain Eukaryota; kingdom Metazoa; phylum Chordata; class Chondrichthyes; order Rajiformes; family Rajidae; genus Malacoraja; species Malacoraja senta. The sequence goes on along the minus strand of JAXLNO010000319.1, from coordinate 171,708 downwards.
GGCCTCACCAATGCCTTGTACAATTTTAACATTACATCCCAACTTCTATATTCAATGCTCTGATTTATAAAGGCCAGCACCCGAAAAGCTTTCTTTACCACCCTATCTACATGAGATTCCACCTTCAGCGAACTATGCACAGTTATTCATAGATCCCTCTGTTCAACTGCATTCCTCAATTTTCTACCATTTGCCATGTATGACTCAGCAACTCTGCCAGCTGTGTCACCGTGCCACTCTCATCAGCCCAACTGTGAACACTTTTATATCACGACACCGCCTGATCACCAAGTTTACTGCCTGCTGGGATTTTTTTATGTGATTGGAGAAACGACAGAGATTTAGACTATTTATTTGAAACATCAAACAAAAATATGCAGATATTTTTGAAACATCAACCAAGATTTAGACTATTTATTTGAAACATCAAACAAAAATATGCAGATATTTTTGCTATTTACATAGATGCCCGTTTAACTTGAAAACGTACTTCACTCCATTTTTCAGCTCTTGCCTGAATTTCCGTTGTGTCAGTCCATAGATACACGTGTTGCTGCAGGTGCATAGAGCTTGTAATATGAATCCACATTGTTGCATGATATATGTTGGTGTCGTCAAATATTTGTATGTGTAGAAGTAATTCACTGGTTGCCAGATCATGGAATGTATTACATAGGGCATCGACAGTAAGACAAAATTAGTTGACAGAGCAAATAATAAAATCATCGATTTCTTCCGGTTCTTCAACTCTGAATCATTCTGACTCTCACTGTTACTCCGGAGCGCTTGGCGGACTCTATTTGCTGAAATAATGTTCCTGACCGTTAAGCCATTAAACAGTAGAATTAAACAAATTGGTAATAACGGTGTTAGGATACTATCAAAATACTCATATATTTGCCACATCAAAGAAGTGAAGAATTCAGGAATTTGGACGCAACGCCAAGGTATATTCTCAATGATTACCAAAGGCTCCACTACAAAGTAAACAGGAATGCATCTTATACAGGCCAATGCCCCGACTGTTACTATCACTACTGTAGCTGTTCTCTGGGTACAATATTTCTCGCGTATTCTTGGAGAACAAATCGCGATATAGCGATCAAACGTGAAAGCGACAGTGAACCAAACGGAGCAATCGATGCTTGCAATTTTGAACACAAGTGTCAGAGAACATACCGGGGTTATGAGCAGGAAATTAGCGAACATGTAAATATTATTAATCTGCTCCGCAATAATAGCAATTAGAACTACAATGAAATCGGCCGCTGCCATTGCCACAAGGTAGCGTGTTATACATTTGGAGAGACCGCATTTTCCACGGGAGAGGATCACGATCGCCACCAAATTAACTGCAAAAAGAAGGAAAGCAAATGATTAAATCGTTTTATGTGGTGTTACCTCAGCCAACAAATAATCACCTTCACATCGACTCCAGCCTTACCGTCTGCACCTCCCCATACTCCCGGCAACTGACATATTTGTCTATTTCCAGTGCGGATGAAGAGCTTTGGAGCTCAAATATTAAAACTGCTTCCCTTTGAACTCTCACTCTCCGATACGCAGTGTTTTTAAACTTCATGCTGTTATTTCACACGGATACCATGTGCAATTCTTACGTTTGCGTTGATTATATGATAGGTTGCCTCAAATCATGGGGAAGCTTGGGTCCAAATTGGGGATCAACTGGAATTGGCCAATTTCTCCAATTTGGTGCCCATGCACCGTCGTAATTTTGTCCATGTCCAGTCGAACTCCACAGTATAGCTTTTTTTCAGAAAACAAATACTGTTTCGTTAGAGCAGTTCAGGCTTTAATACGATCATTATGGTCTCACAGAATGGATAATTCTGTAATGTGGCCGATACCAATCAAAGGCGTTCCTAATCCCACAGTGCAAGCAGCGCATTAAATTTGCTTGGATTCCGATTCCGAGCGAGGCTGGGCCACCAAACTCCGTATACCAGTTTATGGAGACATTCTGGACGTTGTTACACGGACATGCGTACTTTGGGTTTTTATATACAGGAATCTGTAAACATCTCGAAAGTATTTAAAAGCTGCAAAAGCGGCATAAAATACTGCAATTTTCTGTTTAAAAAACAATTTTTGTCTTTTGATTTGAAAACTCCAATGTCATATAACCATATAACCATATAACCATATAACAATTACAGCACGGAAAACAGGCCATCTCGGCCCTTCAAGTCCGTGCCGAACACCTAGTCCCATCTACCTGCACTCAGACCATAACCCTCCATTCCTTTCCCGTCCATATACCTATCCAATTTATATTTAAATGATAAAATCGAACCAGCCTCCACCATATAACCATAACAGCACGGAAACAGGCCATCTCGGTCCTTCAAGTCCGCGCCGAACGCTTTTTAAAAAATTTATACTTCCCCCTAGTCCCATCTACCTGCACTCAGACCATAACCCTCCACTCCTTTTCCGTCCATATACCCATCCAATCTATTTTTAAAGGATAACATCGAACCTGCCTCCACCACTTCCATTGGAAGCTCATTCCACACAGCTACCACTCTCTGAGTAAAGAAGTTCCCCCTCATGTCACCCCTAAACTTCTGTCCCTTAATTCTCAAGTCATGTCCTCTTGTTTGAATCTTCCCTACTCTCAATGGGAAAAGCTTATCCACGTCAACTCTATCCCTCTCATCATTTTAAAGACCTCTATCAAGTCCCCCTTCTGCAGTCCAAAGAATAAAGACCTAACTTGTTCAACCTTTCTCTGTAACTTAGTTGCTGAAACCCAGGCAACATTCTAGTAAATCTCTTCTATTTTGGTGACATCCTTCCTATAATTAGGCGACCAAAACTGTGCACCATACTCCAGAATTGGCCTCACCAATGCCTTGTACAATTTTAACATTACATCCCAACTTCTATACTCAATGCTCTGGTTTATAAAGGCCAGCACACCAAAAGCTTTCTTTACCACCCTATCTACACGAGATTTCACCTTCAGGGAACTATGCACAGTTATTCCTAGATCCCTCTGTTCAACTGCATTCCACAATTCGCAATATCAATAACACAAACTCACAATCCAGAGATTAAGCAAACATAGATGGCAGCAACAGTTTAAATTGTGATTAACTGAAATGGACATTTGAAAATGACATTTGGAAAACAAAGATCTCGAACTGCAGTAAATATCTTAGTTAACAAAAAGACCGTCGAAAATTTAGCAGATCAGGCTCCTTTACCAATGATACCAACAGCTGCGAGTACAGGGTAAAAAATGCTCGCTATGTAGTAAATTGCAGGATATGGCATTTTCTGTGAGGAGCTGCGATCAGCTATTTTAGACTTTCCAACTACGCCCTGAGCATGTGATTGTTTTAAGAAGTATTTATACAAGAAATAACGTCTCCACTGGATCAATTAGCGGGTGCGCCTCCGAATGCGAATGACCACCGACCCATTAAACAAACACTTACAGTAAACTATATTTACTCATGTGCCGTTTTGCAATGCATTTCATTTCTCTAGGGATATTACAAATACTTGTTTTGTTCAAATTTAGCGAAGAAAAAATTGAACGTTTGTTTCCCGAAAGGCTGTTTGAAGTCAACTTTTCTTGAAATCAATATTATTTAGACAATCGTATCCTAATCCGTATAATTTCTTGGAGTAGTCGCAGCATATGCAAACAGGAAACGGTGCAATCTTGGCGGTTAAAATGAGGGTCCTAACTTATCAGGCGGGGACGATTACGGTCACAGATTCATAGAGTCAGGGGTCGTACAGATTCGCAACAGGCCCTTCGGCCCAACCTGCCCACACCGGCCAACATGTCCCAGCTCTGCTAGACCCACCTTCGTACGTTTGGATGATATCCTTCCAAAGCTGTCGCATCCACGTACCTTTCTAATGGTTTCTTAAACGTTGCGATAGTCCGCTGGACTGTGACACCTGGAGCTCGCGGGTCCGGTGTAGACCGCTTTCGGAGCTCCCGCAACGCTGTATTGTATTGTATTGTCCTTACCTCAATTAACTCCTCTGGCAGCTGGTTCTATAAACTATGTGTGGAAAAGTTACTGCTGATATTCATATTAAATCTGTCCCTATTTTCCGTAAACCTATGTACTCTGGTCCACGATTCCTCTACTCAGGGCAAGAGTGTGCATTTTTACTTGATCTCTTCCATGCATGATTTTATGCACCTGTATAATATCACCTCTCATCCTCCTGCGTTCCAAGGAAAAGAGTCCCAACCTACTCAACCGCTCGATATAGCTCAGACCACCAATCCTGGGAACATTCTCGTAAACCTCCTCTGTACCATTTCCAGCTTCAAAGCATATTTCATATAACATGATGCCCAGAACTGAACATAATACTCTAAATGCGGCGTCACAAATATCTTATATCACTGCAACATGACCTCTCAACTCAATACTATGATTGATCAAGGCCACGTGCGAAATGCATTTTCGACCACCCTAACTGCTCGCCACCTTCAAGAAATCAAGTACCTGCACGCCCTATGCTGTGTAACGTTACCCATTCACTGCGTAGATCCTGCCCAATTTAGAATTCCCAAAATAAAACACCTCACATTTATGTGTATTAATGTCTATCACCCATTCCTCAACCCAATGCGAGAGCCGATCAAGATCATGCTACAATTTCTCACAACTATCTTCACTATCTCATGTACCACCCACGTTTGGATCATAGAAACATAGATAGAAACATAGAAAACAGGTGCAGGAGGAGGCCAATCGGCCCTTCGAGCCAGCACCGCAATTCATTGTGATCATGGCTGATCGTCCCCTATCAATAACCCATGTCTGCCTTCTACCCATATCCCTTGACTCCACTAGCCCCTAGAGCTCTATCTAACTCTCTCTTAAATCCATCCAGTGACTTGGACTCCACTGCCCTCTGTGACATGGAATTCCATAAATTCACAACTCTCTGCTGAAGAAGTTTTTTCTCACCTCAGTCTTAAATGACCTTCTCTTTATGCTAAGACTGTGGCACCTTGTTCAGGACTCGCCCAACATTGGGAACTAGCCCAACATCGTGCATCTATCTTGTCCAGTATTTTTATAATTTTATATGTTTCTATAAGAAACCCTCTCATCCTTCTAAATTCCAGTGAATACAAGCCTAGCCTTTTCAAACTTTCCTCGTATGACAGTCCCGCCATCCCAGCGATAAATTTCGTGAACCTGCGCTGCACTGCCTCTAACACAGGGATGTCCTTCCTCAAATTAGGAGATCAAAACTGTACACAATACTCGAGATGTGGTCTCACCAGAACCCTATACAACTGAAGAAGAACCTCTTTACTCCTATACTGAAATCCTCTTGTTATGAAGGCCAACATTCCATTAGCTTTCTTCACTGCCTGCTGTACCTGTAAGCCAATTTTCAGTGACCAGTGTACAAGAACGACTAGATCTCGCTGCACCTCCCCCTTCCCTATCCTCACCCCATTGAGATAATAATCTGCCCCCTTGTTTTTGCCGCCAAAGTGGATAACCTCACATTTATCTATATTATACCGCATCTGCCACCCATCTGCCCACTCACTCAACCTCCCAACATCCTCTTCACAGTTCACACTGCCACCCAGCTGTGTGTCATCCGCAAACTTGCTAGCGTTGCTCCTAATTCCCTCTTCCAAATCATTAATATATAAGGTAAACGGTTCCCGCCACAACACCGAGCCTTGCGGCACTCCAATCGCCACTGCCTGCCATTCTGAAAAGGACACGTTCACTCTTACTCTTTGCTTCCGGTCTGCCAACCCATTTTCTATCCATGTCAACATCCTACCCCCAATACCATGTGCTCTAATTTTAGTCACCAGTCTCCCGTGCGGGACCTAGGCTAAGTCCAATGAACCAGATATGATAAGAGAACTCGAGGTAAAGTAAACGCTTGGAGGTAGTGATCATAATATGATTTGATTTAATCTGTAATTTGAGAAGGTGAACGTTAAATCGGAAGTGGCAGTGATGCAGTTGAACAAAGGGGACTATGAAGGCATGAGAGGGGAGCTGGCCAAAGTAGACTGGAAAGGGATCCTAGCAGCAATGACGGTGGAACAGCAATGGCAGGAATTTCTGGGCAAAATCCGGAAAACGCACGATCATTTCATTCCAAAAAAAAAGAAATATTCTCAGGGGAGTAGGAGGCAACCGTGGATGACAAGAGAAGTTAGGGATAGAATAAAACTAAAAGAAAAGATTTATAACACAGCATAGAATAGCCGAAACCAGAATATTGGGAAACTTTAATAGGACAACAGAATGAAACAAAACGGGCAATACGTGCTGAAAAGATGAAGTACGAGGGGAAGCTGGCCAGGAATATAAAGAAGGACAGTAAAAGCTTATATGATATGTTAAGGGAAAAAGAGTAGCAAAGTCAAATGTGGGTCCCTTGATGGCAGACACGGGTGAAATTATTGTGGGCAACAAGGAAATGACAGAAGAGTTGGATAGATACTTCGGATCTGTCTTCACTAAGGAAGGCACAAGTCTCTGCAAGATGGAGGAAGCGAGAGGTTCACGTCTCTCTGGGCTCTGAATAACACTGAACACATGACTATGTGCCCTTAATGTGGTTTGAAAATGAAAATATGGTTGGTTTTAAGTAAAAAGGCAGTGCAAATGGTTGTTTGGAGGGGTTTGGGTTGAAGTAAAAAGGCAGTGCAAATGGTTGTTTGGGGTTTTTTGGGTTGAAGTGAAAAGGCAGTGCAAATGGTTGTTTGGGGGGGTTTGGGTTGAAGTTAAAAGGCAGTGCAAATGGTTGTTTGGGGGTTTGGGTTGAAGTAAAAATGCAGTGCAAATGGTTGTTTGGGGGAGTCTGGTGTTGAAGTAAAAAGGCAGTGCAAATGGTTGTTTGGGGGTTTTTGGGGGGAAAGTAAAAAGGCAGTGCAAATGGTTGTTTGGGGGGTTTGGGGTTGAATTAAAAAGGCAGTGCAAATGTTTATTTGGTTTTTTTGAGTTGAAGTAAAAAGGCAGTGCAAATGGTTGTTTGGGGGGGGGGGTTGGGTTGAAGTAAAAAGGCAGTGCAAATGATTGTCTGGGGGTTTTGGGGTTGAAGTAAGAAGGCAGTGCACATGGTTGTTTGGGGGGTTTTGGGTTGAAGTCAAATGGCAGTGCAAATGGTTGTTTGGGGGTTGTTGGGTTGAAGTACGAAGGCAGTGCAAATGGTTGTTTGTGGGGTTTTGGATCGAAGTAAAAAGGCAGTGCAAATGGTTGTTTGGGGGGGTTTTGGGTTGAAGTAAAAAGGCAGTGCAAATGGTTGTTTGGGGGGGGTTTGGGTTGAAGTAAAAAGGCAGTGCAAATTGTTGTTTCGGGGCTGTTGGGTTGAAGTAAAAAGGCAGTGCAAATGGTTGTTTGGCTAAACTTGATATCTTCCTGTTTGCACTACATTGATTTTTGACAAAACGCTACCACTTACAGCTGTGATTTTTGGCCATCTTACTCAGTCCCCGTCCGCTCCTCAGATGCAGAGTATTCTTCCCATCAACGAAAAATAAAAATGTTATTAGTGTTTTAAAAATGTTGAGAATCTCTCTTCTGTCAATCACGCCATGAAGGCCACACCTTTTCCAGTGGGAGGGGGATGGATTATAAAACCCGGAATTGTGGGTGTAGCTCAGTCTCTGCATGATGGGGAGGGAGAGGGCACAACTCTGTCTGAGCAGTGAATCAACTGAACATACTGAATGTCTATTGAACAGTGAGTGTGGTGCTTTGTGTGCTTTTATGGTGGTTTTATGATGGTTTCACCCTGCTTGAAATGGTATGAAACTGCATTTGAATGTGGTGACCTTGCACCCTGCATGAAATGGTATGAAACTGCATGTGAATGTGGTGTCGTTGCACCCTGCATGAAATGGTATGAAACTGCATTTGAATGTGGTGTCGTTGCACCCTGCATGAAATGGTATTAAACTGCACTTGAATTTGGTGGCCTTGCACCCTGCTTGAAATGGTATGAAACAACACTTGAATTTGGTGGCCTTCCACCCTGCTTGAAGTGGTTGGAAACTCCACTTGAATTCGGTGGCCTTGCACTCTGCTTGATGTGGTAGGAAACTGCATTTGAATTTGGTGGCCTTGCACCCTCCTTGAAATGGTATGAAACTGCACTTGAATTTTGTGGCCTTGCACCCTGCTTGAAGTGATAGGAAACTGAACCTGAATTTGGTGGCCTTGCACCCTGCTTGAAGTGGTATGGAACTGCACTTGAATTTTGTGGCCTTGAACCCTGCTCGAAGATGTAAGAAACTGCACTTGAATTTGATGGCCTTGCACCCTGCTTGAAATGGTAGGAAAATGGATTTGAATTTGGTGCCCTTGCACTCTGCTTGAAATGGAATTTTGACGGAATAGCCGTGAGTGAACTGCCAGCCCACCAGCCGTGAGTGAACTGCCAGCACATCACGCTTGAGGGACTGTGCTGCCACCCCAATAATCCATTTGGCACACAATGTCCATACTAGCCCTCTGGAGACCAGTAGTCCCTGCAGCCAACAACACCCACACCAGCACTCCAGAAAGCCCCCCCCCCACCCCACTGGCCACCAATGTTGGAATTGGTGGAGAGGTGGAATATTGCGTTGGGGGACCAGCCCTCCCGTGTGAACATGGGACCCAACGGGTCCCACTTAGTCTAGTAATATAGGAAATGTGAGGTTATCCACTAACGCGGCAAAAACAAGGGGGAAGATTATTATCTCAATGGGTTAGGTTAGGTAAGGGAAAGGTACAGCGAGACCTGGGTGTCCTTGTACACCGGTCACTGAATGTTGGCGTACAGATACAGCAGGCAGTGAAGAAAGCTAATGGAATGCTGGCCTTCAAAACAAGAGGATTTCAGTATAGGAGTAAAGAGGTTCTTCTGTAGTTGTATAGGGCTCTGGTGAGGCCACATCTGGAGTATTGTGTACAGTTTTGATCTCCTAATTTGAGGAAGGACATCCTTGTGATTGAGGCAGTGCAGCGTAGGTTCTCGAGATTGATCCCTGGGATGACGGGACTGTCACAAGAGGAAAGATTGAAAAGACTAGGCTTGTATTCACTGGAGTTTAGAAGAATGAGGGGCGATCATATAGAAACATATAAAATTATAAAAGGACTGGACAAGATGCAGGAAAAATGTTCCCAATGTTGGGCGAGTCCAGAACCAGGGGCCACAGTCTTGGACTAAAGGGGAAGTCATTTAAGACTGAGGTGAGAAAAAACGTTTTCACCCAGAGAGTTGTGAATTTATGGAATTACCTGCCACAATTTTAATATACAGAGATTGAGCAGTCAAATTGTAACAAAGAAAATCTGAGAAATTACCTCAAAAGTCATCATTCACGGCAGGCCAAACAGCAAATCCAATCTCACCGCAATTCAAGCGGAGTGCAGGCCAGGCAGCAAATCTAATCTCACAGCACTTGAAGCAGATTGCAGGGCGGGCAGCAAATTCAAACGCACAGCATTTCAAGCAGAGTGCAGAGGCGAGCAGCAACGCCAATCTCACAGCACTTCAAGCAGAGTCCAGGGCGAGCAGCAAATCCAATCGCACAGCACTTCAAGCAGAGTGCAGGCCGACCAGCAAAACGAATCCCACAGCACTTCAAGCAGAGTGCAGGGCGGGCAGCAAATCCAATATCACAGAACTTCAAGCAGAATGCAGGCGAGCAGCAAATCCAATCTCACAGCACTTCAAGCAGAGTGCAGGGCGGGCAGCAATTTCAATCTCACAGCACTTCAAGCAGAGGGCAGGCAGAAAATCCAATCACAGCACTTCAAGCTGTAGGCAGGCAGCAAATCCAATCTCACAGCATTTCAAGCAGACGGCAGGCAGCAAATCCAATCTCACAGCACTTCAAACAGAGTGCAGGCAGCAAATCCAATCTCACAGCACCATAGAAACATAGATAGAAACATAGAAAATAGGTGCAGGAGGAGGCCATTAGGCCCTCCGAGCCAGCACCGCCATTCATTGTGATCATGGCTGATTAATAACCCGTGTCTGCCTTCTCCCCATATCCCTTGACTCCACTAGCCCCTAGAGCTCTATCTAACTCTCTCATAAATCCATCCAGCCACAGTTCACTAATTCACAGCTGCTGGAACTACAGTTCACTCACTCACGGCTGCTGGAGCCACAGATCACTCACTGAAGGCTGCTGGAGCCAGAGTTCACTCAATCACGGCGGCTCGAGCGACTGTTCACTCACTCACGGCTGCTCGAGACACATTTCATTCACTCACGTATGCTGGACCCACAGTTCACTCACTCACGGCTGCTGGAACGGCAGTTAACTCACTCACGTCTGGTGGGATGGCAGTTCACTCACTCACGGCTGGTGGGCTCACAGTTCACTCACTCACGGCTGGAGGACTAACAGTTCACCTACTCACGGCTGGTGGGCTTACATTTCAGTAACTCACGGCTGGTGTGCTCTGAGTTCACTCACTCGCGGCTGGTTGGCTCACGGTCACTCACGGCTGATGTACTCACAGTTCAGTCATTCACGGCTTAGGGGCTCAGCGTTCACTCGCTCACGGCTGGTGGGCTTACACTTCTCACTCACGGCTGGTGGGCTCACATTACGCTCACTCACGGCTGATGGGCTCACAGTTCACTCACTCACGGCTGGTGGGCTCACAGTCCACGAACTCACGGCTGGAGGACTCACAGTTCACTCACTCACCGCTGATGGGCTAACAGTTAACTCACTCACGGCTGGCGGGCTAATAGTTCACTCCATCACGGCTGGTAGGCTCACAGTTCACACACTCACGGCTGGTGGGCTCACAGTTCACTCACTCACGGCTGGAGGACTAACAGTTCACCCACTCACGGCTGGTGGGCTCTCATTTCAGTAACTCACGGCTGGTGTGCTCTGAGTTCACTCACTCACGGCTGGTTGGCTCACGGTCACTCACGGCTGATCTACTCACAGTTCAGTCATTCACGGCTTATGGGCTCAGCGTTCACTCGCTCACGGCTGGTGGGTTTACACTTCTCACTCACGGCTGGTGGGCTCACAGTACGCTCACTCACGGCTGATGGGCTCACATTTCACTCACTCACGGCTGGTGGGCTCAAAGTCCACTAACTCACGGCTGGTGGGCTCACAGTTCATGCACTCACGGCTGGTGGGCTCAAAGTTCACTCACTCACGGCTGATGGGCTCACAGTTCACTCACACACCGCTGATGGGCTAACAGTTAACTCACTCACGGCTGGCGGGCTCATAGTTCACTCCTTCACGGCTGGTGGGCTCACAGTTCACACACTCACGGCTGGTGGGCTCACAGTTCGCTCACTCACGGCTGGAGGACTAACATTTCACCCACTCACGGCTGGTGGGCTCAGATTTCAATAACTCACCGCTGGTGTGCTCTGAGTTCACTCACTCACGGCTGGTTGGCTCACGGTCACTCACGGCTGATGTACTCCCAGTTCAGTCATTCACGGCTTATGGGCTCAGCGTTCACTCGCTCACGGCTAGTGGGCTTACACTTCTCACTCACGGCCGGTGGGCTCACATTACGGTCACTCACGGCTGATGGGCTCACAGTTCACTCACTCACGACTGGTGGGCTCACATTTCACGAACTCACGGCTGGTGGGCTCACAGTTCATGCACTCACGGCTGGTGGGCTCAAAGTTCACTCACTCACGGCTGGTGGGCTCACAGTTCACTCACTCACCGCTGATGGGCTCACAGTTAACTCACTCACGGCTGGCGGGCTCATAGTTCACTCCTTCACGGCTGGTGGGCTCACAATTCACACACTCACGGCTGGTGGGCTCACAGTTCACACACTCACGGCTGGTGTGCTCACAGTTCACTCACTCACGGCTGATGGGCTCACAGTTCACTCAGTCACTGCTGCTGGGCTTACAGTTCACTCACGGCTGATGGGCTCAGTTCACTCACTCACGACTGGTGGGCTCACAGTTCACTCACTAAAGGATGGTGGAGCCACAGTTCACTCAACCACGGCTGCTGGAGCCACAGTTCACTCACTCACGGCTGATGGAACCACAGTTCACTCACTCACGGCTGCTGGAGCCAGAGTTCACTCACTCACGGCTGCTGGAGCCAGAGTTCACTCAATCACGGTAGCTGGAGCGACAGTTCACTCACTCACGGCTGCTGGAGGCATATTTCATTCACTCACGCCTGCTGGAGCCACAGTTCACTCACTCACTGCTGCTGGAACGGCAGTTCACTTACTCACGGCTGGTGGGCTGGCAGTTCACTCACTCACGGCTGGAGGACTCACAGTTCACACACTCACGGCTGGTGGGCTCATAGGTACACTCACTCACGTCTGGTGGGCTCAGAGTTCAGTCACTCACGGCTGGTTGGCTCACACTTCACTCACTCACGTCTGGTGGCCTCACAGGTCACACTCGCGGCTGGTGGGCTCACAGTTCTCACTCACGGCTGGTGTGCTCAATGTTCACTCACGCCTGGTGGGCTCACAGTTCACACTCACGGCTGGTTGGCTCACAGTTCACTCACTCACGATTGGTCGTCTCACAGTTCACTCACTCACGGCTGGTTGCCTCACAGATCACTCACTCACGGCTGGTGGTCTCACAGTTCACTCACTCACGGCTGGTTGCCTCACAGTTCACTCCCTCACGGCTGGTGGAGCCACAGTTCACTCACCCACGACTGTGGATCAAGAATACATTCACTCACGGCTGGTTTCCTCATAGATCACTCACTCACGGCTGGTGGACTCACAATTCACTCACTCACGGCTGGTGGCTCACAGACCACTCACTCACGGCTGGTGGGCTCACGTTGTCACTCACGGCAGGTGGGCTCATAGTTCACTCCTTCACGGCTGGTGTGCTCACAGTTCACTCCTTCACGGCTGGTGTGCTCACACTTCACTCCCTCACATCTGCTGGAGCCACAGTTCACTCACTCACGGATGCTGGAGCGACAGTTCACTCACTCACGGCTGCTGGAGCGACAGTTCACTCACTCACGGCTGCTGGAGCCACAGTTCACTCAGTCACGGCTGCTGGAGCCAGTGTTCACTCATTCACGGCAGCTGGAGCAACAGTTCACTCACTCACGGCTGCTTAAGACACATTTCATTCACTCACGCCTGCTGGACCCACAGTTCACTCACTCACGGCTGCTGGAACGGCAGTTCACTGACTCACGGCTGGTGGCCTCACAGTTCACTCACTCACGGCTGGTGGGCTCACATTTCTCACTCACGGCTGGTGGGCTCAGCGTTATCACTCACGAATGGTGGGTTCACATTTCACTCATTCACGGCTTGTGGGCTCACAGTTCTCACTCACGCCTGGTGGGCTCACAGTGTGAACTAAGTGTGAAAGGCGGGAGAGAGAAAACAGTGAATTATAGAGCAGTTAGCCTGATATCGGTGGTGGGGAAGATGCTGGAATCCATTACAAAAGACGAAATAGCCGCACATTTGGATAGCAGTAACAGGATCGGTCCGAGTCAGCATGGATTTACGAAAGGGAAATCGTGCTTGACTAATCTTCTGGAATCTTTTTAGGTTATAACTAGCATAATGCAAAAGGGAGAGTCAGTGAATGTAGTGTACCCTGACTTTCAGAACGCATTTAATAAGGTGCCACATAGGAGATTAGTGGCCAATGAATAGTGGGGTACCGCAATGCTCGTTGCTGGCATCGCAGCTATTTACAAAATACTTCAATGATTTGGATGAAGTGATTCAAAGTAACATTAACAAATTAGCAGATGACACAAAGCTGGGTGACAGTGTGAACTGTGAAGAGGATGCTCTGAGAATGCAGGGTGACTTGGACAGATTGGGGAAGTGGGCAGATGCATGGCAGATGAAGTTTAATGTGGATAAATGTGAGGTTATCCACTTTGGTAGCAAAAACAGAAAAGCAGATTACTCTCTAAATGGCGTCGTTGGGAAAAGGGGAACTACAACGGGATCTGTGGGGTCCTTATTCATCAGTCTATGGAAGTACGCATGTAGGTACAGCAGGCAGTGAACAAAGCGAATGGTGTGTTGGCTTATATAACAAGAGGAGTCGAGTATAGACGTCGTTCTGCAGTTGTACAGAGCCCTAGTGAGAACACAACTGGAGTATAGTGTGCAGTTCTGGCCCCCTAATTTGAGGAAGGATATTCTTGCTATTGAGGGAGTGCAGCGTAGGTTTACAAGGTTAATTCCCGGGATGGTGGGACTGCCATATGCTGAGAGAATGGAGCGGCTGGGCTTGTACACTCTGGAGTTTAGAAGTTTGAGAGGGGATATCATTGAAACATATAAGATTGTTAAGGGTTTGAACACGCTGGAGGCAGGAAACATGTTCCCGATGTTGGGGGAGTCCAGAACCAGGGGCCACCGTTTAAGAATAACGTGTAAGCCATTTAGAACGGAGACGAGGAAACACTTTTTCTCACAGAGAGTTGTGAGTCTGTGGAATTATGTGCTTTAGAGGGCGGTGGAGGCCGGTTTTCGGGATACTTTCAAGAGAGAGATAGATAGGGCTCTTAAAGATAGCGGTCAGAGGATATGGGGAGAAGGCAGGAACGGGGTACTGATTGGGGATGATCAGCCATGATCACATTGAATGGCGGTGCTGCCTCGAAGGGCGAATGGCCTACTCCTGCACCTGTTGTCTATTGTCTATTGTCTTTTGTGTATCCTTTCGTGTGATGCATTGTTGCCGGGGAGAATGTGTCCTATCGGAAACCAGTGGCAGGCTCGAAACCCAGTAAGTACAAAGTGAAGCTGTTCCCACATTTTCCTAGCCAAATTTGCGAAGGGACTATGATGACCGCACAACAATCTTGACCTCAACGTCAATAAGGGAAGGAATTGATTATTGAATTTAGATGAGGAAGGCAAATGACCCACAAGCTTGGCTTTATCAACAGGTCGGTGGTAGAGAGACAGTGTAAGACAATTAGGTTCCTGCGCGTTTATATATCTGAGGATCTTCCCTGGAGACAACAGATACATTGAATAATTCAGTTAGCGCCTCTACCCTCTTCGATGATTGAGGAGATTTTGTATTTAAGAGGGAACTGCAGATGCTGGAAAAATCGCAGGTAGACAGAAATGCTGGAGGAACTCAGCGGGTGAGGCAATATCTCAGCAGAGCAGGAATAGGCGACTTTTCGGGTCCAGACCCTTCTTCAAACTGATGTGGGTGGGCCGGGAAAATAAAGGAAGAGGCGGAGACGGTATGCTAGTGAGAGAGCTGGAAAGGGGGAGGGGAAGGAGGGCGAAAGGAAGGACTGCCTGAAATTAGAGAAGTCAACGTTCATACCGCTGGGGTGCAAACTACCCAAGCGAAATATTAGGTGCTGTTCCTCCAAATTGCGCTGGGCCTCACTCTGGCAATGGACAGAAAGGTCAGATTCGGAATGGGAGGGGGCGTTGAAGTGCTGAGCACCCGAAAGATCAGGTTGGTTAGTACGGACTGAGCGGAGCTGTTGGGCGTCTCAGTCACCGAGCCTGCGCTTGGTCTCCCCGATGTATAGAAATTGACACCTGGTGCAGCAGATGCAGTAGATGAGGTTGGAGGAGGTGCAGGTGAACCTCTGCCTCACCTGGAAATGTAGAATGTTTCTTTGTTAGCTGAGGAAGAGGCGACAACGAGGCATACAATCAGTAATATTTAATCAGGAGGACAATTGAACTAGTCGTAGAACAAGGATGGTGAAGGTACGGAGAGAGAGGGAAACCAAAAGTTACTTGAAGTTAGAGAATCAATATTCATACCGGCCGGTTGTAACCTGCCCAAGCGAAATATGATGTGATTTTCCTCCAATTTGCGTCGGGCCACAATCTGACAGCGGAGGAGGCACATGTCAGAAAATTCAGTATGAAAATGGGAGGAAAAATTGGGAGATTACTTACGGCTAGGTGGACTGAGCGGAGGTATTCGGCGAAACTATCGCCGAGCCTGAGCTTGGTCAAGTCGATATATAGGAGTCCAAACCTGGAACAGCAGATACGGTGGATGAGGTTGCAGGAGGTGCAAGTGAAACTCTGCCTCACCTGAAAGAACTGTCGCGGTCCTTCGACGGACTTAGTGGAGAGGTATACGGACAGGTGTTGCAATTCCTGCGCTTGCATGGTAAAGTACCTGGGGAGGATATGATTCGTGTGATAAGAAACGCTTCAACAAGGGAGTTACGCAGGGAACAGTCTCTGCGGAAAACAGGAAAGGTTAGTGATTGGAAGTGGGAGCTGGCGAAAATGTCGGAGGATTATGCGCTGTTTGCATCGACTGACTTCGGGCTACGGGTTACCGAAAGACGCGTGTGAGGACCTAGTTTATGATGGGGGAGAGGATTCCCCGTTGGCTAAAGAATGAGTACATCTCCGAAGTCGACTGACATATAGTATAAACCCACTGATTCCCACAGCTATCTGGACTACATTTTCCTCACCCTGCCTCCTGCAAATACTCAATTCCATTACTCTAATTCCTCCGCCTACGCTGCATCTGCGCCCAAGATGTAGTGTTCCTAACCAGGACTTCCGAGATTTTCCGCTTCCGGCAGAGACCGTTCTTTCCGCATCTCCGTGGTTAACTCATCCTTTCACAGCCAAACCACCCCTCCCCAGATTCTTCCCCCTGTAACCTCATCTACTGTACATCCTCCCCTGACTCAGTCGACGTGCCCCGACAGTCCATTCATGTGAGACAGTGGTTCACCTGCAAACTCGTCTACCGTATTCGCTGTTCTAGATGTGGACTCCCATATATATCGGCGAGACCTTTACTCAGAGCTCCCGTGGATTTGGAAGCAACAGCAACAAACAGAAGCAGGAGTAAACACTGATTGGCTCTTGCCCGAGTGGCAGGAGAGTTAGAAGTGAGTCAGAGGGGGAAAACAGTTGAAAAGGAGAGGCAAAGGACAGGCAGACTTTACTCAGAGCTCCCGTGGATTTGGAAGAAACAGCAACAAAGAGAAGCAGGAGAAAGCACTGATTGGCTCTAGCCCGAGTGGGGGGAGAGTTAGAAGTGAATCAGAGGGGGAAAACAGATGAAAACTGAGGAATTCGGTTTGTAAATTGGTAAATTAGGCAATTTATTAGTCAATATAAGCAGTCCGGCTCTTAGGGAACGACAGTGAGGGAGCGGCCTTGTGAGGGAAGTGCCCTGTGAGAAACGTGTGAGTCTTTGGCTCGAGAGTCTTCGGCGACGAGGCTGAGGAGAGGAGGCTACACAAAACGCTATAGAGGGAGAGACGAAAGAAGTAGATGTCAGGCAAGTTGATTCAGTATGTGGGCGGTCAAGGAAACTGCTGGTGCCCCTGGCTGCTACAAATGTGAGAAGTGCATCCAGGTACAGCTCCTGAAGGGCCGTGTTGGGGAACTGGAGAAGCAAGTGGATGACCTCAGGTTCGTCCAAGAAACTGAGTCGTTCCTCGACAAGTCCTACAGTAAGGTACACAAAAATGCTGGAGAAACTCAGCGGGTGCAGCAGCATCTATGGAGCGAAGGAAATAGGCAACGTTTCAGGCCGAAACCCTTCTTCAGACTGATAGGGGGTGGGAAGAAGAAAGCAAAAAAGGTAAAAAGGCGGAGGAGGAGCCCGAGGGCTGAGGGATGGGAGGAGACAACCAGAGGGCTGATGAAGGGGAGGAGACAGCAAGGGCTAGCAAAATTGGGAGAATTGAATGTTCATGCCCCCAGGATGTAGACTGCCCAAGCGGAATATGAGGTGCATGTCCTCCAATTTCCGGTGTTGCTCGCTGTGGCCATGGAGGAGACCCAGGACAGAGATGTCAGATACGGAGTGGGAGGGGGAGTTGAAGTGCTGAGCCACCGGTTGGTTATTGCGGACAGATAGGTTATTGCGGACAGACCGGAGGTGTTCGGCGAAACGATCGCCAAGCCTCCGCTTGGTCTCACCGATGTAGATCAGCTGACATCTAGAGCAGCGGATGCAATAGATGAGGTTGGAGGAGATGCAGGTGAACCTCTGTCGCTGTGGCCATCCGCTTGGGCACTCTACATCCTGGGGGCATGAATATTGAATTCTCCCAATTTTGCTAGCCCTTGCTCTCACCTCCCCTTCATCAGCACTCTGGTTGTCTCCTTCCATCCCTCAGCCCTCGGGCTCCTCCTCCGCCTTTTTCCCTTTTTTCCTTTCTTCTCCCCACACCCTATCAGTCTGAAGAAGGGTTTCGGCCCGAAAGGTTGCCTATTTCCTTCGCTCCATAGATGCTGCTGCACCCGCTGCGTTTCTCCAGCATTTTTGTGTACCTTCGATTTTCCAGCATCTGCAGTTCCTTCTTTAACACAGTCCTACAGTAAGATTGTTACACTTAAGGAACTGGAAGAGAGAAGATGGGTGACCGTGAGAAACGGAGGGAAGCATGGAATGCAAACGTCCCCGGGTGTTCTGCCTCATGTGAACAGGGTCACCCATTTAGAAGCTGTCGGAACAGAAGACGTTATTACACTGAGCGGCGGATTGGCTTGCGAAGCAAAAAGGGCTGTTGAGTCAAAACCAAAGAGGCCAACGTCAGGCAACGCCATTGTAGTTGGAGACTCCATTGTGAGAGGTACGGACAGGGGTTTCGGCGGCAACAGACGGGAATCGAGGATGGTGTGCTGCCTTCCTGGTGCCAGGATCCAGGATGTCACAGACAGAGTGCAGAAAATCCTCAAGGGCGAAGGTGAACAGCCGGAAGTGGTAGTGCATGTCGGCACAAACGATGTCGGAAAGAAGGCGATGAATATACTGCAGCGTGACTTTAGAGAGCTCGGAAAAATGCTGAAAGCAGGACATCCAGGGTTGTTATCTCTGGTTTGCTTCCGGTTCCTCGTGCTGGCGAGAGCAGGAACAGGGAGATACGGGACCTGAATGTGTGGCTGAGGAATTGGTGCGCGGGGCAGGGATTTAGATTCTTAGATCACTGGGATTTGTTTTGGAGTAAGGGGGAACTGTACAAAAGTGACGGGTTGCATCTTAAGAGGTGGTGGACCAGCATACTGAGAGGCAGGTTTGCCACTGCTACACTGGTGGTTTTAAAATGAATACGGGAGGTGGGATGTCAAATGGGATAGTCGAGGATGGAGTTAAAGGGAAAGAGTGTAAAGGGGTGGTTAATGCCCCCAGAATTAACGGGAAAGAAAGCTCACAAACGGATAGGAGAGTATGGCCAAGTGTAATAGGGATCGATGTGAAAGGTGAGATGCGTAAGGAATTAAAATTATGTATATGAATGCGCGAAGTATAAGAATAAGAAGTAAAGTAGATGAGCTTGAGGCTCAGTTAGAGGTTGGTAGATATGACATTGTGCGGATTACTGAGACGTGGCTGCAGGAGGTTCTGTCCCGGGAACTTAATATTCAGGGTTATACATTATATAGAAAGGACAGGCTGGTAGGCAGAGGAGGGGGGGGGGTAGCTCTGCTGGTGAGGAATGGAATTCAGTCCCTTGTGAGGGAATACATAGGGACTGACGAGGTTGAATCACTGTGGATTCAGTTGAAGAATTGTAAAGGCAAGACGACACTAATTGGTGATATTTACTTCCTCCAAATAGTAGCCGGGATGTAGGGTGTAAGTTGCAGCACGAGTTAAAACTAGCATGTAACAAAGGTAAGGTACACAAAAATGCTGGAGAAACTCAGCGGGTGCAGCAGCATCTATGGAGAGAAGGAAATAAGCAACGTTTCGGGCCGAAACCCTTCTTCAGACAAAGGTAATGCCACTGTAGTGATGGTAGATTTTAATATGCCGGTATACTTGGAAAATCAGGTTAGTTCAGCACCCCAAGAAAGAGTGTTTGTAGAATGCCTCCGAGGTGGATTCTTAGAGCAGTTTGTAATGGAGCCGACCAGAGAAAAGGCAATTCTGGATTTAGTGTTGTCCAATGAACCCGATTTGATAAAGGGAACTCGATCTATAGGAACCGCTTGGAGGTAGTGATCATAATATGATTATTTTTAATCTGCAATTTGAGAAGGAGAACGTTAAATCGGTAGTGGCAGTTATGCAGTTGAACAAAGGGGACTATGAACGCATGAGAGGGGAGCTGGCCAAAGTAGACTGGAAAGGGGTCCTAGCAGGAATGACGGTGGAACAGCAATGGCAGAAATATCTGGGCATAATCCGGAAGACGCAGGATGATTTCATTCCAAAACGATTGTAAGGGGAGTAGGAGGCAACCGTGGCTGACAAGAGAAGTTAGGGGTAGAATAAAACTAAAAGAAAATATGTATAACACAGCAAAGAGTAGCCGGAAGCCAGAGGATTGGGACACTTTCATATGACAACAGGAGGAAACAAAACGGGCAATACGGGCTGAAAAGTTGAAGTATGAAGGGAAGCTGGCCAGGAATATAAAAAAGGACAGCAAAAGCTTCTTTACATATATTAAGGGGAAAATAGTAGCAAAGTCAAATGTGGGTCCCTTGAAGGCAGACACGGGTGAAATTATAATGGGCAACAAGAAAATTGCAGAAGAATTGAATAGGTACTTCGAATCTGTCTTCACTTAGGAAGACACAAACAATCTCCCAGATACTGGAGGACAGAGGATCTAAGGGTGTAGAGGAACTGAAATAAATTTTCATTAGGCGAGAAATAGTATTGGGTAGGCTAATGGGACTGAAGGATGATAAATCCCAGGGTCCTCAGGGAGGTGGCTCTAGACAGAGTGGACGCATTGATGATCATTTTCCAATGTTCTATAGATTCAGGATCAGTTCCTGTGGATTGGAGTATATCTAATGTTATCCCACTTTTGAAGAAAGGAGCGAGGGAGAAAACGGGGAATGACAGACCAGTTAGCCTGACTTCGGTGGTGGGAAAGATGCTGGAGTCAATTATTAAAGAGGTAATAAAGGGGCATTTGTATAGCAGTAAAAGGATTAGTCCAAGTCAACATGGATTGATGAAAGGGAAATCAAGCTTGACTAATCTTCTGTAATTTTTTGAGGATGTGACAAGTAAAATGGATGAAGGGGTGCCAGTGGAAGTAGTGTATCTAGACTTTCAGAAAGCCTTTGATAAGGTCCCGCACGGGAGAATGGTGACTAAATATAGAGCACATGATATTGGGGGTAGGTGTTGACATGGATAGAACATTGGTTGGCAGACCGGAAGCAAAGAGTATGGGTTAACGGGTCCTTCTCAGAATGGCAGACAGTGGCGAGTGGAGTGCCGCAAGGCTCGGTGTTGGGGCCGCAACTGTTTACCATATATATTAATGATTTGGAAGAGGGAATTAGGAGCAACACTAGCAAGTTTGCAGATGACACAAAGCTGGGTGGCAGTGTGAACTGTGAAGAGGATGTTAGGAGGTTGCAGGGTGACCTGGACAGGTTGAGTGAGTGGGCAGATGCGTGGCAGATGTAGTATAATATAGATAAATGTGAGGTTATCCACCTTGGCGGCAAAATCAAGGGGGCAGATTATTATCTCAATTCAGATTCAGATTCAGATTCAGTAAACTTTATTGTCTGTCGTAACAGAACATCTTCTTTGGCGTGGCTCAACATACAAACAGGACAATGTACTGATAAGCAGTCATACAACACAGATTTCTGCGAGCACACACCGTGTGTATAGACCTTAAAAGCAAGTATAAGGATTAAAAACTGTAAAAATAGACAAGATGAAAGTTGTGGATACGTGTAAAGTGACAGTGCGGCAGGGTTAATTTGTCCATTGTTCATTTTTTATTTAAGCTGTTTATGGCAATGGGTATGAATGAGTATTTGTGGATGTTTTTCTTAGATAGGGGGACTTTATATCGGCGGCCTGACGGCAGAAGTTGGAAGGACTTGAGCAGGGGGTGGGTGGGATCCTGTGTAATGAGGTTGGCTTTCCTTTTAACCGCCTTGGTGTGAAGTACTGATAATTGATTTTGAGTTTTGCCAGTTATATTGCTTGCTTGATTGATGATCCGGGAAAGCTTTGATTTGTCTTTGACAGAGGTGAGGGTGAACCAGGATGTGATGTTAAAGGTGAGTACAGATTCTATAAGTGATTTATAGACAGCTGTCCTGTCTGACATCAAATCTCCTGAGTTTCCTCAGCAGGAACAGGCGTTGCTGTGCCTTCTTGTACACAGAGTCTGTGTGCTGGGAGAAGGACAGGCGGGTGTCAATCTCAGTGCCCAGGTATCTAAAGGCCTCTACCTGCTCCCCCTTACCTAACCTGGGGTTAGGTTAGGTAAAGGGGAGGTGCAGCGTGATCTGGACGTCCTTGTACACCGGTCACTAAAAGTTGGCTTACAGGTACAGCACGCAGTGAAGAAAGCTAATGGAATGTTGGCCTTCATAACAAGAGAATTTCAGTATAGGTGTAAAGAGATTCTTCTGCAGTTGTACAGGGCTCTGGTAAGACCACATCTGGAGTATTGTGTACAGCACAAGTTAGAATGGAGAGATGGTGTAAGGGGAGGCGGTGTACCGCAGGTAAAACTCGAGAAGACCGCGGAGTCGGTGGCAGCAAGGCCATCGACCACAGAAGCGGTTAAACAAAGTACCGTTGCAGCGTCATTAGGGCGCAAGGCCAGGCAAACGTCTGTGCGGCCAGTACCCTCTGAGGAATCAGACCCGGAGGTTCCCCCGCCTCAGGCAGACATTATGTCTACTCGGGTCGCCAATTTAGAATTCCTCATGGGGAAAATGATTTATCAAGACCTACTCCAGGAGGAACAGCCCGCGTTGGCCTACGGGAGAGCCAGCACAGGGAGTGCCTGGGAAAGGTCCGGTTCAGCGTTGGCCTATAGGAGAGCCAGCGCCAGCAATGCCTGAATAAGGGCATTTTATGCGTTGGCCTACAGGAGAGCCAGCGCCAACAATGTCTGAAGGAAGACAGTATATGCGTTGGCCTACAGGAGAGCCAGAGCCAGCAGCACCTGAAAGAGGGCTGCCGATGCGTGGGCCTACAGGAGAGGCCGCGCGGGGAGCACCAGATAAAGGGTTTACTATGCGTAGGCCTATGGGAGAGCCAGCGCTAGAAACACCTGAAGCAGGGATGCCAGAGCGCCCCACCATAAGGAGGACTATTTTACGGGGCAGCAAGATACAGATGACGAATCATATGAGGACCAGAGCCCAATAACAGAGCCTAAAATACCAGGTCTGGCAAAAAAATTGCCGTTCCCAGACTAACAGGGGAACCATTGTGAGATGAATTAGAAATGACAATAAATTATTAGCTCTCCCATCAGCTCCAGGAACTGACCATGGATGAGACTGTCAAAAAATATGAAACCCCGCAGAATTGCGCACTGCTAGCGGTGAATAATGTAATATGGGGCTATTTGGGCATTGCAGTACGCGCACAATAAATGAAATTATAGCGGGTGTTGAAATTGCTGGGGTCAGGCATTACGGCTTTCGCCAGAGGCTTGGATGAGGAGCACGTGTCTGCATCACAACAGGATGCCTTAGCACTCATGTGTTGTGCGCACTTTGAAATAAACTGTATTCGTAAAAGTGCTATAAGACCTAACATACACCATAAGTTTGCGGGGCTCTGTAAACCATCTAATATTCAATTGCCTAATCTGCTTTTTGGTGAGAATCCAGCCAAAAGGGTAAACAACCTGAATGAAGAAGTTAAAACCGTGGGGATGATGAAACCACCGGAAAAACTGAAGACATTTGCCAATTCTATACAGCTAATTTAAAGAAAATGCTATATGGCTAGCATAGATCTTCAAGATGCATTTTACTCTGTGGCTGTGCATGGTAAAGATCGGAGATACTTAAAATTTAGCTGGATGAGTCAATTATGGCAATTTAAAGCATTGCCTAAGGCAGCTCCGAGACTATTTACCAAATTGTTAAAACCAATCTTAGCACTACTAAGAGCTCAGGGCCATTTTCTAATGGCCTATTTGGATTATATTCTGATTGTGGGAGACACTGGGGCTACAACAGAAGCATCAGTGTCAATAATTAAGCTCACTTTCTAGAGGCTGGGATTTATTATTCACCCAGATAAATCCAAACTATTACCAAGCACAGTAATGGATTACTTGGGTTTCACTATTAATTCCGAACACATGGCAGTGACTCTGCCCAAGGATAAAAGGCTGCAGTTAATTGAAGGTTGTATTAAGCTCATTACACAGCATCAACCATCAATTAGGCAAACTAATTGGTTCATTTCCGGCTGTACAGTTTGGACCACTGCATTATCAGCAATTACAGCGAGCAAAGGTACAGGCATTGAGGATACATTCAGGGCATTTTGACAGGCCCATGCAATTGCAGTTGCAGCTATTACTGAAATACAATGGTGGATCAGGAGTGTCTCTAATGCTTCCACAGAAATTCTGGTTGAAATACCTTCCATTATTCTACAGACTGATGTAAGTGCTCCAGGTTGGGGCGCTACTAAATACAATTTCCAGCTATGGAGGTAGATGGAATGTGGAGGAAGTACCTTTGCTCCAAGAACAACAGATCAATTACCTAGAGCTTTTAGGAACATTTTATGAGCTTAAAGCTTATTGCTCTAATATGCAAAATTTGCATGTTCAGGTACAGATTGACAACACTACGGCAGTAGCGTATGTTAATCATATGGGTGGTATCAAGTCAGAATCTTGTGATAGATTGGCAAACGTGATCTGGACCTGGTATATTACCAGAAACATTTGGCTTTCGGCATTCTACCTACCAGGTAGATTCAACATAGTTGCAGACACAAGGTCACGTAAATTCAATGACAATACAGAATGGATGTTGGATCGTGACAAATTTAATAAAATTGTTGCACGGTTCGGGATGCCAGAGATTGACTTGTTTGCATCCATACTTAACCACCAATTACCTAAATATGTGTCATGGGAACCTGATCCTGGAGCAGTAGCGGTGGATGCTTTCTCGCTGCATTGGACTAGAATGTTTCTGTATGCATTTCCTCCATTTTGCCTCATTAGTCGGTGTATACAGAAGATCAAGCAGGACTCCGCTTCAGGAGTATTGGTGGTACCAGACTGGCCTACACAACCATGGTACCCTCTGGTGTTAAAAATGATCACAAAGCCGCTTATGATTATTCCTAAACAGGAAAACATGCTCGTGCACACTGGTGATTCGCATCCTTTACATGATCGTATTGCTTTGTTGATTTGCAGTTTCTAAGGAGGCCATGTCTCGGAAGAGGACTATCAGATCGTACTGTGGATGTTATTGCGGCAGCCTGGAGGGATGGTACCCAGAAGCAGTACATTTCTTACATAAGGAAATGGGATGTGTTTTGCTTAAGGCAGAATATTACATATCACACTGCAGACATCTCAGACGTGTTAGAGTTTCTGTCATCTCTTTATTTTGATTTGCAGTTAAGCTATTGTGCGATCAATACTGCAAGGAGTGCCCTCTCTGCATATCTATGGAGGAAATGAGAACAAAATTCTGTAGGGTCACACCCTTTGGTCTGTAGGTTTATGAAGGGAATTTTCAATACCAAGCCTCCTATTTTTATTTTTTATTTTAATTTTATTAGAAGTAAGTACAATTGTATACAATCATATTTTCATAATACCTTTCATGTACAGCTTCTTATTTTTTAAATTTTTTGAAATAAAGAAGAATAAGAAAAAAGTTAGATAATGAAAAATAGAAAAATGTGAGATATATAGTGTGTGAAAAAGAAAAATAAAGAATGAAATAAGAAAGTTGAGACATAGAAAATAGAAGAGAGAGAATAAAAGAAAAGCTGAGAAGAAAAGAAAATAGAAGGAGATCATTTATAATCTTGACCATCCGCAGTCACGGATTAGCTTTTACACCTGTTTTGCACCATACGTTTCCAAAAAGACGACAAATGGAGACCAACTCTTTATGAATTGGTCAAATTTATCTATTAGGAGGAATCGCATTTCCTCAAGATGTGCGGTATCCAACATACTTGCAATCCACATTTTGAGCGTTGGTATTGGTGTATTTTTCCAAAATTTCAATATTAATTTTTTTGCTATTATTAAACCATAATTAAAAATTGACTTTTGAGATGAACTCAATTTGTTCCCGTCTTCCATTACCCCAAATATAATCAATTCATTATTGGGTTCCATTTTTGTCTTAAATAGTTTTGTAAATATTTCGAAAATATCACTCCAAAATCCATGAAGTTTTATACAAGAAACAAAAGAGTGTGTTATAGTTGCTTCTTGGGTTAAACATTTATCGCAAATGGGCGACATATTTGGATAAAATTTATTTAATCTTGTTTTTGAGTAATATAATCTATGTAAAATTTTAAATTGGATTAGATTATGTCTTGCGTTAATCGAACACTTGTGAATGTATGTCAAATACTTTTCCCATGTAGCCTTCGTAATTTTTATCAATAATTCCCGTTCCCACTCTTCTCTAATTACCTCGGTCACAGGTAAATCTATATTTAAGATACTATTATATAAATATGCTATTAATTTTTGTGTATCAGCTTTTATATTCATTACTTCTTCTAGTAAATCAGGAGTTATTTTTTGATATCCCTGTATGTATGTCTTCCAAAAATTACAAATCTGAAAATATTTAAAATAATGAGTGTTTTTCAGTTTAAATTTTAATTGTAATTGTTGAAATGATAATAAATCTCCCATTTCATACATATCCCCGATCCTTTTAATTCCTAAACTTTCCTATTGATTATATATTTTATCCATCATAGATGGTTTAAATAAAGGATTATTCGCTATCGGTGTTAACAATGATAGGTTTCTTAATTTTAAGGATAGTTTTATTTGTTTCCATATTCTTATTGTATCTTGTATAATTGGGTTTTTCTTATATATTGTATTGTTCATTTTTTTCGGGGAGAAGAGGATTGTTCCTATATTACAAGGATAACAATCCTCTTTCTCCATTTTTATCCATTCTGTCTGTTGAGTTGAACTATCCAACCAGTAAATTATATTCTTAATATGTATTGCCCAATAGTAATACAAAAAATTAGGGAGTGAAACTCCCCCGACATCTTTTGGTTTACATAAGTGTTCTTTTTTAATTCTATGTGATTTGTAATCCCAAACAAAATTAGTAATATTAGTGTTCAGTTTAGAAAAAAAATATTTTGGTACATACACTGGTATAGATTGAAATAGGTATAATAACTGTGGTAAGAAGCTCCTAGACCCAGGTATACAGAAATCTGGAATGTAAGAGATGTGCTAATGCTCCTTCGTCAACGGACTCCTGTTGCAGCTCTGTCCTTGCCCAAAATTACCATGAAGGAAGTCATGCCCATGGCACTGGTTTCAGCACAGAGAGTGCAAACATTGCAGAAACTACGAATAGACAGGATGAAAATAGCAGCAGATGCCATTAGGTTCTATGTCTATGATTTGCTCAAACAGAGTAGACATGGAGTCACAGGATTTAAGTTGTTTATTTCAGCATATCCTACGGATCCACGTCTATGTGTAGTATCACATTTACGATATTACATTGAAGCCACCAGAACCTTAAGAGGTGCAGAATCAGCATTCTTTATCAGCCATAAAAAACCGCATAAGAAAGTGTCGGTTCAGACTATTTCAAGGTGGCTGAAGCAGGTGTTGGTTGATGCAGATACTGACAAATTTAAATCTCATTCCTCCAGGGCGGCATCAGCATCGGCGGCCAAGGATTTGGACGTCCCATTAAACCATATCCTCGCGGTCGCAAGATGGGCAAGTGAACGGATGTTTCAAAAGTATAACCATAAGGAGATTACAGAACCTGGGGTATTTGGTGGTTCTGTTTTGGATTCAGTATTAAGTTCCCCCTTGGGATAAAAGGGTTACTATGGTTGCAATAAAGAAAACATTAACTGATTGCATCTATGTTATGGTTATGCATTGTTGATTGCTTTACTCATTTAGAGTCAATCAATGCCGTGAGACGCCTGGATTTGAATCTACGGCATGAAATCACAGAGCTTTAGAAACATAGAAACATAGAAAATAGGTGCAGGAGTAGGCTATTCAGCCCTTCGAGCCTGCACCGTCATTCAATATGTTCATGGCTGATCATCCAACTCAGTATCCTGTAACTGCCTTCTCTCCATACCCCCTGATCCCTTTAGCCACAAGGGCCACATCTAACTCCCTCTTAAATGTACCCAATGAACTGGCCTCAACTACCTTCTGTGGCAGAGAATTCCAAAGATTCAGCACTCTCTGGGTGAAAAATTATCTTCTCATCTCGGTCCTAAAAGACTTCCCCCTTGTCTTTAAACTGTGACCACTTGTTCTGGACTTCCCCAACATGGGGAACAATATTCCTGCATCTAGCCTGTGCAACCCTTTAAGAATCTTGTAAGTTTCTGTAAGATCCCCACACAATCTTCTAAATTCTAGCGAGTAGAAGCCGAGCCTATCCAGTCTTTCTTCATATGAAAGTCCTGCCATCCCAGGAATCAGTCTGGTGAACATTCACTGTACTCCGTCTATGGCAAGAATGTATTTCCTCAGATTTGGTGACCAAAACTGTACGCAATACTCCAGGTGTGGGCTCACCAAGACCCTGTACAACTGCAGTATAACCTCCCTGCTCTTATACTCAAATACTTTTGCTATGAATGCTAACATACCAATCGCTTTCTTCACTGCCTGCTGCACCTGCATGCCTAATTTCAATGACTGGTGTACCATGACACCCAGATCTCGTTGCATCTCCCCTTTTCCTAATCGGCCACCATTCAGATAATAGTCTACTTTCCTGTTTTTCCACCAAAGTGGATAACCTCACATTTATCCACATTATACTGCATCTGCCATGTATTTTCCCACTCACCCATCCTATCCAAGTCACCTGGCAGCCTCCTAGCATCCTCCTCACAGCTAACACTGCCCCCCAGCTTCGTGTCATCCGCACTGAGCCTTGCTGTACCCCCACCTAGTCACTGCCTGCCATTCTGAAAAGGACCCGTTTATCCTACTCTTTGCTTCCTGTCTGGCAGCCAGTTCTCTATCCACATCAATACTGAACCCCCAATACCGTGTGCTTTATGTTTGCATACTAATCTCTTATGTGGGCCTTGTCGAAAGCCTTCTGAAAGTCCAGATATAACACATCCACTGGTTCTCCCTTATCCACTCTACCAGTTACATGCTCGAAAAATTCTATAAGATTCGTCAGACATGATTTACCTTTCATAAATCCATGCTGACTTTGTCCAATGATTTCACCACTTTCCAAATGTGCTGCTATCCCATCTTTAATAACTGACTCTAGCATTTCCCCCACCACCGATGTTAGACTAACTGGTCTGTAATTCCCCGTTTTCTCTCTCCCTCCCTTTTTAAAAAGTGGGGTTACATTAGCTACCCTCCAATCCTCAAGAACTACTCCAGAATCTAAAGAGTTCCGAAAAATTATCACTAATGCATCCACTATTTCTGGGGCTACTTCCTTAAGTACTTTGGGATGCAGCCTGTCTGGCCCAGGGGATTTATCGGCCTTTAATCCATTCAATTTACCTAACACCACTTCCCGGCTAACCGGGATTTCACTCAGTTCCTCCATCTCATTTGACACCCGGTCCCCTGCTATTTCCGGCAGATTATTTATGTCTTCCTCAGTGAAGACAGAACCAAAGTAGTTATTCAATTGGTCTGCCATATCCTTGTTCCCCATGATCAATTCACCAGTTTCTGACTGCAAGTGACCTACATTTGTTTTAACTAATCTTTTTCTCTTCACATATCTATAAAAACCTTTGCAGTCAGTTTTTATGTTCCCTGCCAGTTTTTTTTAATAATCTATTTTCCCTTTCCTAATTAAGCCCTTTGTCCTCCTCTGCCGGCCTCTGAATTTCTCCCAGTCCTCTGGTAGGCTGCTTTATCTGGCTAATTTGTATGCTTCGTCTTTTGTTTTGATACTATCCCTGATTTCCCTTGTTATCCACGGATGCGCTCGCTTCCCTGATTTATTCGTTTGCCAAACTGGGATGAACAATTGTTGTAGTTCATCCATGCAGTCTTTTAAATGCCTTCCATTGCCTATCCACCGTCAACCCTTTAAGAATCACTTGCCAGTCTATCTTGGCCAATTCACGTCTCATACCCTTAAAGTTACCCTTCTTTAAGTTCAGAACCATTGTTTCTGAATTAACAATGTCACTCTCCATCCTAATGAAGAACTCAACCATATTATGGTCACTCTTGCACAAGGGGCCACGCACAACAAGACTGCTAACCAACCCTTCCTCATTACTCGATACCCAGTCTAGAACAGCCTGTTCTCTCGTTGGTTCCTCTACATGTTGGTTTAGAAAACTATCCCGCATACATTCCAAGAAATCCTCTTCCTCAGCACCCATGCCAATTTGATTCACCCAATCTATATGTAGATTGAAATCACCCGTTATAACTGTTTTACCTTTGTTGCACGCATTTCTAATTTCCTGTTTGATGCCATCCCCAACTCCACTACTACTGTTATGTGGCCTGTACACAACTCCCACTAGCGTTTTCTGCCCCTTAGTGTTTCGCAGCTCTACACACATCCTCCAAGCTAATGTCCTTCCTTTCTGTTGCGTTAATCTCCTCTCTAACCAGCAACGCTACGCCACCTCCTATTCCTTTATGTCTATCCCTCCTGAATATTGAATATCCCTGGGTGTTCAACTCCCAGCCTTGGTCACCCTGGAGCCATGTCTCCGTGATCCCAACTATATCATATTCATTAATAACTGTCTGCACATTCAACTCATCCACCTTTTTACGAATGCTCCTTGCATTGAGACACAAAGCCTTCAGGCTTGTTTTTACAACACTCTTACCCCTTGTACAATTATGTTGAAAAGTGGTCCTTTTTGACTTTTGCCTGCCACTTTTACTTTTCACCTTGTTACTTGTTGCTTCTACCTTCATTTTACACCCTCTGTCTCTCTACTCATGCTCCCATTCCCCTGCCACATTAGTTTAAATCCTCCCCGACAGCACTAGAAAACACTCCCCCAAGGACATTGGTTCCAATCAAGCCCAGGCTCAGACCGTCCTGTTTCTACTGGTCCCACCTCCCCCGTGACTCCGAAGTAAAATAGTAAGATTAAACGAGAACTTACCAGTTTGAAGTTTGATCTTTATTTTATGAGGAGTTACGATGATGGACTACGTTCCCTCCACTCCCACCCCTCATAAAGGTCAACTGCTAGTTCTAGTCTTCACGTATCTTACTATCTTACTTCAGTAATCATTATGTCTATGTTTCTATGAGACCAAGAGCGGGTTCGGTGATACATAGAGACATAGAAACATAGAAAATAGGTGCAGGAGAAGGCCATTCGGCCCTTAGAGCCAGCACCGCCATTCATTGCGATCATAGCTGATCGTTCCCAATCAATAACCCGTGCCTGCCTTCTCCCCATATCCCTTGATTCCACTAGCCCCTTGAGCTCTATCTAACTTCCCCGAGAGCTCTATCTAACTCCCGACCAGATAGTTTCGCTGAACACCACCGCGCAATCCGCCTTGGCCAACGTGATCTCCCGGTCGCTATAAACGTTAACCCCTCCCCTCCATTCCCATACGACCTTTCTGCATCCTCCACTGAGGCCCAAATCAAATTGGAGGAAAAAATCTCATATTTCGCTTGGGCAGCTTACATCCCAGCAGTTTGAATTTGATTTCTCTAACTTATAATAACAGTTTCTTTAAATCACTTTCTCCGGCACTCCCCATCCTAGTCATCCGACTAATTCTACTGTCTTTCTGACAGAATATTACTGATTGTATGCCGCTTTTTCACCTTCCCCTCTGAAAACAATGTACCATTCTACATTTCCTTATCATCATCTGCTATGATCTGTCGTTTGCACACCAAACCTTTTCCTACCTCTAGACACCCTCTCCCCAGACTCTCAGTCTGAAGAAGGGTCTCGAACCGAAATGTCACCCATTCCTTCTGTCCAGAGATGCTACCTGTCCCGCTGAGTTAATCCAGCATTTTGTGTCTATCGGAAGAACAGTCAAATTCTGCTTGCTCAATCTCATTCGTCACGGCAATATTCAGCAATAAACCGCCCTGACTTACGAGGCCATATGTTGCCACTATTGTGGAAACAATGTTTATTTGGCAGTAATTGCTAAAAAAAACTAAACAATAGTGAAGTCATATTTTCATTCTCGTATCTCAGACATTGTATCAAAAAGTTAAAACGTGCAGCAATTGATTCAGGAAGGTTTTGAAATGTTTCTTATATCCCTACAGGTATGGAAAGCATTTCACAATGGCACAACGAGCAAAAATAATGTAATGTACGTGTTTGTTCAGTGGTTTGTGGCTGATATGAATGAGAGATGCTCCTACTAATTGGCCCAGTGGAACTTATCTCACCTGTATGTGTACTTCTTAAGCCATTCACCAAGACATGGGGGGCACTAGGGTCGTAGAACAACTGATCGCAGATAGATAGTCACGGAAAATGTCATTTCCAGCAATTTACCTCATTGCGAGCGTTTATTATCCTTTGCAGCGGTTGGAATCCCCGGTAAGGCGCTGGATCTGGTTGCTATTTCAGTGTTTGGCTTTATGATAAACATAACAATTACTTTACTTTATTCCGCTGCAGTTCGTTATCCAACTCTAGTTGTCCTTTTCGTTGACTGTTTATGCTTTATACAAATTAAACAGTTTCCAGTGGTATTGCCGGCAATATTTCTTATATGTGACTTTGCAATAACTTTGAAATATAGAATTGCCACAGGAGTAAACCAAACCTTTCCCACTACTGTTACTCTTCCAAAGTGTTTTTACTGGTGCCCAGGATATCACTGCCAGAGCAAAACATCGGTCCTTCTGCACTGGACCAAGTGGATCCACGGAGTTAAAATCCATTGTGTAGTGTCGCAGATGGATTGTTGGGAATTGCTTGTGTACCGCTCTGCAGAAGGGACATCGTATTTATTGTTGCGGATGGCACTGTACTTAATGGTTTGAGTGGACTTGAATGTAGTGACGTCCGGGAAAGCACTGCAACATTGTTGCAGTGGCCAATCTCTGCTGCTGCTGAATTTGGATCCACAGTTCCCTGTGATTAAAGTCGTATTCGCCAGATTATTACATAAAATGAACTCAGTGCCCATGCCATCAATATGGTTTAAAGCAGACACGTCAGGATACACGTCCAAGATAGTATGCGAGGTCTAAAACTCCCTGTCAGCACTGTACAGACCAGTCAACACATTAGAGCCCGGGAGTGTATGGAATGCATAAAATTGAGCTGCTGCAAATAGGCTTAATAACTTGTTTGATTTAAATTGTTTGCTGATAGTAGGTATGTTACAATACTTACCTTCAGCGGCGCTGTAATTCTGCCACTGTCTGTGTGCGCGATTTTGACGCCTTTAAGGGGGGGCGGGGTTAAAGCGCGGGTTTCTCCTCCCTTGTCCTGAATTATATTTTGTTGGAGTACCAGCCTCTGTGAAAGAATCGTTCCGGGTGCCGTTTTGCGTAGTTTGCTTAAAAAATCTCCCAACAAGTTCAGCGTTGGAATCATTTTAAAATCATCTTCTGAAGCGTCAACGCCAACAACGGGGACGGATTTCACACAAGGGAAAGGTAAACGAATGTGCTTTATTTTAATGTATAAACGTTCTGCTTAAGAGGCCTTTAATTCACTTTTTTTCATGCGACACGGTGATTTTTCCCCCCGAATTAACGGCAGTATTTTTCATGCCAATACGGGGTTAAATTCACCGCAAATGAACGTTCCAAATAATCGAGTTCCAGAAATCCCCATTCGCAAGATGATATAAATTCCCATTAATTTACATGTATTAAACATTCAATTCCTTCCATTTGGCCTGTAAATTCATGAAAATTAGATTTAAAAATTATGTTATATTGTGAATTATTGTGTGAATGTTATTTGGACTCGTAAGCTTTTTAAAAATGTTAATCTATTCTTAAATAAATGGATAGATGTTTAAATCTAGTAATTGAATTTAGATGAAACTGATGATTTTCTTGTTGAGTATTTACTATTTGTTTTAGCATTTAACTTTATCACTTCTACCTTTTTTTCTAAAGCTGCAAATAATAACTTGTTTCTGTTAATGATGTTCAGTGTTTTTTTTTTAATTTACATTGTAAATAGATGTCTCCAAAGAAGAAATGCAAAATTGTCAATCCAAAAGCCCAGACAGGCATAGCTAGAGTTCAACTTGAAGAGAACTTCTCTGTCATGCCTGAGTCCAAGAGGGATCTTAAAAATGGACACATCTTGTACTTGTATACCTCGTTTGGAAAAAGTCTGCCTGAAACAGAGAAATCGCTGAGTTCACATTTCTCTTTGTCGGATGCAGAAGGCTATTCATTTGTTACTGTTAAGTTAAAAGTGAAGACTCTCGTTAACCGGACTTTGCTTAAGTTTAAAAAACTCACCAATCCCAAGGAACTTGGAGTATTTATGGAAATTTGTGATGAAACTTTTAAACTTCCGGAAGGCAGTCAACACATTTCTTTAGATGACATTCCACTGCCTGGTGCTCAAGATCCTGAATCCTTGACATCTGCCGAAAGCCAAGTGCCCATATTTCAAGACACTGAGGACATGGGCGATGACAGTCATAGTCTGCATCCTCCACTGAATCTAGCAATGCCAACGACACCTTCTGCCTCACCTGAACCAATGCCATCGACATCTAGTGTTTCAAAAAGATGTAGCAGAGAATTTCTAAGTCTTTCACCAGGGAAACAAAAATTGACGAAAAGACTAAAGTATATGTACGAATCCAGGGCTGCTCTTTCAACAAAGTATCACACAAAGATCAGTGAACTTAGGGCATGGTTGAAAACTCCCAAACGTATAGTTAATCAAGCCTTAAAGAGAAAGCAAAACCAAATAGATTTAAAGGACAGAAAGATTCAGGAACTCAAAACCAAATTACGTGATAATACTTCTGCACGAGTGCTTGCTAACACCAAGGCAGAGTTTTTCAAACTTAAAAAAGCACACAGACAATTGCTGATGTTTCGTGGCAGTACGAAAAAGAGGAAAACTGTTTCAATTCACCAGTACAGAAAAGTTCATGAAAATTTAAAGGACAGGGAAGAGGATGTGAGACGCCTCGAATTTGACAATCTTGTCCTCAAAGAAACAATCGAAAATCTGCAGGCTGCCAGTATTGTCAAGGCAAAGGTGGGCCAGAAAACCTACTCCTCAACAATAAGGATGCATGTGTTTGACTGTATTGTAAACAAAACTCCCACAGCAAACATTCCAATCCTGATAAGCCAGTTCTACAAGCGGAGTGGACTTCATCTGGATTATGTTCCTCGACGCAGTGCAGTTGAAGTTATGGCCCGAGAATTGGGAGCTATTGCTGAGTTGCAAACAGCAGAGATGCTCCTTGCAACAAGGGGTTTGACTGTGGGGTTTGATGCAACCACCCAGGAAGAGACCCACATTAACAGTGTTCATTTCACCACCACAAACAACTGTCTCTCTGCAGCAGTTGATGAATTGGCTGGTGGGACTGCTGAGGACTATGCACAACATATTTGCGAAACAATTGACAATTTGTGTAAAACTTACATTTATTTTAATGAGCAAACACATTTTCAAGATACAAGACAAAATATAATCGACAACATTTCAAACACAATGAGTGACAGGTGGGCAGCTAATCATGCTGCTAATAGAATTGTGAGTAGTGAGTGGGGTAAATATTTGAACGAGCTCTACTGCCACTTGCATCCTCTTGACTCCATTGCTACATCAGTTCGCTCAGCCCTAAAAATGCAGAAACAATCCGGAGCACAATTCTTATTTGGGAAAGGCTGTCTAGCAGTAAATGCCATACTGCAGATGAGCAAACTTAGATACAAAAACGGAAAAGGGGACCCAAAAGGATTTGTCGCATTTTTAGATGACAGGAACATCCCCCGAGGTGTCCTCCCACGGTACCGTGGCAACATATTGCACATACTGTTTCATATTAGTGGCAAGCTGATAGAATATTATGATGACTTTGTAGCACTGCTGAATAGCGGAACATCCTGTGGGGGGTTGAAAAGCGCCATCCTCCATGACTTCACCCAGGCTGAAGCAAAAGTAGAACTTCAGATATTGGGCTTACTTGGCAAATATCTGACTGGGCCTTGAATGAAACGCTTCTACACTTCAAGCCAGAATCAGATCAACCATGTTGATGGCATCAACGTGATTAAAGGGGTGATTGCTGCTCTAAAGGAAGCCACAGAAAATCCAGAGAACATGATATTGGCAAGGGAAGATTTCTTCGGTGAGGAGGTACATCTTGACGCCACATTGAAAAACCTTTGGGAGCTACCAATACATCCACAGTTCAGTTCAAAGATGAGGAGCTGTCTTCAAGCTGTCATCACTGTGTTGGAGAGGCAATATAGTAAATACTTTGAACTTGATGTAAATGAGAAACTGAAGGAGGAGACTGCATCAGCAAGATCACACAACATTGATGCGGAGGAGATAATGGGGATGTTTAGCTCATCGTAACATAAATCTCCCAATGCCACCATGTGTTATTTGTCATGTAGGATGCGGGCCTGCAAGAATAGAACAGTCAATTACCTTGATAATCTCGAGGAGCATCGTAGGGAGGAGGTGCTCTGTAAGGCAATGAAATTGGGGAGAGTGCAGAGGAACAGACGGAAGAAAAAACAGAAGGAATTGAGAGCAGAAATCATCAAGCGACAGAAAGGCAAGGAGCATGCTCGGGAAACGAAAGAGAGGAAAAAAATAGAAAAAAAATAGAAAGAGACTGATTTAAACAGCATTCGCAGAGATTATCCAAATTTGGACTACTCCAAATGTGATGATTTACAGGACATACTTAATGGGAAAGTAGTGGGCAGAAAGGCATGTCATGTGTGGTTTGAAGAGCAAAAACCTGTAGTTTACAATGCCAAAATTGAAAAGTTGAGGAAAAACAAGGTGTACAGAGTTGCTTATTGGTTGCAATCTGACGAGTATGATGATGCTACTGATTTTGATATGCCAATGTACCAGCTAGCAGCTGATCTTCTCCTTAAAGATTTGGTCTTTTGCTAGAAATTGTAAATTAATTACCTATCTGTTATGGACTTACAGCATATAATACAATAATATTAAAGTTCTGATCTTGAGAATATCATATTTTTGAATTTTCAAAGCAGTCTGGGTGTTTATTACTATTTCCGTCACAACGGTCAATTTTGTAATTAGCTACAATTAAGTAACTAACTAATTATATGCTGCAATTTCAGGTCATCCAAGTAAGATTATTTTATATTTGTTTCAGAATGCTTCAATCTATAATAACTGAAAATTTCATTCAGTTCTCTTAATTTTTAAGAAAGTTATGGGCTTTTGAGTGTCCCCGATCACAGCTTTTGAGACAAGTCAATGGAAAGGCAATATGGAACAAGATGCTAATTTCCGAGTATGAAAATGGCCATAACTTTTTTAATACTGAAGATATCAAAGTGAATTAGGTGTCAAATTACAGACTTGATTTTTAAAATCTCAAAATTTTGTAACATTGCTACTGATAGTCCATCTTCGGCGAAATTAAAAAAACGTCAACTTTGTTGATAAAAACAGCGGAATAGGGCAATGGAGATTCTGTACGCAAAGCGATGGAAGTAATGATTGAAATGCAGAGTCGCAGTGTGCGCGAAAAGGTCAGCATTCTTTTCAGAAGGAGTCAGTGTAGAGCAGCAGCATGCGCCCAGGAGTTGAACAGATTGTTCTGCTTCAAGTGGAGGGATTGCAGTTCGAGGAGAGCATGCATCCAGAGTGCAAGTGTGTTGCAAAGCGTCCTCTTGTATTTAGCTTTAATAATTCAACTCAATATCTCTCTAAAATCTTCTGTTTTGCTTACTGTTATGTGGAGGCCCAAAATGAACGCCTCAAGTTCGACTGGTATATGTGTAATCTTCTGCACTCTATTGAGAATTTCCTACTCTTAATTAATATCCTTCCGGTATTTTCCTCCACTGAGCAGCTGGTTTTCCAACTATAATATTGTTTCTAATGTTTGTCGGCTTCCCGAAAAGATATTAATGTCTCTTCGTTCACCTGCTACATCTCCAGTATTATCTATTTTTCATTTCGGGTGACCGCGGTAATTTCTTCGAGGCCTCATTTTACCTTGGTTTACAAGTTTCATATTACGTGGTATCAGGCAGACACTAAGTTTCTTCCTTTCGCTTAGAAGTGCAGCCCAATGAATACCAGTGGTGGCGACTCCAGGTACTGGCTTGTGTGAGGTATGATTGCAGGATTTCGTTCGGCGTTAACTAAGTGAAGCGAATGATATGCAATGCTTTTGAAATAAACTCTCTTCTTTTTCTCATACAGTAAACATAACGGCGATCGTGATCCTCTCCCGTGGAAAGTGTGGACTCTCCACATGTATCACACGCTACCTGGTGGGGATGGCAGCGGCCGATTTCCTTGTAGTTGTCATTGCTGTTGTTGCGGAGCAGATTAATCTTCTCTATTCGTACGCTAGTTTCTTGCTCATAACCCCGGTATGTGCTCTGTCGCTGATCTTTAACATAGCAAGTATGGATTGTTCCGTTTGGTTAACGGTTGCTTTCACGTTCGATCGCTACATCGCGATTTGCTACCCAAAATATTGTACCCAAAGAACAGCAACAATAGTAATAATAACAGTGGTTATTCTGAGCTGCTTGAGGTGCATTCCATTTTACTTTGTAATGCAGCCTCGAGTCACCATTGACCTCGTACCGTGGGATTGTGTCCTCGTTCCTGAATACTATACATCTTTCTTCTGTAAAACACATGAGTTCATTGACAGTATTAGAATTAGAATTAGAATTAGAATTAGACTTTATTAATCCCCTTATTCAGGGGAAATTCAGATGTACTTGCAGCACACTAATAATATACAACATAGTATCAAAAAGAAGTTCAACACCAAAACATCCCCCCACAGTGGTTCCCACTGTGGGGGAAGGCACAAAGTCCAGTCCCCATCCTCTTGTCCACCCAGAGTCGGGCCCACTGAGGCTTCCACAGTCGCCGCCACGGCGCCCGATGTTCTCGCCGGGTGATGGTACTCCGGCATCGGGAGAACCCCCAGCGGCTTGGGGTACCAGGAACGACCACCTTCCCACCGAAGACCGCGGCTTCCAAGCCAACAGACCGCGCCGGACGGAGCTCCACACACTGGCAATCTCAGCAAGAGATCCCAGTCTCCGGGATGTACCGTTCAGCGTCGCAGCTGGCCGCTCCACAGAACCGCTGCTCCACGATGTTCTCATCGGCGGTCCCAGTATACTGGAGTTCCAGCGCGGCGACCCAGGAAAGGCATCGCCCGCTCCACCACAGCGCTCCAGCGCAGCACCGCCGCCAAAGCCGATGTTCTGCGCCGCCGTCAAAGCCGATGTTCTGGCCAGGTCCCCTCAGGGAAACGTCGCTGCAGGACCCGCTGGTAGGCCGCAAGGACAGGTCGAAGGCGCTGCTCGGAGGAAGGCAACCCCTCCGACCAGGTAGGGACTCGAAAAACAGTTTCCCCCTTCCCCCCCACCACCCCCCACACATAAAAAGATTAGGCCACCTGACTACACACTCAACGTACTAAAAATAATTAAAAAAAAGAAGGGGAAAAAACGGACAGCTGCAGGACAGGCAGCCCTTCTGGACAGCGCCTCCTCCGGAATTATAACGCCATTATTACCAATTTGTTTCATTCTTCTGTGTAATGGTTTAACAATCCGGCACATTATTAGAGCAAATAAAGTCCGAAGGGGAATCCGGAGGAACACTGATAATCAAAAGGATTCGGAAGTGGAGAACCGTATAAAATCGATGATTCTGCTGTTCGCTTTGTCAGCCAATTTCATATTACTGTGGTTGCCCTATGTAATACACTCCATGACATGGCAAACAGTGAATATTGCCTACGAAGACAAACAATTGAATAACCCGACATACATTATGCAGCAATGTGGATTTATGTTACAGTTCCTCAGTACCTGCACAAACACGTGTATCTATACACTGACTCAGAGGAAATTCAGAGAGGAATTGAAACATGGAGTAAAGTATTTGATTTCATTGAATGGAATGCTCTTTAAATAACTAAAACAAACAGAACACAAATGTTAGACCAATTTTCCAATACATTTTCTCGAGGGCATTGCAGCTGTCATGAACACCCAATGAACACAGGAAGGCAGATGGCGGTGATGTGGATTCCAATACCGTCCTGCGCACAACAGATTATTGAACTAAACCGATAAATAGTGCCATATGGTAGGGAAACAATTCCTTCCGTCTATGCCAACCAAGGCTAGGCTCTTCCATTTGCCTGCGTTTTCCCCTTATTCCCCTTTACCATTCATGTCCATGTTCACAAGTTCACATGATCACAAATTATGGTAATATAATTAGGCCATTCGTCTCATCGAGTCTACTCCATCATTCAATCATGATTGATATCTGCCTCCTAGTCCCATTTTTCTGCCTTCTCCCCATACACCTTGACATCAGTTCTAATCAAGAATATGTCTACCGCTGCCTGAAATAAAATACACTGACGACCTCCGCAGCCCTCTGTGGTAATGCGTTTCCCTGATTAACTGTCCTCTGAATAAATAAGTCACCTTTCTACATGTACCCGTGAAATGATATTAATGGTGTCATTCGGGTGTAACCCATCCCTCTTGTGCTGCTTATCTGACATGTACTAAATGGGGTAAATGGACCAGAAAACTTGGTCCCGCAACGTAATTGGTGCTTTGACAGCATTGATATTAAATTACATTCCAATTCGATGGTAATTGCGGATGTTTAGGAATGAAAAAGGCATCTTTGATATGAAAATAATTACTCTGGTAAGGTCCTTACTGTTCATATCGGGTCAAGGGGGGTGTATGCGGATTGCGGGGTGGGTGGATAGGGTGGGGGTCCCTTTGTTTGTATATCTAATTGAGCTGGAATGAGCGGATATTATTTAGCAAAGCCGCTAAAACGACAAACAAGTATGTTAATTTCAAGAATATTGTTAACATATTTTAAATAAAGCATACTTGTACATACTTGACATGGACATACTTGAACCGATTACACTTTTTATAGACATATTTGATAACTGGAATATATTTATAGCCATATTTGATTACTGGAATAAACTTGTAGCGGAGGTGGGGCAAGCCAGTATAACGACAAGCCTCACAAGGCACTAGGTAGACAAGGGCAGATCGAAGTCACGGAAAGAAAGGCCCCAATATAACGAAATTGAAGGTGCCTATATGGTCGAATGGTGGAAGTGGATGTGGAGGGCCTGAAATATCCTGTAATGATGGGTTCTATACTTCTGATTCTGAGAATATATGTTTAATAACAGATATTTTGGCAAATAACTTGGCATTAAAAGGTGTATCTATAGGCCTCTGTGTTTTACAAGACACACCAGGACGTGTGATTTACTGTGTACATATTACGAAAATTAGAACCATGCAATTTATCTAAGCTAAACAAAATCTGACATCCCTCAACCCACTATCTAAGCTAATGCAGATGCCCCGTAATTTTAGATTTACTCTCCATTCTGCTATCCATTT
Organism: Malacoraja senta; assembly: GCA_038087875.1. Lineage (NCBI taxonomy): Eukaryota > Metazoa > Chordata > Chondrichthyes > Rajiformes > Rajidae > Malacoraja > Malacoraja senta. The sequence goes on along the minus strand of JAXLNO010000319.1, from coordinate 130,171 downwards.
TTATAACGCTGCCACCCACATTATCATTCAACAGGGAAACATGGATTAAACATAATAATTGTACACAGATGCACACAACCGACCCCATTACACATTCACAGCCCCAAGCTTCCCATCAAAAATCAACCAATCACTGCAACATGTTTTCGGTTTCCAACAAAGTATAGTGTTATCCCTGCCCTCGTGATAATGTACACTTCATTCGCATGACTCCTGCGCCTGCGATGCTCCAAAGCGAAATAAAACGCACTATCCAGGTCGGGCTGGTCATACTCACATCCGTGGTTCAGAAGATACATGATCGATCTCGTGTTTGGACAGACCAGCCCTCTCCAACATACATTATATGTACACTATTCCAGCAAACGATATTTTTAGCTAACTGTTTATAGGAAGTGGTAGAATCTAATCTCAAGAACAAATCGTTCCTGTGTCAAAATAACGTCCACGTGGGCAGTGTCAACCGGTTTAACCAAGTCAATATATTTCGTCACTAAATTCAGTTAAATTTGTGAGATACGATTTTAAATGCACAAATCCTTGCTGACGAAGATATTATGCGCTGGTCTCTCCAAACACGAGATCGACCGTGTAGCTTATCAACCACGGATGTGAGTATCACCGCCGTACCTGGATAGTATGATTTGTTTTCCTTTGGAGCGAAGCAGGCGCAAGGGTGATGTGAATGAAGTATACATAATCACGATGGCACAGATAACGTGAACACTCACTGTATTTTTCTTCATTGGAAATGTGTTATACAATTGGAGACTATCGGCTTAAGATGAGAGGAGGATCATGGGTAACGTTATTCGTCAGAGCGGAGTCCATATCTGGAACCAGCTGCCAGAAAGAGCTTTAGAAATCTTTAGAATTACGACTTCACTATGTGTGCAGCTACTAAACTGGGGCTTCCTTTATTTAATGTATCTCGTCTAAATTACAGTGCATAGTTTGAGGAAGCTTGTAAATTTAACAAGGAAAATGGAGTATTGAAAATATACATGTTACAGGGGAAGTTATACAAGCATTCTTCCAAGGGACAGTTTCTTTCCAGCTGTTAAATGGCAGTTTCTTCACGTCTGTTAGGCTACAGTTTCTTCCGAGTTGTTCCCAGTTCCTAGGCAACTGAAACATCCTGTCACCAATTAGGGAGTCGTCCTAACCTAACAAGTACCTGATTTGAGAGCTTTGAACTTCTCTTTAATCGGATTTTTCTGGACATTATTATTTTCCGGATGTCCTTTCTTCCGCGAAAATACAAATCCGGTCCCCATCTAATGCCATCAAAGTCGGCGTTGTTGTCCAAGTTCCCCGTTGTCATGTATTCATCAATAGTAATACAGAGGTGACAAAGTAATTGCGGACTTTACCTTGACTTGTTTAGGTTCTGAGCGGTACCAATTTTTACCCTAATTATCCTCTATTCCTTAATGTACTTTAAAAACTATATTTAGAATATCATATTGAATACCTATAACGGGAAACTGTTGCTCCCTTTCGCCTTCCAGATTTCCTTCTTAACAACGCTCCTATAGGAATATACATGATCCCAACTACATATAGCTGTCGCATGCATCCTCTGTTTTTCTGCTAAGCCCGGCGTCTTTACGCCCATCTGGTGTGCCCTTCAATGGAACAGAAGCAGGCAGGTCCTAAACTCCCATCGTAAGTTTAAAGGAGTTGTGAGTGTAAAACTTTTACACATTGAATGTGGCGTTCTCAAACGCACCGATAGAGGTGGAGATGGAGGTGGAGGCAGATACGGTAGTGGGGTCTGAGGCTTTTGTTTAGGTACATGGAAGTGGGTGGAATTAAGGGATATTGGTCATGTACAGACAGATCTGTTTAAATAGAGCTCTAGGGGATAGTGGAGTCAATGGATATGGGGAGAAGGCAGGCACGGGTTATTGATTGCGGACGATAGAAACATAGAAACATAGAAACATAGAAAATAGGTGCAGGAGGAGGCCGTTCGGCACTTGGAGCCAGCACCGCCATTCATAGTGATCGTGGCTGATCGTCCCCTATCAATAACCCGTGCCTGCCTTCTCCCCATACCCCTTGACTCCACTAGCCGCTAGAGCTCTATCTAACTCTCTCTTAATTCCATCCAGTGACTTGGGCTCCACTGCCGTCTGTGGCAGGGAATTCCATAAATTCACAACTCTCTGGGAGAAAACGTTTTTTCTCAACTCAGTCTTAAATGACCTCCAATTAATTCTAAGACTGTGGCCCCTGGTTCAGGACTCGCCCAACATTGGGAATATTTCCCTGCATCTAGCTTGTCCAGTCCTTGTATAATTTTATATGTTGCTATAAGATCCCCCTCATCCTTCTAAACGCATGTGAATACAAGTCTAGTATTTTCAATCTTTCCTCATATGACAGTCCCGCCATCCCAGGGATCAATCTCGTGAACCGCCGCTGCACTGGCTCAATCACAAGGATATATATCTCAATCTCAATCAATGCTCCAGATGTGGTCTCACCAGAGCCCTATGCAACTGCAGAAGAACCTCTTTACTGCTATACTGAAATCCTCTTGTTATGAAGCCCAACATTCCATTAGCTTTCTTCACTTCCCGCTGTACCTGTAAGCCAACTTTCAGTGACTGGTGTACAAGGACGCCCAGGTCTCGCTGCATCTCTCACTTACCTAACCTAACCCCATTGAGATAATAATCTGCCCCCTTGTTTTTGCCGCCAAAGTGGATAACCTCACATTTATCTATATGATACTGCATCTGCCACGCATCTGCCCACTCACTCAACCTGTCCAGGTCACCCGGCAACCTACTAACATCCTCTTCACAGTTCACACTGCCACCCAGCTTTGTGTCACCCGCAAACTTGGTAGTGTCGCTCCTCATTCCCTCTTCCAAATCGTTAATATATATGATAAACAGTTGCGGACCCAACGCCGAGCCTTGCGGCACTCCACTCGCCACTGCCTGCCATTCTGAAAAGGACCCGTTCACTCGTACTCTTTGCTTCCGGTCTGCCAACCAATTTTCAATCCATGTCAACACCCTACCCTAAATACCATGTGCTCTAATTTTAGTCACCAATCTCGCGTGCAGGAACTTATCAAAGGCTTTCTGAAAGTCTAGATACACTACATCCACTGGCGCCCCTTCATCCATTTTACTTGTCACATCCTCAAAAAATTGCAGATGATTAGTCAAGCATGATTTCCCTTTCATAAATCCATGTTGACTTGGACTAATCCTTTTACTGCTGTCCAAATGCCCCATTATTACCTCTTTAATAATTGACCAGCATCTTTCCCACCACCGAATTCAGGCTAACTGGTCTGTAATTCCCCGTTTTCTCTATCGCTCCTTTCTTGAAAAGTGGGATAACATTAGCTATCCTCCAATCCACAGGAACTGATCCTGAATCTATTGAACATTGAGAAATGATCACCAATGCGTCCACTATTTCTAGAGCCACCTCCCTGAGGACCCTGGGATGCAGACCATCAGGTCCAGGGGATTTATCATCCTTCAGTCGCATTAGCCTTCCCAATACTATTTCTCGCCTAATGAAAATGTCTTTCAGTTCCTCTACCCCCTTAGGTCATCTGCTCTCCAGTACATCTGGTAGATTGTTTGTGTCTTGCGAAGACAGATCCGAAGTTCCTATTCAACTATTCTGTCATTTCCTTGTTGCCCATAATAATTTCACCCGTGTCTGCCTTCAAGAAACCTACATTTGACTTTGCTACTCTTTTCCCCTTAACATATTTAAAGAAGCTTTTACTGTCCTTCTTTATATTCCTGGCAAGCTTCCCTTCGTACTTCATCTTTTCAGCCCGTATTGCCCGTTTTGTTTCTTTCTGTTGTCCTATGAAAGTTTCCCAATCCTCTGGCTTCCGGCTACTCTTTGCTGTGTTATACATCTTTTCTTTTAGTTTTATTCTATCCCTAACTTCTCTTGTCAGCCACGGTTGCCTGTTACTCCCCTTACAATGTTTCTTCCTTTTTGGAATGAAATGATCCTGCGTCTTCCGGATTATATCAGAAATTCCTGCCATTGCTGTTCCAGCGCCATTCCTGCTAGGATCCCTTTCCAGTCTACCTTGCCCAGCTCCCCTCCGATACCTTCATAGTCCCCTTTGTTCAACTGTATCACTGACACTTACGATTAACGTTCTCCTTCTCAAATTGCAGATTAAAACTAATCATGTTATGATCATTACCTCCAAACGGTTCCTTTACCTCGAGTTCTCTTATCATATCTGGTTCATTGGACAACACTAAATCCAGAATTGCCTTTTCTCTGGTTGGCTCCATTACAAGCTGCTCTAAGAAACCATCTCGGGGACATTCTACAAACTCTCTTTCTTGGGGTCCTGAACCAACCTGATTTTCCCAGTATACCGGCATATTGAAATCTACCATCACCACAGTGGCATTACCTTTGTTACATGCCGGTTTTAACTCCTGCTGCAACATACACCCTACATCCGGGCTACTTCTTGCTTTACAATTCTTCATCTCAATCCAAAGTGACTCTATCTCGTCAGTCCCTATGTCTTCCCTCGCAAGGGACTGAATTCCATCCCTCACCAGCAGATCTACCCCCCCCTCCTCTGCCCACCTGCCAGTCCATTCTATAGGATGTATAACCCTGAATATTAAGTTCCCAGGCCCGATCCTCCTGCAGCCACGTCTCAGTAATCCCCACAATGTCATATCTACCAACCTCTAACTGAGCCTCAAGCTCATCTATTTTTTCTTCTTATACTTCGCGCAGTGATATACAATACTTTTAATTCCTTAGGCATCTCACCTTTCACATTGATCCTTATTACACTTGGCCATACTCTCCTATCCCTTTGTGAGCTTCCTTTCCCGTTAATTCTGGGGTCATTAACCATCCCTTTACTCTTTCCCTTAAATTCCGTCCTCGACTATCCCATTTGACACCCCAATCCCCTTATTCATTTTAAAACCACTCGTGTAGCAGTGGCAAACCTGCTTGCCAGAATGCTGGTCCCCCACCTGTTCAGATGCAATTCGTTCCTTTTGTGCAGTTTCTCCTTACTCGAAAACAGCTCCCAGTGATCTAAGAATCTAAATCCTGCCCCCTGCACAAGTTCCTCAGCCACACATTCAGGTACCGTATCTCCCTGTTCCTGCTCTCGCCAGCACGAGGAACTGGAAGCAAACCGGAGATAAACACCGTGGAGGTCCTGCTTTTCAGCATTTTTCCGAGCTCTCTAAAGTCACGCTGCAGGATATTCATCCCCTTCTTTCCAACATCGTTTGTGCCGACATGCACTACCACTTCCGACTCTTCACCTTCGCCCTTGAGGATTTTCTGCACTCTGTCCGTGACATCTGGATCCTGGCACCAGGAAGGCAGCACACCATCCTCGAATCCCGTCTGTTTCTGCAGAAATCTCTCACAATGGAGTCTCCAACTACAATGGCGTTGCCTGACGTTGGTCTCTTTGGTTTTGGCTCAACAGCCCTTTTTGCGTCGCAAGCCAGTCCGCCTCTCAGTGTGATAACGTCTTCTGTCCCGACAGCTTCTGAGTGGGTTAACCTGTTCACAAGAGGTACAACACCCGGGGACCTTTGCATTCCATGTTTCCCTCCCTTTCTCACCGTCACCCACCTTATCTCTTCCAGTACCTTGGATGTAACAATCTTACTGTAGGACTTGCCGAGGAACGACTCAGTTTCTCGGACGAACCTGAGGTAATCCACTTGCTTCTCCAGTTCCCCAACACGGTCCTTCAGGAGCTGTACCTGGATGCACTTCTCACATTTCTAGCAGCCAGAGGCAACAGCAGTGTCCTTGACCTTCCACATACTGCAAGCATCACACTGAATCAGCTTGCATGATCAGCCACGATCAGCCATGATCACAATGAATGGCGGTGCTGACTCGAAGGGCCAAATGGCCTCCTCATGCACCTATTTTAAAAAAAACTAAGGAGTATGGTCGGCACAACATCGTCCAGTGCTGTATTCTTCTCCGTTCTATCACATTTCCAATAACATATTACATTTTGGACGTCCATTTTTTCACAAACAATATACCCCAATCAAATTTAACACGTTCCTGTCTAGTGTCATCAAAGTTAGATCCAATTCAGACTTTTACCTTGTGTGCCAGCCCTTTATTTATCCACAGTTGTTTGAAACCTGATAGAAATTTGGTAGCTGAACACAAAAGGTTCGCCTGCGGACGCTTTAATTGGATGGTAAAAAAAATGGGCTAAAGCCAGGAGACTGAAGGTCGTTGTGGCGAGTTGCTTCGCAAATGAAATATCTGTGACTACTGATGTTGGACAGTGACTCGGTGCTGAGTCGTTGTTTGTCATCTATATTGACCATGTGGATAAGAATGTCGGCGGGAAACATTGTTAGTTTCTGACATTGGTAACAAAGTGGAATAGAATAGTAAGATTAAACGAAAACATACCAGTTTGAAGTTTGATCTTTATTTTATGAGGAATTACGACGAGGGACTACGTGAAGAAGACCCCGTCCAGCCGCACACGCGTCAATCTTCAAAGCAGCGGTGTGAAATCACAGAAAATAATTACGGAAGTATGATAGTAAGATACGTGAAGACTAGAACTACCAGTTTACCTTTATGAGGGTGGGAGTGGGGGGCACGTAGTCCCTCATCGTAACTCCTCATAAAATAAAGATCAAACTTCAAACTGGTAAGTTATCGTTTAATCTTACTATTTTACTTCGGAGTCACGTGAGTGACTGCGTGAAGATTTCAAAGCTCTGTGATTTCATGCCGTAGATTCAAATCCAGGCGTCGCACTGCATTGATTGACTCTAAATGAGTAAAGCAATCAACAATGCATAAACACAACATAGATGCAATCAGTTAATGGTTAATTTATTACAACAATAGTAAACCCTTTATCACAAGGGGAACTTAATACTCAATCCAAAACAGCACCACCAAATAATCCAGGTTCTATAATCTCCTTATGATAATACTTGTGAAACATCCGTTCACTTGGCCATCCTGCGGCCGCGAGGATATGGTCTATTGGAACGTCCAAATACTTGGCCGCCGATGTTGATGCCGCCCTGGTGGAATGAGATTTAAATTTGTCAGTATCAATACCTGCATCAACCAACACCTGCTTCAGCCTTTCTTATGCGGTTTTATATGGCTGATAAAGAATGCTGATTGTGCACCTCTTAAGGTTCTGGTGGCTTCAATGTAACATCGTAAATGTGATATTGCACATAGACGTGGATCCGTAGGATATGCTGAAAACCCAACATATTCTGTGACTCCAGGTCTACTCTATTTAAGCAAATCATAGACATAGAACGTAATGGCACCTGCTGCTATTTTCATCATGTCTATTCGTCGTTTGTGCAATGGTTGCACACTCTGTGCTGAAACCAGTGCCTTGAGCATGACTACCTTCATGGTAATTTTGGTCAAGGAAAGAGCTGCAATAGGAGTCCATTGACGAAGGCACATTAGCACATGTCTTATATTCCAGATTTCTGTATTCCTCGGTCTAGGATGTTTAGATTTGAAAATTATCTTCATAAATCTACACACCAAAGGGTGCGACCCTACAGGATTTTGTTCTGATTCCCTCCATAGCTATGCAAAGAGGGCACTCCTTGCCGTATTGATCGCACTATAGCTTAACTGCAAATTAACCTAACAGAAACTCTAACACGTCCGAGATGTCTGTAGTGTGATATGTAATATTCTGCCTTAAGCAAAACACCTCCCATTTCCTTATGTAAGAAATGTACTACTTCTGGGTACTATCCCTCCAGGCTGCCGCAATAACATCCACAGTACGATCTGATAGTCCTCTTCCGAGATATGGCCTCCTTAGAATCTGCAAATCAACAAACCAATACGGGCATGTAAAGGATGCGAATCACCAGTAACAGGGTGCACAAACAGGTTTTCCAGTTTGTGAATAATCATAAGGGCGTTGTGAGCATTTTTAACACCAAATCGTACCACGGTTGTGTAGGCCAGTCTGGTACCACCAATACTCCTGAAGCGGAGTCCTGATTCATCTTCTGTATACACTGACTAATGAGGCAAAATGGACGAAAATGCGTACAAAACATTCTACCCCAATGCAGCGAGAAACATCCACTGCTACTGCTCCAGGATCAGGTCCCCTGACACATCTCTGGCATCTCCAAACGTGCAATAATTTTATTAAATTTATCACGATCCAACATCCATTCTGTATTGTCATTGAATTTACGTGACCTTGTGTCTGCAACTATGTTGAATCTACCTGGTAGGTAGATTGCCGAAAACCAAATGTTTCTGGTAAAACATCAGGTTCAGATCACGTTTGCCAATTTATCACAATATTCTGACTTGATACCACCCAAATGATTAACATACGTTACTGTTCCGTACTGTTGTTAATCTGTACCTGAACATGCAAATTTTGCATATTAGAGCAATAAGCCCATAAAATATTCCTAAAAGCTCTAAGTAAATCATCCCTTGTTCTTGAATCAAAGGAACTTTCTCCACATTCCATCTACCTCCACAGCTGGAAATAGTGTTAGCAGCGCCCCAACCTAGAGCACTTAAATCGGTCTCTAGATGGTGGCGTCATGTTAGACGAACAGACGTGCACCTAGCTCCTCTCCCGAAAAACTTCACGATTTATCGTGTAAAACGGGTCCAGAAATCGGGATTGTTTTTAAAAACCTTACCGGAGCTTCTGGTCATCGCGCTGATGACGTCATCGTTAAATGCGATGTTTTAAACGGTGGTTTTAAGCCCTTTAAATGAGTAAACTGTCTCCACCTGTGAGCCCTCAGAGAGCAGTGAAAAAGCTGTTGAAAGACCAGAAGAAGTCTGAAGCAGAAGTTACTTCTGAAGTTACCTCTGAAGTCTCTGAAGTGGCTGCAGAAATGGATACAAGATCTAAGAAAGACTTTGATGACTTGAAGAAATCAATGAAAAATTTGAAAGATGAGATTTCGGATAATATGAAGGAAGATAAGAAGGAAATGAAGGAAAATAGGATGGAAGATAAGAAGGAAATGAGGGAAAATACGGCAAAAATGATGGAAGGAATGGAGAAGATGATGAAGGATTTAAACACTGGTAACCAGAAGAATATGATGGATTTACTGGACATTATGAATAAACGAATTGATGAGGTGAAAGATGGACTATCAGAGAAAATGGATAAGATGGATGTAACTACTACGGATAAGTTCACGGTTGTGCTTGAAACAGTAGCTGCAAGTATGCACACAATTACGGAATTGGAGAAAAACACGGCTCGAGTGGTTGAAGACATGGCGAAATTGAGGCAAGAATATGAGCAAATGAGGCGAGAAAACGAACAAGCTTCACTACAGATGGTGACTCAACTGGAGAAAGTCTCAGCCAAATGCCTGGACCTGGAAGCTCGCTCTAGACGCCAGAATTTGAGAATTCTTGGTGTTTCAGAGGGGGCAGAAGGGGAGCAGGTACGTGAATTTGCCATGGGCTTGTTGAAACAACTGTTGAATCTTTCCAAGGAACCGAAAATCGAAGTGGCTCATCGTGTCCCAAGATTTAAACAAAGATCTGGTGCGGGAAAAGCTTATCCACGACATATTATTGTGAAATTTCGGGATACTGTAGAACTGGAATATGTTATGAGCAAAATCAAATACGGTGTACAACTGCGGATGGACAAGGACACTATTAAGATATTCAGGGACTACCCGTATGAAATTGTGCAAAAAAGAAACAAATTTGATAAGGTTAAAGATCTTTTAAGAGGGAGAGAAGGGATCAGATTTGGGGTTTTTTACCCCGCGAAAATGCGTATTTCCTTTAATGGTCTTGAAAAGTTATTTGTTAAGCCTGAAGACGCATTCAAATATGCCCAAACTATCGTTGAAAAACAGAAATGAAAGGGAGTTTTGGCAGATCTGTACTATTCTAAGCAATGCTTTGTCTGGGGATAGTTACACTGTTATCTTTGGAATGTTGAATCAAGGACATTTTCTGTTCAAAACGTGTAAAGAACTGAACAGTTGGAATATAAACCAGAAAATAATTGCTTATTGATTAAAATATTATAACCAATTGTAAGAACTTATCCTATTAACAACTTAACAAGTTATGTAGGTTAGATTAGAATACTATCAAAAACAAAAAGAAAAAATAATGAACTAACATACTAACATGAATTTTTAATAAATTGTAACCTTATCTATAGTTACAGGAGGGGATATAGTGGGAGGAGGGGATGAGAAACGAGCACCTGGCTTATGTCCAGGGGCACGTCTCGTTAACCCCTTCAACCAACAGTTGATTCTTATTGAAGTCAAAAATATTGGTTTAATAATTAAACTCCGATATATATATATGTTATAAGGAAATATCAGGGTAAAATTGTATTATATATCTGAATGTGAGGCCTCGTTTTAATATTTTAATATGTTATGATTAACTAAGAGAGCGGAGCTATTTGTGTAACAACGCAATGGAAGTCACAACAAGGTTTTTTCCCACCTACAGGTGGGACACTCGCTACAGTGCCGACTATATTAGACACTGTAGCCTCACTTTTTTAGTTTTTTTTTTACCACATAAAATCACTTGTTTGTGTTTTGTGTTTAGTGATAAGCGTAAAATGGACATACCAGCAAAATTTATTAATTCAAAAACTCCCCAATACCTAAAGACCTGGGATATGGATGCACCACAAGATTCAAAGGTACTATAATTATTCAAAATGCATGACACCACACAAAAGAACCTAGGAGGAATCTCATTTTGTAGTTGGAATATAAGAGGTATTAACGAACCTATTAAAAGGGGTAAGATACTAGCTCAGCTGAAACTGTACAACTCTGACATTACCTTCCTACAAGAAACACACCTAAAACCTCAGGATCAAGTTAGACTGAGGGCGAAATGGATAGGTCAAACATACCATTCTTCATTTACTTCAAAATCTAGAGGCACGTCAATCATCATAAGAAAAGGTATACCATTTAAAGCAAAGAATATTATAACAGATATAGAAGGGAGATACCTAATAGTTAATGGAGAAATCCATGACACTCCACTTACTTTGGTAAATATATATGCCCCTAACTTTGATAATCCCCACTTTTTCAATAAAATTTTCAACATAATTGCAGAGTCAAACTATCAAAATGTTATAATAGGAGGAGACTTTAACTGTGTTTTAGACCCGTACCTAGATAAATCAAGTCAAAAACAGAGAGGGAACATGAAATCGAAAACTGGGGAACTCCTCAATACCTATATAAATAACACTAATATAGCAGATGTTTGGAGAATTGTTAATCCAACTGGCAGGGAATATTCGTTTTACTCAATGGTACATAAGACATACTCACGTATAGACTACTTTCTGCTGGATACAAAATTAATCCCCCAAACATCTAATGCAATATACCATACAAATTCAATTTCAGACCATTCCCCACTAACTTTCTTTTTAAAACTGGAAGGATTGTCTAAGAATAAATCGTTCTGGAGATTTAATTCTCAAATTTTAAAAGATCCACAAGCGAGTATATATTTAAAAGAACAAATGGAGGTCTTTTTTCAAACAAATGATACTTCAGATATATCGCCTACTTTATTTTGGGAATCTTTTAAAGCATACATTAGGGGTATTATAATTTCATATCAAGCTTTTCAAAATAAAAAGAATAAGAATGAACAAAGACAGTTAGAAGAACTTATTAGACAAATGGATATAGATAATGCTAAAGATCCATCAATAGATAAACATAATAAAATAATAATTTTGAAATTTAAATTAAATAAATTATTATCTGCCAAACTTATAAGACTTTTTCAAATTACAAAACAAGAGCACTTTGAATTTGGGGATAAACCGCATAAACTTTTGGCTCGCCAGCTAAAAAAACGAGAAAAGGAACATACTATACCAAAGATCAAATCAGATAAAGGGGAATTATTAACAACACCGAAGGATATTAATAAAAGATTTGCGCAATTTTACGAGAATTTGTATACATCTAAAACGATAATTGATTCCGATAATATCACAAAGTTTTTGGATACCTGTAATCTTCCAAAGTTAGAGCTGAAGGAACAAGAGGAACTGGGTGCACAAATCTCAATTAAGGAATTAGAAGATACAATAAACTCATTAAAGAATGGAAAAACACCAGGCCCTGATGGATTTACTAATGAATTTTATAGAAGCTTTTATGATAAACTAATACCAAGATTACAAAAAATGTACCAATACGCTTTTAAAAAACGAATACTACCTGATACATTAGCGGAATCAACGATTACATTAATACCTAAGAAAAATAAAGATTTAGAAGAACCTGGTTCATATAGAGCTATAGCATTGTTAAACACAGATCAAAAAATATTAGCGAAAACATTAGCTAGAAGATTAAGTAAATACATTAGTAAATTAATAAACCCAGATCAGACAGGGTTTATCCCTAAGAGATACTCTTCTAATAATATGAGACGTCTACTCAACATAATGCACTCACACAAACCTGAAGATCAAGAATTATCAATTATTTCGCTGGATGCTGAAAAAGCATTTGATCAAGTAGAATGGAATTATATGGATAAAGTATTACAAAAATTTCAACTGGGAGAGAATTTTATTTTATGGATTAAGTTACTATATAATAAACCTACAGCTAGAATACTAACTAATAACATATTATCCTCGAAATTTCAACTATCAAGGGGAAATAGACAAGGATGCTCATTATCACCACAGCTGTTTGCTCTCATTATTGAACCGCTAGCAGAAAAAATTAGAATACACCCTGATATTCATGGATATAATACTAAAGACTCATATAATAAAATATCTTTATACGCGGATGATATATTACTGTATATAACAAAACCTCAAATCACTATACCAAATATATTAAATTTAATTGAAGACTTTGGATCTTTTTCTGGATATAGAATAAATTGGAATAAAAGTGAAATTATGTCAATAAAACCGAAAGATTCAACACATCTTTTAAAATTCCCTTTTAAAATAGCTACAGAAAAATTTAAATATTTGGGAATCGAAATTACCAGAAAATATCAAGGGCAAATTTTGACCCCCTACTTAATAAATTAAATACACGAATTAAATTCTGGAAAACGCTCCCGATGTCTTTAATAGGCCGAATAAACGCAATAAAAATGATATTTTTACCACAAATTTTATACCTATTTCAATCAATTCCTATATACTTACCTAAGAAGTTTTTTAAAAAACTCGACTCAGATATCACTAATTTTATATGGGACTATAAATCACATAGAATACAAAAAACTCATCTGAATAAACCTAAAGTATTGGGGGGTTTAGCACTACCTAATTTTATGTATTATTATTGGTCAGTAAATATTAAAAACATGATTCAACTGATGGATAACTCCGCCCAGCAAGTAGACTGGATTGTAATGGAGAAAGAGGATTGCTCCTCTAGAAACATTGGAGCGATCCTCCTCTCTCCAATGAAACTGAATAACATAAATTATAATAAGAACCCAATTATTCATAGTACAATCCGTATTTGGAAACAAATAAAACAAAATTTAAAATTAAGAAATTTATCACTTTTATTACCTATAGTCAATAACCCTTCGTTTAGTCCTTCTATTATAGATAAAGCTTATACACAATGGGATAGACTAGGCATTAAAACGCTTGGTGACTTGTATGAAACTGGAAAATTACTTTCATTTCAACAATTACAAATAAAATATAAACTCGGAAATAATCAATATTTTAAATATTTTCAAATATGCAAAAGATCATTATAATAACCCAGTAGATGTATTGGATGAGGGAATGCAGATAAAAGCGGAATCAGCAAACTTAATATCATATTTGTATAATATTATTTTAAATGTACAAATACCACCTACGGAGGGTATCAGAAGAGACTGGGAACAAGAGTTAGCTATTAAAATTTCAAAGGAAAGTTGGAATGAATACTTATTAAATGTGCATAAATGCTCGATTAATGTAAGACACACTTTAATACAATTTAAAATTTTACATAGATTATATTATTCGAAAACTAAAATTCATAAAATTTTCCCAAACGTATCATCTATTTGTGATAAATGTCAATCCCACGAAGCTACTATAGCGCACTCATTCGTCTTCTGTACAAAAATTCAAAAATTTTGGAATGAAATTTTTGAAATCTTTACAAAGTTATTTAAAACAAGACTGATACCCAAAGCAGAATGGATTATCTTCGGAATAACGGAAGATGATCCAGAACTAAATGTGTTTCAAAAGAAATTAATGGACTATGGGTTAATAACTGGAAAAAAGCTAATTCTAAAATTTTGGAAGAAGGCTCCAATACCAACTATAAATATGTGGATTTCAAATATGTTTGAAACATTACACCTAGAAGAGATAAGACTCCTCCTAGCAGGTAAACCAGATCACTTCCACCTGACGTGGTCTGCATTTATAGAATTATTACAAACATAGGGTGCAAAAGTACTTTAAAAAAAAAAAAAAAAATTGAGGTCAGGTAAGGGGGGATGATAGTTGAAGAGTTGGTATGTCCTATTTACGTAATACTCAAAATATATATATATATATATATATTTTTTTCTTTTTCCTCTCTTTCTCTTTTTTTTCCTAGGGCCTATCTCTTAACTCTTTTTTTTTAGTTTTTAATTTCGCTCTTATAGGGTCTTCGTCCTCTTTTGTTGTTACATTTTCTACACTTTTCTACACTTTCACTTTTTCCTTCACTTTCTTCTTTCTTTCAATCTTTTCCTTTTCTAGTGTAAAAAAAATAAATAAAGAGAGTACATTAATTGTAAGAAGATACAAATGACGAGTATTAATGTATGTGGTTGTAATGTAATGTACTTCTAATAAATAAAAATTTAAAAAAAATAAAAGAATAATGGAAGGTGTTTCAAACAGAATCTCTCTTGAAGCATTTGAGACACTCGTGATCCACCATAGTATTTCAGTAATAACTGGCAATTGCATGGGCCTGTCAAATGACCTGAATGTATCCTCAATGCCTGTACCTATGCTCGCTGTAAATGCTGATAATGCAGCGGTCCAAACTGTACAGCCGGAAATGAAGCAATTAGTTTGCCAAACAAGCTTGCTACCTGCCTAATTGAGGGTTGGTGCTGTGTAATGAGCTTAATACAACCTTCAATTAACTGCAGCTTTTATCCTTGGGCGGAGTCACTACCATGTGATCTGAATTAATAGTGAAACCCAAGTAATCAATTACTGTGCTTGGTAATAATTTGGAATTATCTGAATGGATAATAAATCCCAGCATAGATACATAGATACATAGAAAATAGGTGCAGGAGTAGGCCATTCGGCCCTTCGAGCCTGCACCGCCATTCAATATGATCATGGCTGATCATCAATCTCAGTATCCCGTACCTGCCTTCTCTCCATACCCCTTGATCCCCTTAGCCACAAGGGCCACATCTAACTCCCTCTTAAATATAGCCAATGAACTGGCCTCAACTACCCTCTGTGGCAGAGAGTTCCAGAGATTCACCACTCTCTGTGTGAAAAAGTTTTTCCTCATCTCGGTCTTAAAGGATTTCCCCCTTATCCTTAAGCTGTGACCCCTTGTCCTGGACTTCTCCAAAATCGGGAACAATCTTCCTGCATCTAGCCTGTCCAACCCCATAAGAATTTTGTACGTTTCTATAAGATCCCCTCTCAATCTCCTAAATTCTAGCGAGTATAAGCCAAGTCTATCCAATCTTTCTTCATATGAAAGTCCTGACATCCCAGGAATCAGTCTGGTGAACCTTCTCTGCACTCCCTCTATGGCTATAATGTCCTTCCTCAGATTTGGAGACCAAAACTGTACGCAATACTCCAGGTGTGGTCTCACCAAGACCCTCTACAACTGCAGTAGAACCTCCCTGCTCCTATACTCAAATCCTCTTGCTATGAAAGCCAACATACCATTCGCTTTCTTCACTGCCTGCTGCACCTGCATGCCTACTTTCAATGACTGGTGCACCATGACACCCAGGTCTCGCTGCATCTCCCCATTTCCTAATCGGCCACCATTTAGATAATAGTCTGCCTTCCCGTTTTTGCCACCAAAGTGGATAACCTCACATTTATCCACATTATACTGCATCTGCGAAACATTTGCCCACTCACCCAGCCTATCCAAGTCACCTTGCAGTCTCCTAGCATCCTCCTCACAGCTAACACTTCCCACCAGCTTAGTGTCATCCGCAAACTTGGAGATGTTGCGTTCAATTCCCTCATCCATCTCGAAAGTGAGCTTGATTCTTGACACTGATGCTTCTGTTGTAGCCCGAGTGTCTTCCACAATCAGAATATATCCAAATAGGCCATTACCAAAAGGTCCTGAGCTCTTAGTAGTGCTAAGATTGGTTTTTAACAATTTGGTAAATAGTCTCAGAGCTGAGGTTAAACCATTATGCAATGCTTTAAATTGCCATAATTGACATCCAGCTAAATTTTAAATATCTTTGATCATTACCATGCACAGCCACACAGTATATTGCATTTGAATATATCTATGCTAGCCATATAGCATTTTCTTGAAATTAACTGTACAGCATTGGCAAATGTCTCCATTTTTAAATGTTGTTTATACTGTACAAAAGGGTTAAGACTTGTCAGATCTAGAATAATTCTACATCCACCATCCCTTTTTGCTCTAAGAATATACTTGACACATTGGTGGTGTTGGTGAACTGACTTCTCAATTACCCTTTTTTACACAATAATTCAAGTTCTGCCTGAATCTGCATATTCTCTTCTTTTGAGAAAATACGTGTCCAGTTTGAAATATGTTGAGTAGGCGTATCCAAATATGTGTAAAATTCAATTCTAAGCCCCACAATACTGAACAGTATAAATGCATCAGATTGCCATTCTTTTAGGAAGAATTGTAATCTTCCTCCCACTTGTAAGTGTGCAACATTAATATGTCTCTTACAGGACCAGACCCACCTACCTCGGTGTTTGCCGATGGCAAATGTTGTCCCTTGCTCTTATTGGGAATACTGTAATCCCCACGTGCCCCAAGAGCAGTGCGCCAATAACGCATATATGGGAAAGACCGATTTGATCCTTCACTGGCTCCAGTCGGTGGGGAAACTGCCTTCGAATTGATCTGCCAAGCACCGGTGGTTTTATCATCCCCACGGTTTTAACTTCTTCATTCAGGTCTTCTACCCTTTTGGCTAGATTCTCTCCAAAAAGCAGATTAGGCAATTGAATATTAGATGTTTTACAGAGCCCCGAAAACTTAGGGTGTATGTTAGGTCTTATAGCATTTTTACAAATACAATTTATTTCAAAGTGCGCACTACACATGAGTGCTAAGGCAACCTTCTGCATGAAAATAGAGGTTGGCGGGGCATGCGCGTGATTGGTGAAGTGCGTTGTGATGCAGACGTGCTCTCCATCCAAGCCTCTGGCCAAAGCCGTAATGCCCGACCCCAGCAATTTCAACACCCCCCTGTAATTTCATTATTGTGCGCGTACTGCAATGCCCAAATAGCCCCATATTACATTATTCACCGCTGGGACTGCTAGCAGTGCGCAATTCTGCGGGTTTCATTTTTGTTTACAATCTTATCCATGGTCAGTACCTGGAGCTGATGGGAGAGCAAGTAATTTATTGTCATTGCTAATTTATCTCCCAATGGTTCCCCTGATAGTCTGGGAACGGCAAATTTTATTTTGTGCCAGACCTGGTCCTTTAGGCTCTGTTATTGGGCTCTGGTCCTCATATGATTTGTCATCTGAATCTTGTTACACGTAAAATAATTCTCCTCATAGAGGGGGCGAACTGGCATCCTGCTTCAGGTGTTTCTAGCGCTGGCTCTCCCATAGGCCTACGCATAGTAAACCCTTTTTTCAGGTGCTCGCCGCGCGGGCTCACCTGTAGGCCCACGCATAGGCAGCCCTCTTTCAGGTGCTGCTGGCGCTGGCTCCCCTGTAGGCCAACGCCTATACTGTCTTCCTTCAGACATTGTGGGCGCTGGCTCTCCTGTAGGCCAACGCATAAAATACCCTTGTTCAGGCCTTGCTGACGCTAGCTCTCCTGTAGGCCAACGCTGAGCCCGACCTTACCCAAGCACTCCCTGCGCTGGCTCTCCTGTAGGCCAACGCTGAGCCGGACCTTACCGAACCACTCCCTGCGCTGGCTCTCAAGTAGGCCAACGCTGAGCCGGACCTTTCCCAGGCACACCCTGCACTGGCTCTCCCGTAGGCCAACGCGGACCCGAGTAGACAAAATGTCTGCCTGAGGCGGGGGAACCTCCGGTCTGACTCCTCAGAGTCTGCTGGCCGCACGGACTTTTGCCTGGACTTGCGCTCTAATGGCGCTGCAACGGTACTTCTTTTAACCGTTTCTATAGCCGATGGCCTCGCTGCCACCGACTCCTCAAGCTGGCTCCCGCTACTCGCAGACTTGCGATCTTTCTCGAGTTTTACCTGCGGTACGCCTCCCTTACGTCCTTTCTCCATTCTAACTTGTGTTGTCTCGCAACTACAAGTTTCTCTGAAGAAAGCGACCTGAAAGCAAATAGCGAACCCCTTACCTTCAGACTTTGTACTTACCGGTTGGAGGAGCTCTGCTCCTCCACACACGGTCGCTGCGCTATGCGTCTGACGATATGACGCGTGTGCGGCTGGACGGGGTCTTCTTCACGCAGTCACTTACGTGACTCCGAAGTATATTGTATGTGTGCCAGATCTTTTATTTTGAGCAACAAAAAAAGGTGCTGGAGGAACTCGGCGAGTCAGGCAGCATCTATGGAGGAAATTGATGATTCATACTGATTATAGTAGCACTGCGAATGCATGAAAATAGAGGTTCGCGGGGCTATCGCAAGCGCGTGATTGGTGAAGTACGTTGAAGTGGGAATTGGGGGATGGGAGTTAAATTGCAGATGGTCGAAGTAGTGACAGACTAGAGGTGAAATGGGAAGAAAATGGGACATATGAGGAAAATGTGAAGTAAAAGGAGTGATAGGCATGTAAGGGTGCGATGGAGCGAAAGAGCGGGACGTGAGAAATGTGCGAATCGGGGATGAGAAACACTGCTCCAAGAAGGGGAGAGCAGAGAGACAAGGAAGTGAAATGGGAGCGTTTCGGATTGGGGTAATGGCCATGGGAAAATAAAGCGGGTCGTAGTAGTAATTACTTTAAATTGAATAATCCAATGATCACACAGTTGAGTTTATAAACTATCGAAATGGAATAGGAGGTGTTGTTCCTCTCGATTGCCTCGAGTCTTATTTAGAGGAAGGGTCCCGACCCGAAACATCACCCATTCCTTCTCCCCGGGGATGTTGTCTGTCCGGCTACGTTACTCCAGCATCTTCTGTTTATTTCTTAGAACAGCCATGCGACCAGGAACAGCCATGCGACCTGGAAGTTCGGAAAAATGCTGAAAAGCAGGACCTCCAGGGTGGTTATCTCCGGTTTGCTTCTACTTCCTCCTGCTGGCGAGGGCAGGAACAGGGAGATACAGGACCTGAATGTGTGGCTGAGGAACTGTTGCAGGGGGCAGGGATTTAGATTCTTAGACCACTGGGATCTGTATTGGAGTAAGGGGGAACGGTAGAAAATGGACGGATTGCACCTTAACAGGTGGGGGACCAGCATTCTGGCAGGCAGGTTTGCCACTGCTACACGGGTGGTTTTAAATTAGTAAGGGGAGGGGGGTGTCAAATGGGATAGTCAAGGACGGAGTTAAAGGGAAAGAGGGTAAAGGGATAGTTAATGACACCAGAATTAACGGGAAAGGAAGCTCACAAATGGATAGGAGAGTATGGCCAAGTGTAATCGGGATCGATATGAAAGGTGAGATTCGTAAGTAAGTAAAAGTATTGTATATGAATGCGCGAAGTATAAGAAGTAAAGTAGATGATCTTGAGGATCAGTTAGAAGTTGGTAGATTTGACATTGGGGGGATTACGGGGACGTGGCTGCAGGAGCATCGTGCCAGGGAACTTAATATTCAGCGTTATACATCCTATAGAAAGGAGATGCAGGTTGGCAAATGAGGGGGGCGTAGCTCTGCTAGTGAGGGATGGAATTCTGTCCCTTGCAAAGGATGACATAGAGACTGACGAGATAGAGTCACTATGGATTGAATTGAGGAATTGTAAAGGCAAGAAGACACTAATTGGTGTTATCGACAGACCCCAAAATAGTATCTCGTATGTAGGGTGTAAGTTGCAGCAGGAGTTAAAACTGGCATGTAACAAAGGTAATGCCACTGTGGTGATGGGGGGGTTTCAATATGCAGGTAGACGGGGAGAATCAGGTTGGTTCAGGACCCCAAGAAAGAGAGTTTGTAGAGTGTATCAGAGATGGATTCTTAGAGCAGCTTATAATGGAGTCGACCAAAGAAAATGCAATTCTGCATTTAGTGTTGTCTAAATAACCAGATTTGATAAGAGAGCTCGAGGTAAACGAACCGCTTGGAGGTGGTGATCATAATATGATTAGTTTTAATCTGCAATTTGAGAAGGAGAAGGTTAAATCGGAAGTGGCAGTGATGCAGTTGAACAAAGGGGCTATGAAGACATGAGAGAGGAGCTGGCCAAGGTAGACTGGAAAGGGATCCTAGCAGGAATGACGGTGGAACAGCAATGGCAGGAATTTCTGGGTATAATCCGGAATACGCAGAATCATTTCATTCCAAAAAGGAAGAAAGATTATAAGGGGAGTAGGAAGCAATCATGGCTGACTAGAGAAGGTAGGGATAGAATAAAAATAAAATCAAAGATGTATAGCACAGCAAAGAATAGCCGGAAGCCACAGGATTGGGAAACATTCAAAGGATAACAGAAGGAAACAAAACGGGCTATACGGGCTGAAAAGATGAAGTACGAAGGGAAGCTGGCCAGGAATATAAAGGGCAGTGAAAGATTCTTTAGATATGTTAAGGGAAAATGAGTAGCAAATTCAAATGTGGGTCCCTTGAAGGCAGACACGAGTGAAATTATTATGGGTAACAAGGAAAAGGCAGAAGAGTTGACCAGGTAATTCCGATCAGTCTTCACTGAGGAAGACACAAACAATCTCCCAGATGTAGTTGAGGCCAGAGGATCTAAGGGGGCAGAGGAACTGAAAGACATTTTCATTAGGTGAGAGATAGTATTGCGGAGGCTAATGGGACTGAAGAATTATAAATCCCATGGGCCTGATGGTCTGCATCCCAGGGTCCTCAGGGAGGTGGCTTTAGAAATAGTGGCATCATTGGTGATCATTTTCAAATTTTCAATAGATTCAGGATCAGTTTCTGTGGATTGGAGGATAGCTAATGTTATCCCACTTTTCAAGAAAGGGGCGAGTGAGAAAACGGTGAATTACAGACGTTAGCCTGACTTCGGTGGTGGGAAAGATGCTGGCATAAATTATTAAATAGGTAATAATGGGGCATTTGGATAGCAGTAAAAGGATTAGTCCAAGTCAACATGGATTTGTGAAAGGCAAATCATCCTTGACTAACCTTTTGGAATTTCTTGAAGAAGCGATAAGTAAAACTGGATGAAGGGGTGCCAGTGGATGTAGTGTATCTAGACTTTCAGAAAGCCTTTGATAATGTCCAGCACGGGAGACTTGTGACTAAAATTAGAGCACATGGTATTGGGTGCAGGGCGTTGACAGAAACATAGAAAATAGGTGCAGGAGTAGGCCATTCGGCCCTTCGAGCCTGCACCGCAATTCAATATGATCATGGCTGATCATCCAACTCAGTATCCTGTACCTGCTTTCTCTCCATACCCCATGATCTCTTTAGCCACAAGGGCCACATCTAACTCTTAAATATAGACAATGAACTGGCCTCAACTACATTCTGTGGCAGAGAATTCAAGAGATTCACCACTCTCTGTGTAAAAAATGTTTTTCTCATCTCAGTCCTAAAAGATTTCCCCTTTATCCTTAAACAGTGACCCCTTGTTCTGGACTCCCCCAACATCGGGAACAATCTTCCTGCATCTAGCATGTCCAACCCCTTCAGAATTGTGTAAGTTTATATAAGATCCCCCCTCAGTCTTCTAAATTCCAGCGAGTACAAGCCGAGTCTATCCAGTCTTTCCTCATATGAAAGTCCTGACATCCCAGGAATCAGTCTGGTGAACCTTCTCTGTACTCCCTCCATGGCAAGAATGTCCTTCCTCAGATTAGGAGACCAAAACTGTACGCAATACTACAGGTGTGGTCTCACCAAGACCCTGTACAACTGCAGTAGAACCTCCCTGCTCCTATACTTAAATCCTTTTGCCATGAATGCTAACATACCATTCGCTTTCTTCACTGCCTGCTGCACCTGCATGCCCAGTGTCAATGACTGGTGTACCATGACACCCAGGTCTCGTTGCATCTCCCCTTTTTCTAATCGGCCACCATTCAGGTAATAGTCTACTTTCTTATTTTTGCCACCAAAGTGGATAACTTCACATGTATCCACATTATACTGCATGTGGATGCATTTGCCCTCTCACCCAGCCTATTCAAGTCAACATGCAGCATCCTAGCACCCTCCTCACAGCTAACACTGCCCCCCAGCTTCGTGTCATCCGCAAACTTGGAGATGTTGCATTCAATTCCCTCGTCCAGATCATTAATTTATATTGTAAATAGTTGAGGTCCCAGCACTGAGCCTTGCGGTACCCCACTAGTCACTGCCTGCCATTCTGTAAAGGACCCGTTTACTCTTTGCTTCCTGTCTGCCAGCCAGTTCTCCATCCACATCTATACTGAACCCTGAATCCTGGATACTGATATGGATAGAAAATTTGTGGGCAAACAGGAAGCAAAGAGTAGGAGTGAACGGGTCCTTTTCAGAATGGCAGGCAGTGACGACAGGAGTGCCGCAAGGGTCGGTGTAGGTGGCCGCAATTGTTTACCATATATATTAATGATTTGGAAGGGGGAATTAGGAGCAACACTAGCAACTTTGCGTATGACACATAGCTGGGTGGCAGTGTCAACTGTGTATAGGAAGCCATTCGGTTGATGGGCTCATGAGGGATGTTGCAGGAAACGTGAACAGGCGCTGCCTGACCCGCTGATTTACTCCAGCACTTTGTGACTTTTTTTAATAAACCAGCATCTGCTGTTCCTTCAGGAGGGGGAGAAGGAGAGAGAGAGTCATGATATTCCTACCCCGTGTGAAACAATCTTCTCCCTCCCATTTCCAAGCTCTGACATGCGACTCTCTCCATCCCTCCCCCACCCAAGTCGCACCAGCTTCTCATTCTCACTTAATCAATGGCTAACAATGGCCATTTTTGCTTTTTTGCTTCTCTTTCGCAGTCCTGGTCTGCCTCCATCCTAAATCGTTGCACAAGAAAAGGTCGTTTCAGGTTGCACAAGAAAAGGTCAAACAGCAAGGTGCCGGGACCTGTGCCTGGTGTCAAACGTTCGCCGTCCAACAGTTCAGTCAACATTCTGCGTAGCTACATCAGCAACATCAGCAACGTCAGCAACGCCTCCAAGCGCTCTCAGCGGTCTTAGCGCTCTCTGCACCTCGGCAGCAGCAGTGGTTGGCATGAACCCGTCGGTACGTGTCCGGGCAGGGCAGCGCGGGGGTGGAAGCAGGGCACCGGCGCATTTCTTTAGTCAGAGGGTGGTGAATCAGTGGAATTCATTGCCACTCATACATGAAAGGAAGAAGGGTGAAATGTAAAAGTGGGGGGGGGAATTACATCGTTGGAATAGATTAAAGCGAAGGGTAAGAGTGACTTAAAATAGACATAGGAAAATCGGGGTACAGGGAATCAGTTATGAGCGGAAGGACATTGGAAGGGAACTTGGCGATGGTGGTGATGGGACAAATTTGTAATGTTGACGTTAAGAGAAAGAACAATTTTGAGACGATTTGACTTGAAATTTGAAATTTCAATGTTTAGACCGCTTGATTGTCAGCTACCCAAGGAATAATTTAAGTGCCGTACCTTCCTCGGGGTATTGCGTCAGTTTGGTTTCTGAGGCAACCAACAACAGAATGGTCGTATGAAAATGAGAAGGGGAATTAAAATGTTTAGTAATTAAGAGCTCCAGCAGCACTTGGCGGGCAGAACACGTCTTTGGAAAAGGTCGAACCATTTGCATAAGACTCCTGTTCTTGCATTATATGCAAGAATCCTCTTCTTGCATATATTCCATTCGATTTCAAGCACTCACATTTCTGTTTGGATATTTCCTATGTGGACCAACGTGATAGGAACATGCCACTTGGAAGAGCACAACATAGCTAGTTCCATCAGGCGACGCCGAGGGACCATTATCGGAATCAATGCATAGTGATAGTGCAAAAGATACAACATCACAAATTGTGGGTGGGCAATGGACAGAATTGATTTGAGAGTGGACGGAGGCATGTCCCTTTTTGTTACTACATGAAAATCATGTAATCACTCTTAGTCCCACGCTGGCGGCGACTGCGACCAGTGAACATACTTTCAACTGACATTTAACCGCCTGAGGGTTAAAGGCCGCGCAGCTAGAGGGGGTGCAATTTAATGCAATTGTAATATCTGGAGCTATGGTAAGTGCTATATATATGTTTTGCGCATCTATGGGCATAACGGCATGGAAACGTAGACACATAGAAAATACGTGCAGGGTTAGTCCATTCGGCCATATAACCATATAACCATATAACCATATAACAACCATATAACAATTACAGCCGAACACTTATTCTCACCTAGTCCCATCTACCTGCACTCAGACCATTCCTTTCCCGGCCATATACCTATCCAATTTATTTTTAAATGATAAAATGGAACCTGCCTCCACCACTTCCACTGGAAGCTCATTCCACACAGCTCCCACTCTCTGAGTAAAGAAGTTCCCCCTCATGTTACCCCTTAACTTCTGTCCCTTAATTCTCAAATCATGTCCTCTTGTTTGAATCTTCCCTACGCTCAATGGAAAAAGCTTATCTACGTCAACTCTCTATATCCCTCTCATCATTTTAAAGACCTCTCTCAAGTCCACCCTTAACCTTCTGCGCTCCAAAGAATAAAGACCTAACATGTTCAACCTTTCTCTGTAACCTAGTTGCTGAAACCCAGGCAACATTCTAGTAAATCTCGTCTCCACTCTTTCTATTTTGTTGACATCCTTCCTATAATTTGGCGACCAAAACTGCACACCATACTCCAGAATCGACCTCACCAATGCCTTGTACAATTTTAACATTACATCCAAACTTCCATCCCAACCAAAAGCTTTCTTTACCACCCCATGTACAAGAGATTCCACCTTCAGGGAACTGGAA
Source organism: Malacoraja senta (assembly GCA_038087875.1). Taxonomy (NCBI): domain Eukaryota; kingdom Metazoa; phylum Chordata; class Chondrichthyes; order Rajiformes; family Rajidae; genus Malacoraja; species Malacoraja senta. The sequence goes on along the minus strand of JAXLNO010000319.1, from coordinate 104,870 downwards.
TGGAGCGAGGTGGAGGATAAATGCGTGGCTGAAGGACTGGTGCAGTGGGCAGGGATTCAAGTTTCTTGATCATTGGGACCTCTTTTGGGGAAGGTGTGACCTGTACAAAAAGGACGGATTGCACTTGAACCCGAGGGGGACCAATATCCTGGCGGGGAGATTTGCAAAGGCTACAGGGGAGACTTTAAACTAGAACGGTTGGGGGGAGGGACACAAATAGAGAAAGCTTGTAGACGGTGTGTGAGACAGGAGGCAGAGAAGGGAAGCACTCAGACCCAACAGGTAGGTGGGAAAGAAGAAAAAAATAATAAACAGGGAATAATAGGTGGTGGGTTTCTTAAATGTGTGAGCAGAGAGACAGAGGGGTGTAAAATGAGGGTAGAAGCAATAGGTAACAAGGTGAAAAGTAAACGTGGCAGGCAGACAAATCCTGGGCAAAAATCAAAAAGTGACACTTTTCAACATAATTGTATAAGGGGTAAGAGCGTTGTAAAAACAAGCCTGAAGGCTTTGTGTCTCAATGCAAGGAGCATTCGTAATAAGGTGGATGAGTTGAATGTGTGCAGATAGCTATTAATGATTATGATTATAGTTGGGATCACGGAGACATGGCTCCAGGGTGACCAAGGCTGGGAGCTGAACATCCAGGGATATTCAATACTCAGGGGGGATAGACAGAAAGGAAAAGGTTGTGGGGTAGCGTTGCTGGGTAGAGAGGAGATTAACGCAATTGAAAGGAAGGATATTAGTTTGGAGGATGTGGAATCGATATGGGAAGAGCTACGAAACACTAAGGGGCAGAAAACGCCAGTGGGTGTTGTGAACAGGCCACCTAACAGTAGTAGTGGAGTTGGGGATGGCATCAAACAGGAAATTAGAAATGCGTGCAACAAAGGTAAAACAGTTATAATGGGTGACTTCAATCTACATATAGATTGGGTGAATCAAATTGGCAGGGTTGCTGAGGAAGAGGATTTCTTGGAATATATGCGGGATAGTTTTCTAAACCAACATGTAGATGAACCAACGAGAGAGCAGGCTATTCTAGACTGGGTATTGAGTAATGAGGAAGGGTTAGTTAGCAGTCTTGTTGTGCGTGGTCCCTTGGGCAAGAGTGACCATAATATGGTTGAGTTCTTCATTAGGATGGAGAGTGACATTGTTAATTCAGAAACAAGGGTTCTGAACTTAAAGAAAGGTAACTTTGAGGGTATGAATCGTGAATTGGCCAAGATTGACTGGCAATTAGTTCTAAAAGGGTTGACGGTGGATATACAATGGAAGGCATTTAAAGACTGCATGGATGAACAACAAAAATTGTTCATCCCAGTTTGGCAAAAGAATAAATCAGGGAAGGTAATGCATCCGTGGATAACAAGGGAAATCAGGGATAGTACCAAAACAAAAGATGAAGCGTACAAATTAGCCAGAAAAAGCAGCCTACCAGAGGACTGGGAGAATTTCAGTCCAGCAGAGGAGGACAAAGGGCTTAATTAGGAAAGGGAAAATAGATTATGAAAGAAAACTGGCAGGGAACATAAAAACTGACTGCAAAGGTTTTTATAGATATGTGAAGAGAAAGAGATTAGTTAAAACAAATGTAGGTCCCTTGCAGTCAGAAACAGGTGAATTGATCATGGGGAACAAGGACATGGCAGACCAATTGAATAACTACTTTGGTTCTGCCCTCACTAAGGAAGACATAAATAATCTGCCGGAAATAGCAGGGGACCGCGGGTCAAATGAGATAGAGGAACTGAGTGAAATCCAGGTTAGCCGGGAAGTGGTGTTAGGTAAATTGAATGGATTAAAGGCCGATAAATCCCCAGGGCCAGATAGGCTGCATCCCAGAGTACTTTAGGAAGTAGCCCCAGAAATAGTGGATGCATTAGTGATAATTTTTCAAAACTCCTTAGATTCTGGAGTAGTTCTTGAGGATTGGAGGGTAGCTAATGTAACCCCCCTTTTTAAAAAGGGTGGGAGAGAGAAAACGGGGAATTACAGACCAGTTAGTCTAACATCGGTAGTGGGGAAACTGCTAGAGTCAGTTATTAAAGATGCCATAGCAGCACATTTGGAAAGTGGTGAAATCATTGGACACAGTCAGCATGGATTTACGAAAGGTAAATCATGTCTGACGAATCTTATAGAATTTTTCGAGGATGTAACTAGTAGAGTGGATAAGGGAGAACCAGTGGATGTGTTATATCTGGGCTTTCAGAAGGCTTTCGACAAGGTCCCATATAAGAGATTAGTATACAAACTTAAAACACACGGTATTGGGGGTTCAGTATTGATGTGGATAGAGAACTGGCTGGCAAACAGGAAGCAAAGAGTAGGAGTAAACGCGTCCTTTTCAAAATGGCAGGCAGTGATTAGTGGGGTACCGCAAGGCTCAGTGCTGGGACCCAAGCTATTTACAATATATATTAATGATTTGGACGAGGGAATTGAATGCAACATCTCCAAGTTTGCGGATGACACGAAGCTGGGGGGCTGTGTTAGCTGTGAGGAGGATGCTAGGAGGCTGCAAGGTGACTTGGATAGGCTGGGTGAGTTGGCAAATGCATGGCAGATGCAGTATAATGTGGATACATGTGAGGTTATCCACTTTGGTGGCAAAAACAGGAAAGTAGACTATTATCTAAATGGTGGCCGATTAGGAAAAGGGGAGATGCAACGAGACCTGGGTGCCATGGTACACCAGTCATTGGTACTGGGCATGCAGGTGCAGCATGCAGTGAAGAAAGCGAATGGTATGTTAGCATTCATAGCAAAAGGATTTTATTATAGGAGCAGGGAGGTTCTACTGCAGTTGTACAGGGTCTTGGTGAGAACACACCCGGAGTATTGCGTACAGTTTTGGTCTCCAAATCTGAGGAAAGACATTCTTCCATAGAAGGAGTACAGAGAAGGTTCACCAGATTGATTTTCTGGGATGTCAGGACTTTCATATGAAGAAAGACTGAATAAACTCGGCTTGTACTCGCTAGAATTTAGAGGATTGAGGGGGGTACTTATAGAAACTTACAACATTCTTAAGGGGTTGGACAGGCTAGATGCAGGAAGATTGTTCCCGATGTTGGGGAAGTCCAGGACAAGGGGTCACTCTTTAAGGATTAAGGGGAAATCCTTTAGGACCGAGATGAGAAAAACATTTTTCACACAGAGAGTGGTGAATCTCTGGAACTCTCTGCCACAGAAGGTAGTTGAGCCCAGTTCATTGGCTATATTTAAGAGGGAGTTAGATGTGGCCCTTGTGGCTAAAGGGATCAGGGGGTATGGAGAGAAGGCAGGTACAGGATACTGAGTTGGATGATCAGCCATGATCATATTGAATGGCGGTGCAGGCTCGAAGGGCCGAATGGCCTACTCCTGCACCTATTTTCTATGTTTCTATGTTTCTATGTTTCTATGCACAGTTATTCCAAGATCCCTCTGTTCAACTGCATTCCTCAATTCGCTACCATTTACCATGTACGTCCTATTTTGATTTGTCCTGCCAAGATGTAGCACCTCACACTTAGCATTAAACTCTATCAGTGATCTTTCAGCCCACTCTTCCAAATGACCTAAATCTCTCTGTTGACTTTGAAAATCTACTTCATTATCCACTACACCGCCTATCTTAGTATCATCTGCATACTTAATAATCCAATTTACCACACCATCATCCAGATCATTGATGTATATGACAAACAACAGTGGGCCCAACACAGATCCCTGAGGCACCCCACTGGTCACCGGCCTCCAACCTGACAAACAGCCATCCACCATTACTCTCAGGCATCTCCCATTCAGCCACTGTTGAATCCATCTTGCTACTCCACCATTAATGTGCAACAATTGAACCTTCTTAATCAACCTTCCACGTGGAACCTTGTCAAAGGCCTTACTGAAGTCCATATAGAAGTCCATATAGAAAACATCCACCTGTTCACTCTGACTCTCTATTGGTCCAATTTTATCCCTCGTTATCCTTTTTCTATTAATATAGCTGTAGAACCCCTTTGGATTTACTTTCACCTTACTTGCCAAAGCAACCTCATATCTTCTTTTAGCTTTTCTAATTTCTTTCTTAAGATTGTTTTTTACATTCTTTATACTCCTCAAGCACCTCACTTACTCCATGACCGCTCCCTCCGTAAAGGCTCTGTCTTACCTGTTTGTGGTCATCGGCGGTGAAGCGCTGCGTCGCCGGTAGCGGGGACCGCACGGCAACGGCGAGAGCGCCGAGCCTATCCACGGGAGCGCCGCACGGATGCTGCGCGGGGGCCGAGTAATTCAAACACGGCACGTACTTGCGGTAACTAAAAAAAAGGGCGGGCCGACTGCGATGACGTCGGCCCGCCGCACGTGACTCACGAGCGGCGGCCGTCCTGATCGCGGCGCTGTAGCGGTGGCTGTGCCTGCGGCCGTGCCGCACACGTGCCTCACTGGCGGAGGCTGTGGCAGTGGAGGTTTGACGCACGGCGCTCGACCCACACTGGCGGCGGCCCGTGCGGGCGGCCGTGCCGCACTCGTGCATCACTGGTGGAGGTTGTGCGGTAAGATTATTGTTTTCAACATTGTCGGTTTTATTTTAGCACCGTGCGGTGTTGGGAACACCGCCGCACGGCCCCGGAATTGTACTTTCTCACGAGTGCGCGGTCTATGGCGGCAGATTCTTCCCGTTTCGCCGCCAATGACCGCAGACTCGTGAGACAGGCCTTTTACTCCCTTGTCACCGCTCCCTCCGTAACTCCCTTGTCAATTATTCCCTTCCCTCCCGCACTACCCCTTCCCCGGGCACTGTTTCTTGCAACCGCAAGAGATGCTACACTTGTCGCTTTACCTCCCCCCTCGATCCCCTGTCCCTGATGGTCTGCATCCCAGTGTCCTCAGGGAGGTGACTCTAGAAATAGTGGATGAATTGGTGATTATTTTCCAATGTTCAATAGATTCAGGATCAGTACCTGTGGATTGGAGGATAGCTAATGTTGTCCCACTTTTCAAGAAAGGAGCGAGAGAGAAAACGGGGTATTACAGACCAGTTAGCTTGACTTCGGTGGTGGGAAAGATGCTGGAGTCAATTATTAAAGCTCGAGTCCGCCCCCGAATACAGCCCAGTTAACTCGCTAGACGATTCGACTGTTTACTCGTTACAGCATGCTGCTGCCAAGAATTCTGATCCAACCGTGACGATATCTGTAAACAATGTAGACTTTGTCGCGTAATTGGACATGGGCGCGAAGGTCAACACTATGTCAATCAAGCTCTTCAACAAGATTAGTACTAACGAGCCACTCATCAAGGACAAATCCGCTTTACATGCTTTTGGAGGGGAGGTGCTGGTTCCTTTGGGCAAAACCAACTTGAAATGTTTACTAAAAAAACAACGAGGGATTTGACCTTCTATGTCATGAACTTTAATTCCGTTACTCTGCTTGGCAATCGTGCCTGTCAGGAACTGGAGCTGATTTCCTTTGACAAAACTGTCCACAAGCTGCAAATTTCGTTGGACCCGCTGAGTGAATTCCCTGATCTTTTCGACAACAACCTAGGCAAGTTGCCTGTGACCTACAAGATTATTACTGACCCCGATGTGACACCCGTCATCCGAGCCCCACACCGATTGTCATTTGCCATGACTGACAGGGTTCATTTTATGCTGAAGGACATGGCCTCCATAGGCGTAATTGAAGCAGTCTGCGACCCCACCGACTGGGTCTCAACCATGATTGCCACAGTCAAGAAGGGAAAAAATGAAATCCGCCTGTGCATCAATCCGAAAGGCCTGAACACTGCCATTAAGCGCCCACGCCATCCCATGAAGACAGTCGAGGATGTTGTGGCAAAGGTCGGAATGGTCACCCTATTTTCTGTCCTCGATGCAAAGAACTCTTTCTGGCAGATACCGCTGGACAATAAGTCATCAAACCTCACCACATTTGCCACCCCATTAGGCAGATATAAGTTTCTGAGAATGTCATTCGGAATCAACTCCGCCAGTGAAGTCTTCCAAAGAACTATGGAGCAATTAATCGAGGACCTACCTTGTGCCATTATTGTCGACAATATTCTCGTGTATGGCAAAGACGCAGCGGAACACGATCACAATCGCAGGCTCATCTTGGAGCGCGCTCGCAAGATCAACCTCAAGCTCAATCCTGACAAGTGCAAGTTCAGGGTTCCAATGGTCTCCTACGTCGGCCACATCTTCACTCCTGACGGCCTCAAACCCGATCCGAAGAAAGCTACTGCCATCACAGAAATGCCTGCCCCCACAGGCGTGAAAGGCCTGCAATGTTTTCTGGGCATGGTAAACTATCTCGGAAAGTTCATACCTAACCTCAGCGAACTAAGCTCCACACTGCGGCAGCTGACCAAAAAGGACACTGCATGGTCATGGTTCCAGCAACATCGGGTTGCATTTGATCTTTTAAAATCCAAACTGACCAGTGCACCGACCCTCACTTTTTTCGACCTTAAACGTCCGGTGACGATCACCTGCGATGCCTCGAAATTCGGGTTCAGCGCAGCCTGCTTGCAACCATCTGACGATGGCACCCTACTACCTGTCGCGTATGCCTCTCGCACCATGACCGACACGGAGCAGCACTACGCGCAAATCGAAAAGGAACAAGCCCATCCATGCCGTGCCAGCTCGCTTGCAGCGCATGATGATGCAGCTGCAGCGGTATGATTTCTCTATTACCTACACAAAGGTTAAGGACATGCACGTCGCTGACATTCTCTCTCGTGCACCTCGGGCATCTTGCGAACAACACCCCCATGAACAGGAAAATTTCACGGTCCTCGGTGTCGGTCTCGTCTCCAGTAAGCAACTGCGCACCCTGGCCACGCACACTGCCACTGACGATACGCTTCAAACCCTCTCCTCCATCATCAAAACAGGCTGGCCAGACAAATAATCCGACACGCCCACATAGGTGCAGCCGTTCTTCTTGGTCCGTGATGAACTGGTGGTTCAGGATGGTGTTGTTGTTAAGGGTCACAAGGTAGTGATACCGTCATCGCGACGAGACAAATACTTCAAAGAGGCACACAGCGGCCACCCAGGAGCCGACTCCACACTGAAACGCGCTTGTGGTCTGTTCTACTGGCCGGGAATGGCCAAGTACATCCGGGACCGCCTAGCCACCTGCCCCACTTGCAACAACCTTGCGCCTCATCAGCAGCGGCAACCCCTTCTGCAACACCTCCACCAGCACTGCCTTGGACGTCGCTGGCGGCGGACATTTTCGAATGGTGCGGAAAGCACTTCCTCGTTCTGGTCGACTCATTTTCTAACTGGTTTGAACTAGACCCACTGACCTCCGTCACATCTGAGATGGTCATAAAGAAGCTGAAAAGACACTTCTCAGCCTATGGCGCTCCTGTCAGCCTGAGAACCGACAACGGTCCACAGTTCACCAGCCACATGTTCAAGCTTTTCGCAGACCGATGGAACTTCCAGCACGTCACGAGCAGTCCCGATTATCCACAGAGTAATGGACTCGCTGAACGCGCTGTCAGAAGCGCCAAGCACTTGCTGGAGGGAGCGCCCATTTCCAAGTCAGACGTCTATCACGATCTCCTGAATCTCAGAAACATTCCCAGATGGAACCTTGGGATCGCTGGCACAGCGCCTAATGTCGAGATTGACGAGGTCTCCGGTTCCCATCGCACAACAGCAGCTGGTCCCTCGGTTGCTGGAGCCTGCCACTATCCAGAAACGTCTCCAGGAGAAGCATGACATCCAGAAACGGTCATACGACAGTTCCAGCAGACCACTCAAGCCTCTACTGCCGGGCCAGGTCGTCGGTCTACGAACTTCAACTGGACATTCCCGTCTGGGCACTGTTGTCAGCCCGACTGACGAGCCGCGACTCTACCTTGTGGACCTTGGGGGAGCGGTATACCGGAGAAGTCGACAACACCTGCTTGGTGTGAGGGAGCCCCGACCACCGCCTGCTGGTCCCTCTGCTCCGCCGCTCCAGTTCCAGCCGCCTTTTGCAATGTCTCCCACCCGTCCCCACATGTCTTGCACCCCTCCACGTCCCTCGGTCTCCACTAACCACGGGGTTTCACCTACCGCATGTTTCCCCTTTCGGTCACCACAAGCCTCTCCCGCGCCATTCTCGCCTCCAGGCTCTTCGTCTCATCTTTCAGGTGAGGGAGATGAGGGTTGGGTCCGCACGCGCTGTGGCCGTGTTAGTGGACCACCAGACAGATATGGCGAGTATGTTTAACTCCATGATATGGGTGCCCTTTCCACACTTAATCTTTAGGGGGAAGGATGTAGATTGATGATGCATGTGAACCAATCACACATCAGCCAGCATCACTAACTCCACCCCACTATAACACTTATACTGACACTTGTTCTCGGCACTGCCACTCTGAGCAGCTTGGATGTACTGACAACCTATCGTTCTCAACGCTGCTAAGTTTTTAGTACTGATTAAAGATGTGTTTAAATCATACACTGTCTCTGGTGCCTGTTTACAAGGTAACAATGGGTTATTTGGACAGCAATAAAAGGATTAGTCCAAGTCAACATGGATTTATGAAAGAAAAATCATGCTTGACTAATCTTCTGGAATTTTTTGAGGATATGACACGTAAAATGGATGAAGGGGTGCCAGTGGATGTAGTGTATCTAGACTTTCAGAAAGCCTTTGATAAGGTCCCGCACGGGAGACTGGTGACTAAAATTGGAGCACATGGTATTGGGGGTAGGGTGTTGACATGGATAGAAAATTGGTTGGCAGACCGGAAGCAAAGACTAGGAGTGAACGGGTCCTTTTCAGAATGGCAGGCAGTGGCGAGTGGAGTGCCACAAGGCTCGGTATTGGGGCCACAACTGTTTACCATATATATTAATGATTTGGAAGAGGGAATTATGAGCAAAACTAGCAAGTTTGCGGATGACACAAAGCTGGGTGGCAGTGTGAACTGTGAAGAGGATGTTAAGATGTTGCACGGTGACCTGGACAGGTTGAGTGAGTGGGCAGTTGCCTGGAAGATGCAGAATAATATAGATAAATGTGAGGTTATCCACTTTGGAGGCAAAAACAAGGGGGAAGATTATTCTCTCAACGGGGTTAGGTTAGGTAAGGGGGTGGTACAGCGAGACCTGGGTGTCCTTGTACACCGGTCACTGAAAGTTGGCGTGCAGGTACAGCAGACGGTGAAGAAAGCTTATGGAATGTTGGCCTTGATAACAAGAGGATTTCAGTATAGGAGTAGAGAGGTTCTTCTTCAGTTGTATAGGGCTCTGGTGAGACCACATCTGGAGTATTGTGTACAGTTTTGGTCTCCTAATTTGAGGAAGGACATCCTTGTGATTGAGGCAGTGCAGCGTAGGTTCACGAGATTGATCCCTGGGATGGCGGGACTGTCATATAAGGAAAGATTGAAAAGACTAGGCTTGTATTTCTTTACTCAGAGAGGAACTTCTTTACTCAGAGAGTGGTAGCTGTGTGGAATGAGCTTCCAGTGGAAGTGGTGGAGGCAGGTTCGATTTTATCCTTAAAAAATAGAATGGATGGGTATATGGACGGGAAAGGAATGGAGGGTTATGGTCTGAGTGCAGGTAGATGGGACTAGGGGGAAGAAAGAAGAAAGAAGGGAAAAAAAGAAGAGGAAAAAAAGAAAAGACATAGAAAAAAAGTGTTCGGCACGGCCTTGAAGGGCCGAGATGGCCTGTTTCCGTGCTGTAATGGTTATATGGTTATATGGTTATATGTATTAACTGGAGTTTAGAAGGATGAGGGGGAATCTTATAGAAACATATAAAGTTATAAAAGGACTGGACAAGCTAGATGCAGGAAATTTTTTCCCAATGTTGGGCGAGTCCAGAACCAGGGGCCACAGTCTTAGAATATAGGGGAGGTCATTTAAGACTGAGGTCAGAAAAAACTTTTTCACCCAGAGAGTTGTGAATTTATGGAATTCCCTGCCACAGAGGGCAGTGGAGGTCAAATCACTGGATGGATTTAAGAGAGAGTTAGATAGATCTCCAGGGGCTAGTGGTGTCAAGGGATATGAGGAGAAGGCAGGCACGGGTTATTGATAGGGGATGATCAGCCATGATCACAATGAATGGCGGTGCAGGCTCGAAGGGCCGAATGGCCTCCTCCTGCACCTATTTTCTATGTTTCTATGTTTCTATGTAATGGTATTGTGATCACTGGACCCGAAGTGCTCCCCAACACATACCTCCGCCACCTGAGCTGTATCATTTCCTAGGAGGTACCTCTATGTATTGCTGCAAAAAACTATCCTGCTCACATTTTACAAACTCCAAACCATTCAGCCCTTTTTACAGAATTTGTTTCCCAGTCTATGTGTGGAAAATTGTAATCTCCCACAATCACTACCTTGTGCTTACTACTAGTATCTGCTATCTCCTTACATATCCCTTAGAGCCAGCACCGCGCTTCAATATAATGGTGGATGATCATCCAAAATCAGCATCCTGTTCCATCTCCCTCCACACAGCCCTTGATTTCGTTAGTCCTGAGATCTATAAATGACTCGCACTAAAATACATCCAGTGATTTGGCCTCGACTGCCTTCTGTGGCAGAGAATTCCACAGATTCACAACTCTCTGAGTGAAAAACAGTTTTTCACCCTACCCCCATGTCATGAGCTCTAATTTTGCACACTGATCTCTTGTGTGAGATCTTTTCAAATGATTTTGCAACGTCCAGATATACCACATCCACTGACTCTCCCTTATCCATTCTACTTGTTACACAGTCCTAAACGGCCGACACCGTAATCTTAAACGTTGTCCACGTGGTTGTGGATTGCCCCAACATCGGGAAAAATATTCGTGCATTTAGCCTATCCATTCCCTTAAGAATTGTATACGTTTCTCAAATTCCCCTCCCATCCTAAATTCCAGTGGATATACGCCCAATCATCCATCCCGCGAATTAACCTGGTGAACCCACACTGCACTCCCTCAATAGCAAGAATGTCCTTCCTCGAATCAGCAGAACACAACTGCACACAGTGGTCACATCAGGGCCCTTTGCAACTGCAGTAGGGCCTCCTTGCTCCTTTACTCAAATGATCTCGCTATGAAGGCCAATATGCCATTTGCTTTCTGCACTGCCTGTTGTGCCTGAATCCTTACTTTCAGTGACTGATGTATAAGGACACCGATTTACAAGTTGCACCTCGCCTTTTCCTAACCTGACACCATTCAGATAGTAATCTGCCTACTTGTTCTTGCCACCAAAGTGGATAATCTCACAGAATGCTGCATCTGTCATGCATCTGCCCACTCATCCATCTATCCAAGTGACCATGCAGCCTCATAGCATCCTACTCGCAGCTCACACTGCCACCAAGCTTGATGTCATCCGCAAACTGGGAGATGTTACTTTTCGTCAAAAAACGTTTAAATATAATGTAAATAACGGGAAGGTCCCAGCACTGAAACTTGCGGCACCCCACTAATCACTGCATGCCATTCTGGAAAGGTCTCGTTAATTCCTACTCTTTGATTCCTGTCTACCAATCAGTTGTCCATCCATGTCAATACCATGTGCTATAATTGTGCACACTAATCTCTTGTTTTGGACTTTGTCGAAGGTTTCTTGGAAGTCCACATACACCACATCGACTGGCTCTCCCTTATCCATCCTGCTTCTTACATCCTCAAAACATGCCAGAAAAATACTCAAGCATGATTTCACCTTCAGAAACCCATGCTGACTTTGAATAATTCTGTGACTGCTTTCCAAATGCGCTGCTATGATATCTTTAATAATCGATTCAAACATCTTGCCCACTACCGATGTTAGGCCAACGGGTCTATAATTCCCTATTTTCTCTCTCCCTCCTTTCTTAAAAAGTGTGGTTACATCAGCTGCTCTTCAGTCAACAGGAACTGATCCAGAGCACATAGAACATTGGAAAATGATCACCAATGCATCCACGATTGCTAGACCCACCTCCTTGAGTAGACCATCCTTGGATGTAGACCATCAGACAGACCATGGGGATATATCTGACTTCAGTCCCAACCGTTTATCAAACACCATTTCCTGACTGATGTGGAATCCCTTCAGTTCCTCCCTCCCAATAGATCTTCGGTTCCCTAATATTTATGGGAGATTATTTATATCTTCCTGAGTGAAGACAGACACAAAGTACTTGTTTCACTGGTCTGCCAAATCCTTGTTTCCCATTACACTTTCAATACAATATAATAAAATGTAATACAATAATATAGTACTTCATAAGCCAAGTACGTTTTACAACATACGAGCAATTTCATTTACCAAGTCTTTCATACAAATAAAAAGCAACATAACACACAAAATACATTTTAACATAAGCATAAACCACAGTGACTCATCCACATTCCTTACTGTGATGGAAGGCGAAAAAAAGTTCAATCACTTCCCATCCTTTTACTCCCGTGAACGGGGCCCTCCGAACTTCCGTTACGGGACGATCTTACTCTCGTTGCCGGCGGTCGGGCCCCCCGCGCCGGGGTGATCAAACTCCTGCAGCAGTGGGAATCTCAGCTCCCCGCGCCAAGCAATCTGACCCCGGATCGGGCCTTATCGACATCTACGGTCTCTACCCGATTGCGAGCTTCTGAAGGTAAAGTCCGCAAGCCGCGGTAGGAGCCGTCCAATGCAAGGGATCGGCTCCGATGGTAAGTTCACGCCCCGCGGTGAACCTCAATGTCAGTCCGAGCGAGGCCTCCAGCACCATGATGTTAGACCGCAGAGCAACCGGAGATACGACGAAGAAAACAATCGCATCTCCGACAGGGTACGAGATTGGAAACATGCTTCCACTACCCACTACCCCCCCCCCCCCACATAAAACAAACCAGAGAACATTAACAGGTGACGTGTCGGGTCGAGACTCTTCTTCAGACTGATGTGGGTGTGGGGTGGCGGGAAGACGAGAGGAAGAGGCGGAGACAGTGGGCTGTGGAGAGCTTGGAAGGGGAGGGGGAAATAGGGAGAAAGCAAGGACTACCGGAAATTGGAGGTCGATGTTCATACCGCTGCAGGGTAATCTATCCAAGCGAAATATGAGGTGGTGCTCCTCCAATTTGCGGTGGGACTCACTCTGGCCATGGAGGAGACCCAGAACAGAAAGGTCGGATTCGGAAAGGGAGGGGTTCAAGTGCTGTGCCACCGGGAGATTATTTTGGTTATTACGAACTGAACGGAGGTATTGGGCGAATGGATGGCCAGAGGCGTTGGCCTCCTCCATGGCCAGAGTGATTCCCACCGCCAATTGGAGGAGCAGCACCTCATATTTCGCTTGGCTAGTTTACACCCCAAGCGAACATTGACTTCCCCAAGCAATAGTACTTGCTTCTACCTCTTTCCCCTCCCCTTCCATGCTCTCCCATAGCCCACACTCCGCCTCTTCCTTTCCTCTTCCCCCACCCCCCCTCCCTCCCACACCCCCACATCAGTCTGAAGATGGGTCTCGGCCCGAAACGTCACCTATTCCTTCGCTCCATAGAAGCTGCCTCACCCGCTGAGTTTCTCCAGCATTTTTGTCTACCTTCGAATTTTCCAACATCTGAAGTTGTTTCTTAAACAAGAGAACATTAAGACATACTTTTAAAACACGCTAAAATTAACAAAACAAAAAAACGAAAAACAAACAGACTTGTGGCGAGGATGCCAGGTTGGTTCTTGTTTAATTCCGTATTTTAGTTTACATACAGCGCGGAAACCGGCTTTTTGGTCCACCGGGTCCGCGTCGATAACACATTAACACGATCCTACACCGATTTGGGGTAATTTGTACATTTACTAAGCCAATTAACCAATTAACCTGTACGTCTTTGAATTGTGGGAGGAAACCGAAGATCTCGGCGAAACCCCACGCAGGTCTCGTTGACAGCACCCACAGTCGGGATCGAATCCGGGTCTCCGGCGCAGCATTAGCTCTAAGGCCGCTATTCTACCGCTGCGCCACCGTGACCGCCGTGTCCGTGACCGTGTTCTTCACCTGTTTCTAACTGTAAGGGATCTACATTTGTCTTCACTAATCTATTCCTCTTCACATACAGTATCTGCTGCAGTTTATACAGTCAGTTTTTATATTCCCCGCAAGCTTTTTTTCCAGTTATAATTTCCCCCACTGTATTAACCCATCCTCTGTTGGATTATAAATTTACCCCAGTCCTCCGGATTGCTGCATACTCTGGCCAATGGATATGCCTCTTTCTTGGACTTAACACTTTCGTTAATTTCCCTCGTTAGCCACGGTTGAGCCGCCTTCCTTGTTTTAAAGGTCTCGACCCGAAACGACACCCATTCTTTCTCTCCAGAGATGCTGCATGTCCCGCTGAGTTACTGCAGCATTTTATGTCTACCTTCACTGTTGTATTGATAGGCAGGGATGAATAATTTTTATAATTCATCCTTGCGAACTTTAAATCTTTGCCATCGAATATTCACTGTCAACAGACTTGAATATTCAATCAACAGACTTGAAAACAGCAATGTTATCCCATCTCTTCTTCATTTCTGCCTATCCTACCTGAATATTTAATACCACTGCACGTTAAGGTCCCAGCCTTGGTCACCCTGGAGCCATGTCTCCGTAATCCCAACTAAATCATGCCGGTGACCAACCAACTGAGCATTCAATTCATCCATCTAATTACGAGTGCTCCTCTCAATAAGATACAAGTCTTTCAGGTGTGTTTTAAAATTCTTGGCCAAATTATGATGCAACGTGGCACTTTGATTTTTGCCATTGGTCTGCCTTCCACTTTTACTTTTCTCACTTCTACATTTTGCTTCTGCCCTCATTTTACAGCCCTCTGTCTCCTTGCACTGGTTCCCATCACCCTGCCATATTCGTTTAAAATCTTCCCAACAGCACGAGGAAACACTCCCCCGAGGACATCGGTTCCAGTTCAGCCCAAGTGATGAGCGTCGTTTTGTACTGGCCCCGCCTCTTCCTGAGCCGATTCCAATGCCCCAGGAATATAAATCCCTCCCACTTGCACCGTCTCTCAAACCACATATTCATCAGAAATATCATGTCATTTCTACTCTTGCAAGCACGTAGCACTAGTAGTAATCCAGAGATTAATATTGAGGACCTCCATTTTAATATACCTCCTCTCGCCATAAATTCGCGTTGTAGGACCTCATCCCGTTTTACACCTATGTCGTTGTGTACACCTACATGCTCCACAACTACTGGCTGTTCGCCTTCCTCCTGCACAATGCCCTGCAGCGGCTCAGAGACATCCTTGACCCTAGCACCAGTAAGGCAACATTCAATCCTGGCGTCTCTTTTGCGATCGCAGAAACGCCCATCAATTCCCCTTACAATTGAATACCCTATCACTATAGCTGACTTTTCTGCCCTGTTGTGCAGCCCCCGTGGTGCTATGAACTTCGCTGCTGCTGCCTTCCCCAACAGTATCTAAAAGGTTATATCTGTTTTGGACTGAGATGGCCGCAGGGGACTCCTGCACTATATGCCTTTTCTTGGGTAGTGTTTGGTGGTCACCCTTTCCATCACTGCCTGAGCAATTTGCTCCTGAGGTGTGACCAACTCACTAAACGTGCGATCCACGACACCGTCAGACTGTAGATGCTGGAGTCAGGATTAAATAATACAACTTGCGGAGGACCTCAACGGGTCAGTTGTGGGCAGCAGAAAAAAATGGAAATGGCCAGTAAATGCCCTTTCAGAGTTTCAGTAGAAAAAAAAGGAACTCCCTCTCAAACTGCAGATTGAATGTTATCATATTATTGTCACCTACATGCCTTTACCTTAATCGTCTTAATCAGATCCATTTCGTTCCACAACACCAAATCCAAAGGTTTTTTCCCCCTATTTGGTGCGACTAAAAGCTGCTCGAAGATGTCATGTCGTAGGCACTCTGCCAATTCCTCTCTTGGGATCCCGTAACAACCTAATTTGACCAGTCTACCTGCATATTGAAACCTTCCATGGCCACTGTAACATGTTACTTCCCATTTTGTCTTCGAATGTAGTGTGTATCCTATTTGTCTACTGTTTGGAAACTTGGATTCGACTCCCATTATGTTTTTTCCCCTTGCAGATTCATATCTCTGCCTACAACTATACTACATCTCTGACCCAATGTCATCATTTGTATTAATTCCTTACTAGCAGACCCACACCGCCCCTTCTGTCCATCTGACTCTTTTAAATAGGATATGTAACCATAGGCATTCCGCTCCCGGTTCTGATCCTCTTTCAGCCACGTCTCCGCGATGCCCACAATTTCTAACTATGCTATAAGGTCATCCATGTTTTTCTGTGCAGAGCGTGTTTTGTGCTCAACTCTGCGGCGTCGCAGTACGTGATTTAATGAAACTTAAGACATAAGTAGCGTTGATTGTATATTATCTACACTTTGGTCACTATTCACTGTATTTTAACCTGATACACTTCATTTTCTTCACTTTTATATTCTGCATGATGCGTCAATTACTGCTGGAGGCGAAGCTGGTATCGGCCAAATGATACAAGCTTGCCACGTTTTCTGTTCCCCTACAATGGAAGAGAAACATTGAAAGTCTATCTCTACATGGAGAATACAGTTCACTGACAGAGTGAGTCCATGCGTATGAGTTTGTGGATTCAATTGCCTAATCCCAAAAGGCAGCGGAATCACAGTTAGTTATTGGAAAAGTCAAATCTACAGCAGACCTCTCTGTCCTGGGCCTCCTCCATTGTCAGAGTGAGGCCCAGCGCAAATTGGAGGAACAGCGCCTCGTGTACCTTACACCTCAGCGGTATGAACATTGACTTCTCTAACTTCAAATAGCCCTTGCTATGCCTCTCTCTCTATCGCCTCCCTCTTCCCAGTTCTCCCAGCTGTCTTACAGTCTCCGACTAAATTCTGTCACTGTCCCGCCCGCTCCCCTGATACCAATCTGAAGAAGGGTCTCGTACAGAAACGTCACTCATTTCTTCTCTTCAGTGATGCTGCCTGACCCGCTGAGTTACTCCAGCATTTTAAATTATAGTCTGTTTTCATTATTCCTAATTTCAAGGAAGTGTGACGAAGTGCTGTTTCACTAGAACACGAAAGTGATGTACTAACCTAATGAGATTACTCGAACACGTTGTGTTTACACCTGCAGTTTACTGTGTCTCTACTGTTTGATTATTCATGTTATGCCATTTCTCACAATCGTTGCAGGGATTGCTTCAATCAATCATAGGTCTAATCATTCAACACCGATGAAGGGACCATTATCGGAATCCATGTATGGGGATACAGTAAACGTTACAAATTCTCAGAATAGAGATGGTTCGAATGGTGGTGAGAGTGGATTGAGGCATTTACTATATGCCAGACTTTCACTTTCGCCGGGGTGGAGAAAAGGCATTGTATCCAACGAAAAGTGAAATATTGTGCGCAAATGTACAACGATATTTGAATTGTGGAAAAAAATTATTGTAAGGGCTGCAAAGGTTTCCTTATCGCCCTCTCTGCATCTTATCCGTTTGTTTTCTGGGGAAATGAGAGAGGAAGCACGTTGACTTGAGGAGGACAACATAAGCAGTGACCGGACACAATAAAAGAGAATGGCAGGTTTTTCTTAGTAGAGGGTTCATAATAGGCCTCTAAATGATTGATTCATTTTAAAATCAGGGGGATGCCGGGATTGGGTAATCTTTGCTTTAGTTTGCATTAGCAGTGGTTGTGGCAGAATCGTTCATCGCAGTTAAAAATCACTGATTTGGGGGATTGGGGGAAGCGTGACCTGTTGCACTGGTGGCTGATGGCAGGAACTGTGATTCGGGTGGCCATTTTTTAACACGACTACCATGGATACAGTGAATGGAATGGTTGTCTTTGATTTGACAACCACAATCAGCTGCAAGCTGGTGGCGTCTGAGAGCAGTGAACATGCTTTCAGCAGACATTTAACTCGCGGGTGGAAAAACTTGCAAGTATAATACTGGAAGTAAGGTCAGTGATATAAATATGTTTCGTGCAACCATGGGCATTAGTGCAAATTTGCAAAGAACGTGGTTCCGCTAAAATAATAAGAGCAGCTAGTTCCAAGTTATAAAACGGGATAAAATAAAAGTTGATATACATCCAGCATACCTTGCCAAACCATGAAAACATTGCCATGGGAAATAAAGATCAAGAAAGTGAGTATACGGTTGTAATTCTTCCCTGCGAGAAGATTGCTCTTATTACACAAGGGACACCAGCAGCGGTGCCTGATAAACAAAAAGATAAATCTTAACTGAGAAAGCAAGGAAATAAAGACAGGATGTGAATAGTCGACATAAAAAGTTACGGGCATTGACATTGACGGAGTTTTATTTGGGGCCAGTAGTATATGGGTAGTGTGGTAAAAAAAATGGGCAGTGAGCAGAATATGTGACGCAGTGATGACACTGGACGTGGATTAAGATAGCAACTGGAGAAATTAAATTAACAGTAACGATCGAATTTTGGACTGTCACTGCAAAATATTTTCAGAGCATAATATGGCACCAGTTTTTATTTAACCCGGTACTACGTGATAGCACGGTTAATAATAAAATCATAAATAACCTGAATTGGGGGAAGGTGTACCAATTAAGGTACAGTGAAATTTGAGTTACCACACAGCCATACTAAGTGAAAAGCAACAGGACGCACAGCCACATAAAAATTATCATAAGCATCCACCACATTGGAATACACATTTCGCACTGCGATGTAAGGCAATAACGTTCAATCCTCTTCCTCTTTGTCCCCGCGCGGTCGGCGCAGTCAAATCATCCGCAGTCGCGGTCATCAAAGCACCCGCAGCCAACCATCGAAGCCCCCGGCGGGGTGTTCAAAACACGCGCGTCGGGGCGGTTGAAACGTCTCTGCGGCAAGGAGCTCCTGTTTCGTCCTCTTCTTACCAGAGACCGCGGGCTTCATGATGTAAAATCTACGGGCCCCACGGTTGGAGCTTCGATCTCAGGCAAAGGGATCGCAAACTCCGCGATGTTAAAGTTCCGCAGACTCTCGTGGCTTGGAACGCCCCTCGGTCTCCAGGGAAAGCTGCCAGTTCCACGATGTTAGGCCGCAGTGCGGAAGGAGATACGATACGGGAAAAAAACTTTCCCCCAACCCACCTCCCACATAAAACAAACCAAGGAACACTATATCATACTTTTAACACATACTAAAAATAACCAAAAAAGGTAAGGACAGACAGTTGGTTAGACAGCCACTACTGGTGGCGACACCTGGTGGACTGAACGCCATGAGTATAACGAAAATCAAAGCCATGAGATGGGAATTTAAATCATAGTCATAGAGTGATACAGCGTGCAAACAGGCCCTTCGGCCCAACTTGCCCACAGCAGCCAACATTTGTCTACTACGCTAGTGCCACCCGCCGGCGTTTGGCCATACCCCTTCCATACCTGTCCTATCCATGTACCTGTCTAACTATTTCTTAAACGTTGGGATGGTCCCTGCGTCAACTACCTCCACTAGCTTGTTCCGTACCCCTGCCACCGTTTGTGTAAAAATATTACCCCTCAGATCCCTACTAAATCTTTTCCGTTCACCTTAACAAGGTTAACAAGATGGCGTCGCGTGCACAACGCGAGGCTCTGCGTCTCCGTAGTTTTTGTAATTTAGTTATTTTTCTGTTAATAATTACCTTAGTTTTCGCCCGGAGCACCGGAGCGAAGACTCTATACGGCCGTCAGGAGCTATTAGAGCTCGGCCGTCTCTGCGTAACCGAGCCCCAGAAGCGCCAGAAGCGACTTTCAACTGCCGCCGGAGATCGCCAGGACACCGTGGTCTAGCGGGCCAGCTCCCCCGACAGGAAGTGCCCGGAGGCGGCGCAGGGACCGCAAACAAAGACGTGGGAAGCGGGGAGGACATCTGGCTAGGCTGAAACTATAAATCCTCACCAGCCAGCTCTGCCCAGCATTTTCCTCGCGAATGTCCGGTCCCTGGTGAGTAAAATCGATGAACTAAGGCTGCGGATCACCACACACAGACGGATCGCCGACTGCAACGCCATGGTCTTTACTGAAACATGGCTCAACGGCAACATCCCGGACAACGCCATCGAGCTGGAGGGGCGCACTGTCTTCAGGGCCGACAGAACAGCGGAGGACTCCGGTAAGACCAAGGGCGGCGGACTGTGCATCTATGTGAATAACACATGGTGCACGGACGTTGTTAGGATTGGTAGTCAGTGCTCTGCTGACCTGGAATACCTGATGTTAAAGTGCAGGCCCTTCTATTTGCCCAGAGAATTCACATCGACTGTTATCACGGCAGTCTATGTACCCCCGGACGCTAATGCCAGGCTAGCAATGGAAGAGCTGCAAGCTGCTATCAGCAAACATCTATCTGCTCACCCTGAGGGGGCATTTATTGTTGCGGGTGATTTCAACCACTCCGACCTTAAAACTGTACTCCCCAGGTTCCATCAGCATGTTTCCTGCCCAACCAGAGGAAACAATATTCTGGACTTAGTTTACACTAATATTACTGAAGCCTACAAAGCCCTCCCCCTCCCCCACCTTGGTCAGTCTGACCACCTCTCTCTGTTCCTGCTCCCCAAATACACACCTCTGATCAGACGTGTGAAACCTACCACGAGGACAGTGAAGGTCTGGCCTGAGGGGGCTGTCTCTGTTTTACAGCAGCAGTTTCAGCAGACAGACTGGAGTCTGTTTGCAACTCAGTCCACCTTCAATTCACAAGTGGACATCAACTCATACACCTCAACAGTTATGGACTATATAAAATTCTGCACCGATAATGTCACTACCCACAAAGAAATAAAGACCTTCCCTAACCAGAAGCCGTGGATGAGCAGGGAGGTCAGACTCCTACTGAAGGCTCGCGATGCGCTTTCAGATCTGGCGACGCTGAGGGATACAGCTCATCCAGGGCCAATCTGAAAATGGGAATTAGGAATGCCAAACTCAATCACAAACGGCGGATTGAGGAGCACTTCCAAAACAACTCTGACCCCAGGCGCATGTGGCAAGGAATCAAATCCCTTGCCGATTACCAGAAAGTTAACACCCCTCCCCCAGACAACACCACCCTTCCTGATGAACTAAACCATTTCTATGCTCGCTTTGACCGGGATAACAAAACCCCAGCCATCAAAGTTGCTCCCCCCCCAAATGAACAACCCCTCAGTCTCTCCACCTCTGCTGTACAAGATGCACTGAGCAAGGTGAATGAGCGCAAAGCTGCCGGCCCCGATGGCATCCCTGGCCGGGTGCTTAGGGCATGTGCTGGACAACTATCCCCAGTCTTTACCGACATTTTCAATCTCTCACTGGCCCAGGGTGTTGTCCCCACTTGCCTCAAGACATCAACCATCGTGCCAGTGCCCAAACAGTCAGCCACAGGGAGCCTCAACGATTTCCGCCCAGTGGCACTCACCCCTGTCATTGCTAAGTGCTTTGAGCGGCTGATCTTGGCTCACCTCAAAGCCAGACTCCCCCCCACACTGGACCCCCATCAGTTTGCCTACCGGGCCAACAGGTCTACAGAGGACGCCATATCGGCGGCCCTACACTCTGCCCTGACCCACCTGGACAACAACAACTCCTACATCAGGTTGCTGTTCATTGATTTCAGCTCCGCTTTTACTACTGTCATCCCCGCCAGCTTGATCACCAAACTCAGCGGGCTTGGCATCTCCACCTCCCTCTGCAACTGGACACTGGATTTCCTCACCAACAGACCACAGTCTGTTAGGGTCAACAACCTCACCTCCTCCTCTATAACACTGAACACCGGCGTGCCACAGGGCTGTGTGCTCAGCCCTCTCCTCTACTCCCTCTTCACCCACGACTGCATCCCTAAGTACGGATCCAACGCCATCATTAAGTTTGCTGACGACACCACGGTGGTAGGACTGATCAGTGACAACGATGAGTCAGCCTACAGAGAGGAGGTCCAGCACCTGACAACCTGGTGTGCCAACAATAACCTCGTCCTCAACTCCAAGAAGACGAAGGAAATTATTGTCGACTTCAGGAAGGTCAGTGGGGGCAGACATACCCCCATCCATATAAACGGGACTGAGGTGGAGCGCGTCTCCAGCTACAAATTCCTCGGGGTTCACATCTCGGAGGATTTGTCCTGGTCCCTCAACACCTCCAAGCTGATCAAAAAGGCACAGCAGCGCCTTTACTACCTGAGGAGGCTCAAGAAAGCCCACCTGTCCCCCCGGATCCTGACCAACTTCTACCGGTGTACCATCGAGAGTATCCTGACCACCTGCTTCACGGTATGGTACAGCAGCTGCACTGTTGCGGACAGGAAGGCACTACAACGGGTGGTGAAGACCGCGCAGCACATCATCGGTGCCCCGCTCCCTGCCATGGATGCCCTCCACCGAAAACGGTGTCTGAAACGGGCTGGGAAGATCATTAAAGACCCCTCCCACCCCAACCATGGACTGTTTGCCCTCCTCCCATCAGGGAGGCGGTACAGGAGCCTCAGGTCTCGTACCAGTAGGATGAGGAACAGCTTCTACAATCATACCGTCGCATTGCTGAACTCGGAGTCCCGCCGATAGATTCCTCCGGTCCCTCCGTCCCCATTGTTTATTATTCTGTATTTTTTTTATTATTCTGTATCCTCTTTTTAAAAAAAAATTCTATATTGCTATACTACGGACTGACGCAAAACTGCATTTCGTTGTACCCATAACCACTATTTGTACAATGACATTAAAGTTGAATTGAATTGAATTGAATTAAACCTATATTCTCTTATCCTCAATTCACCACACTGGCCAATATGCATCTACTCGATCTACTCGTCACTTGATTTTATACACCTCTATGAAATCACCCATCAATATTCCTGCGCTCCAAGGAATAAAGTTACAACCTCAAGTTCAAGTGAGTTTATTGTCATGTGTCCCTGATAGGACAAAGAAATTCTTGGTTTGCTTCAGCACACAGACCATAGTAGGCATTTACTACAAAACAGATCAGTGTGTCCATATACCGTAATATAAATATATACACACATGAATAAATAAACTGATAAAGTGCAAATAACAGATAATTGGTTATTAATAATCAGAGTTTTGTCCGAGCCAGGTTTAATAGCCTGATGGCTGTGGGAAAGTAGCTAGTCCTGAACCTGGTTGTTGCAGTCTTCAGGCTCCTATACCTTCTACCTGAATGTCGCAGGGAGATGAGTGTGTGGCCAAGATGCTGTGGGACTTTGATAATACTGCCAGCCTTTTTGAGGCAGCGACTGCGATAAATCCCCTCGATGGAAGGAAGGTCAGAGCCGATGATGGACTGTGCGTTGTTTACTACTTTTTGTAGTCTTTTCCTCTCCAGGGCACTCAGGTTGCCGAACCAAGCCACTATGCAACCGGTCAGCATGCTCTCTACTGTGCACCTGTAGAAGTTAGAGAGTCCTCCTTGACAAACCGACTCTCCGTAATCTTCTCAGGAAGTAGAGGCGCTGATGAGCTTTCTTGATAATTGCATTGGTGTTCTCGGACCAGGAAAGATCTTCAGAGATGTGCACGCCCAGGAATTTGAAGCTCTTGACCCTTTCAACCATCGACCCGTTGATATAAACGGGGCTGTGGGTCCCCATCTTACTCCTTCCAAAGTCCACATTCAGTTCCTTGGTTTTGCTGGTGTTGATACTTAGATACATAGATACATAGAAAATAGGTGCAGGAGTAGGCCATTCGGCCCTTCGAGCCTGCACCGCCATTCAATATGATCATGGCTGATCATCCAACTCAGTATCCCGTACCTGCCTTCTCTCCATACCCCCTGATCCCTTTAGCCACAAGGGCCACATCTAACTCCCTCTTAAATATAGCCAATGAACTGGCGTCAACTACCCTCTGTGGCAGAGAGTTCCAGAGATTCACCACTCTCTGTGTGAAAAAGTTTTTCCTCATCTCGGTCTTAAAGGATTTCCCCCTTATCCTTAAGCTGTGACCCCTTGTCCTGGACTTCCCCAACACCGGGAACAATCTTCCTGCATCTAGCCTGTGCAACCCCAGAAGAATTTTGTACGTTTCTATAAGATCCCCTCTCAATCTCCTAAATTCTAGCGAGTATAAGCCAAGTCTATCCAGTCTTTCTTCATATGAAAGTCCTGACATCCCAGGAATCAGTCTGGTGAACCTTCTCTGCACTCCCTCTATGGCTATACTGTCCTTCCTCAGATTTGGAGACCAAAACTGTACGCAATACTCCAGGTGTGGTCTCACCAAGACCCTGTACAACTGCAGTAGAACCTCCCTGCTCCTATACTCAAATCCTCTTGCTATGAAGGCCAACATACCATTCGCTTTCTTCACTGCCTGCTGCACCTGCATGCCTACTTTCAATGACTGGTGTACCATGACACCCAGGTCTCGCTGCACCTCCCCATTTCCTAATCGGCCACCATTTAGATAATAGTCTGCCTTCCCGTTTTTGCCACCAAAGTGGATAACCTCACATTTATCCACATTATACTGCATCTGCCAAACATTTGCCCACTCCCCCAGCCTATCCACGTCACCTTGCAGTCTCCTAGCATCCTCCTCACAGCTAACACTGCCCCCCAGCTTAGTGTCATCCGCAAACTTGGAGATGTTGCTTTCAATTCCCTCGTCCAGATCATTAATATAAATTGTAAATAGCTGGGGTCCCAGCACTGAGCCTTGCGGTACCCCACTAGTCACTGCCTGCCATTGTGAAAAGGACCCGTTTACTCCTACTCTTTGCTTCCTGTTTGCCAGCCAGTTCTCTATCCACATCAATACTGAACCCACAATACCGTGTGATTTAAGCTTGTATCCTAATCTCTTATGTGGTACCTTGTCGAAAGCCTTCTGAAAGTCCAGATACAACACATCCACTGGTTCTCCCCTATCCACTCTACTAGTTACATCCTCGAAAAATTCTATAAGATTCGTCAGACACGATTTACATTTCGTAAATCCATGCTGACTTTGTCCAATGATTTCACCACTTTCCAAATGTGCTGCTATCCCATCTTTAATAACTGACTCTAGCAGTTTCCCCACTACCGATGTTGGACTAACTGGTCTGTAATTCCCCGTTTTCTCTCTCCCTCCCTTCTTAAAAAGTGTGGTTACGTTTGCTACCCTCCAATCCTCAGGAACTACTCCAGAATCTAAAGAATTTTGAAAAATTATCACTAATGCATCCACTATTTCTGGAGCTACTTCCTTAAGTACTCTGGGATGCAGCCTATCTGGCCCTGGTGATTTATCGGCCTTTAATCCATTCAATTTACCCAACACCACTTCCCGACTAACCTGGATTTCACTCAGTTCCTCCATCTCCTTTGACCCGCGGCCCCCTGCTATTTCCGGCAGATTATTTATGTCTTCCTTAGTGAAGACGGAACCAAAGTAGTTATTCAATTGGTCCGCCATATCCTTGTTCCCCATGATCAATTCACCTGTTTCTGACTGCAAGGGACCTACATTTGTTTTAACTAATCTCTTTCTCTTCACATATCTATAAAAACTTTTGCAGTCAGTTTTTATGTTCCCTGCCAGTTTCCTTACATAATCTATTTTCCCTTTCCTAATTAAGCCCTTTGTCCTCCTCTGCTGGTCTCTGAATTTCTCCCAGTCCTCTGGTATGCTGCTTTTTCTGGCTAATTTGTACGCAACATCTTTTGCTTTGATACTATCCCTGATTTCCCTTGTTATCCACGGATGCACTACCTTCCCTGATTTATGCTTTTGCCAAACTGGGATGAACATTTTTTGTAGTTCATCCATGCAGTCTTTAAATGCCTTCCATTGCATATCCACCGTCAACCCTTTAAGAATCATTTGTCAGTCAATCTTGGCCAATTCACGATTCAAACCCTCAAAGTTACCTTTCTTTAAGTTCAGAACCGTTGTTTCTGAATTAACAATGTCACTCTCCATCCTGATGAAGAACTCAACCATATTATGGTCACTCTTGCCCAAGGGGGCACGCACAACAAGTCTGCTAACTAACCGTTCCTCATTACTCAATACCCAGTCTAGAATAGCCTGCTCTCTCGTTGGTTCCTCTGCATGTTGGTTTAGATAACTATCCCTCATACATTCCAAGAAATCCTCTTCCTCAGCACCCCTGCCAATTTGATTCACCCAATCTATATGTAGATTGAAGTCACCCATTATAACTGTTTTGCCTTTGTTGCACGCATTTCTAATTTCCTGTTTGATGCCATCCCCAACTTCACTACTACTGCTAGGTGGCCTGTACACAACACCCACCAGCGTTTTCTGCCCCATAGTATTTCGTAGCTCTACCCATACCGATTCCACATCCTCCAAGCTAATGTCCTTCCTTTCCACTGCGTTAATCTCCTCTCTAACCAGCAACGCTACCCCACCTCCTTTTCCTTTCTCTCTATCCCTCCTGAATATTGAATATCCCTGGATGTTCAGCTCCCAGCCTTGGTCACCCTGGAGCCATGTCTCCGTGATCCCAACTATATCATAATCATTAATTGCTATCTGCACGTTCAACTCATCGACCTTATTACGAATGCTCCTTGCATTGAGACACAAAGCCTTCAGGCTTGTTTTTACAACGCTCTTACCCCTTATACAATTATGTTGGAAAGTGGCTCTTTTTGATTTTTGCCCTGGATTTGTCTGCCTGCCACTTTTACTTTTCACCTTGCTACCTTGCTTCCGCCCGCATTTTGCACCCCTCTGTTTCTCTGCTCACCCATTTAAGATGTTGGGTCTGAGTGCTTTCCTTCTCTGCCTCCTGCCTCACACACTGTCTAATAGCATTCTCTATTTGAGTCCCTCCCCCCAACCATTCTAGTTTAAAGTCTCCCCAGTAGCCTTTGCAGATCTCCCCGCCAGGATATCGGTCCCCCTCAGGTTCAAGTGCAACCCATTGAGGGCTAGGTTATTGTGCTAGCACCATATGGACAGTTGCTCGATCTCTCTTCTATTCTCTGACTCATCCCCATCAGTGATACGTCCCACAACAGTGGTGTCGTCAGCGAACTTGATGATGGAGTTCGCACTGTGACCGGCTACGCAGTCATGATTATCGAGTGTGTACAGCAGGGGGCTGAGCACGCAGCCTTGAGTTGCTCCCGTGCTGATTGTTATCGAGGCTGACACATTTCAACCAATACGAACAGACTGTGGACTGTCAATGAGGAAGTCGAGGATCCAATTGCAGAGGGATACGCAGAGACCCAATTCTGCGAGTTTGGTAACCAGCTTGGAGGGGATGATTGTGTTCAATGCCGAGCTGTAATCGATGAATAACAGCCTGACATATGAGTTTTTATTTTTATGGTGGACATCTAAAACAGATATTAAGCATAAATAAGGCGGGAATAAGCAGTATACATCGTTGGTCAGAGAAGAAGTATTAAACCTTTCAGGTTCATTAGTTCAACGAAATTAAAACGTTGCCATAGATTTGCATATTTACCCAAACGAATTGTGCTACGTACGCAGCAAATTCAAGCAGAGTGTGTATAATTTGTCGGCAGGTTAAATAGTGGTCCATTCAAAAGTTATGTTGATTTTGTTGGAAATATGAATTTAAGATTGATTCAAAATAAGATCACGCATGAGAGAACAGGAGTGGAAAGTTATAGATTAGATTAGATTAGATTAGATTAGATTATACCTTTAATAATCCTTTGCAGGAAATTACAATGCCACGACAGCTTCAAGACAGACATAACACCACAAATAGCTTCCATACTTAACAAGTTAAAATACAAGTTAAAATACAAGTTAAAATACAATTAATTTTTAAAAAGTGCAGTTATTTATGCGCATTATATAACCTTATCGCAGCTGGTAAACAGGACTTCCTATGTCTCTCCATTTTGCACATTGGTGCAATCAGTCTCTGACTGAAGCTGCTGCTCTTGATCACCTTCAGGGCATGGAGTGGGTGAGTGGGGTTGGTCATTATAGAACCCAGTTTTTTCAGAGTTCTGGCCTCTGCCACCTGCTGGACCGTTCGTTGCTCAGCCCTCAGAGACATGGGCCGATAACCTGGGCCAAATATCTTCCCGGCTGTGAGATAATTCGTTGAAGGACCTGGATGATAAGATGAATCTTTGTAAATGTGAACGCTACTTGTCAAGGCAGGGGCACGATTATGACACGAGTCCTTCTCAACATGTGTTCCAAGTCCACCAAATACTCCAAGAATGACAATTTTTGGCAGACCTGTGCTTTGTGTGCCAGATGTTGTGTACTTCCGTTGTGTTGACCGTGAGTTTCCCGAATATATCAGCATTGATCAACATTTTAAACACGATAGATATGGAAATCTGATTTGTGCTGTGGTATTTTATTTCAGCTCGGCTTTTAATTAACCGCTTTAATTGCTCCCTCTATTATAAAGAATGTCCATGCATGTTTCAAAGATCGATAATCCAGTGATTTAATGTGTAATTCCACAAATGTAAACATCACATCACAACCACTTAATCCGAGGTCACAATGGATCCGCTAAACTAAATTATGTTTTATTGCCTCGGATGAATATTGTAAGTTTCTGGCGTTTAAGCACCGAGCTGGTGAATTAATTACATGATTAACTAACCTGCGACTATTCATTTGAACGATATACAAAAATTGCAAGTAGTCTTGCATTTCATCCACATTGCTGTCCGTTTAATGTGAACAGATATATCACTCCTTTCATCAGCTCCTTTCTGAATTTGCTCTGTGACAAGGTGTAGATACATGTGTTTGTGCAGGTACAGAGAAGTTGCAACATAAACCCAAATTGTTGCAGGATAAATGTCGGGGTGTTCAAATATTTGTCTGTGTAAAAATAATTTTGAGCTTGCCATCTCATGGTCGATACTATAAAAGGTATCCACAGCACTATGAAATTGGCAGAGAGAGCAAACAACAACATCATTGACTTTCTCCGGTTCTCCACCTCGGGATCTTTCTGATTCTCACTAGAATTCCGGAATCCACGCCGTACTTTATTTGCCGCTATAATATGACTCACAGTTAAAGCGTTGAAAAGTACAATCAAGCAGATTGGCATTGAAGGTGTAACGATAATGTAAAACAACTGGAATGCTTTCCACGCGATCGAGGTAAAGTATTCGTCTTTGGTGACGCACCGCCATGGCACATTGTCAATAACAACGTAAGGATCCACTGTAAAGTAAAAGGGAACGCACCTCGCGAAGCTCCCTGTGAACACAATAGCTATCACCCAGCTCGCTATTCTTTCGGTGCAGTATCGTACCCGCAGCTTTTGACTACAAATTGCGATACAGCGATCGAATGTGAAAGCTGCCGTTAGCCAAACGGAGCAATCCGTTGTCGCCAACCTCAGGACAACTGTCATAGCGCAAATTGGAGTAATGAGCAACCAACGAGCATAAAGGTACATATTATTAATCTGCTCCAGTACAACAGCAATGAAAACACCCATTAAATCAGCCGCGGCCATTGCCATCAGGTAACGAGAGACGCATTTGGAGAGACCACATTGATTCCGAGAGAGGATCACAATTGCCAGTGAATTAACTACAATGAGAAAAAATACAACATTTAGTTCAAACCTGTGAAACTGAATCCATTTTCCTCGATGTACATTCGGAATGCGTGGCACCATGCTATTCCTATTCTTCTGATCCTGTACCGGGATAGGAGACCTGGTTATCGCAGACTAGAGACCAATCTATCCTGACTCCGCGCGGCAGCACTCCACTTTGAGTACAGGGGGGGGGGTGGGGGCGAGGCACATGAACGGAAGTGGCGCCAGCAAATTACAGTTGTTTTCAGGCGGGCCTATGACGGCACCACATCATTTCCAGTGAGCGGCTGCTCGCCAATTTGTCCATCACTGGAACCTAAAATGCTGAACGGAGGGTCGGTCGTGGTAACAAAATGGATTGCCGAACCACGAACATATGAAATTGCAAAATTCTAATCACAGCCATCACACAAATCTCCACCATCACCCACGATCCCCGCTCGCCTGTTGCGAAAAGAAGGCATTACAAAGTTAAATAATAAAAATATATATAATTTGAAGCCAGATTAATGCTGGTTAAATTCATCACGTGATCATAATATTATTTGAGGCATCTGTTCTATCGTGCGCAGGAACGGGGGGAATTGAGGCACAAAATGAGCTCCAGTCTCTTACCAGTGATACCAACTGCTGCAAGGATTGGATAGTAAATCCTCACTGTGTGGTAAATTGCTGGATAGCCCATTTTAGTTGTGAGGTAGCGATCAATCGCGCAGAACGTTCCAGCTGCCACAGGTACTGGTGAAGGTTCTAACAAAATCTTATATAGAGGAATAACCGCACTGAGCCAATTAATCACATCAGATACAAGCCATTGAACAAACACAGAGTAAACATGCGTTATACATTGACGTACGTAGACCGAATTTTCTTCTTCGATTCAGCTTTAAACAAGTATCATTTATAATATTGTGCGTATCTGCAACATCATATAACATATATATATATAACATATAACAATTACAGCACGGAAACAGGCCATGTCGGCCCTTCTAGTCCGTGCCGAACACTTATTCTCAACTAGTCCCATCTACCTGCACTCAGACCATAACCCTCCATTCCTATCCAATGTATTTTTAAATGATAAAATCGAAACTGCCTCCACCACTTCCACTGGAAGCTCATTCCACACAGCTATCACTCTCTGAGTAAAGAATTTCCCCCTCATGTTACCCCTAAACTTTTGTCCCTTAATTCTCATATCATGTCCTCTTGTTTGAATCTTCCCTACTCTCAATGGAAAAAGCTTATCCACGTCAACTCTGTCTATCCCTCTCATAATTTTAAAGACCTCTATCAAGTCCCCCCTTAACCTTCTGCGCTCCAAAGAATTTATTCAGCATTACCTATCTTGTTCAACATTTCTCTGCAACTTAGGTGCTGAAACACAGGCAGCGTTATAGTAAATCTCCTCTGTACTCTCTCTATTTTGTTGACATCTTTCCTATAATGTGGCGACCAGAATTGTACACCATATTCCAGAATTGGCCTCACCAATGCCTTGTACAATTTTAACATTACATCCCAACTTCTATACTCAATGCTCTGAGTTATAAAGGCCAGCACACCAAAAGCTTTCTTTACCACCCTATCTACATGAGATTCCACCTTCAGGGAACTATGCACAGTTATTCCTAGATCCCTCTGTTCTACTGCATTCCTCAATTCGCTACCATTTACCATGTACGTCTTATTTTGATTTGTCCTGCCAAGATGTAGCACCTCACACATATCAGCATTAAACTCCATCTGCCATCTTTCAGCCCACTCTTCCAAATGGCCTAAATCTCTCTGTAGACTTTGAAAAGCTACTTCATTATCCACAACACCACCTATCTTAGTATCATCTGTATACTTACCAATCCAATTTACCACACCATCATCCAAATCATTAACGTATATGACAAACAACAGTGGACCCAACACAGATCCCCGGGGCACCCCACTAGTCACCGGCCTCCAACCTGACAAATCATTACTCCACCATCACTCTCTGGTATCTCCCATTCAGCCACTGTTGAATCTATCTTGCTACTCTACTATTAATACCCAACAATTGAACCTTCTTAACCAACCTTCCATGTGGCACCTTGTCAAAGGCCTTACTAAAGTCCATATAGACAACATCCACCGCTTTACCCTCATCAATTTTCCTAGTAACCTCTTCAAAAATTCAAGAAGATTAGTCAAACATGACCTTCCAGGCACAAATCCATTTTTGACTGTTCCTAATCAGACCCTGGTATATCAAATTAGCTGTTTTTAGTTGGTCGGCGAAATTAGGTTATCGTCGCCTTCGTCATTCGACGTTTTTGCGGTTGGAAACAACAGTACCGGCGATAGTGTTTAATAAAATAAGAAGTTGTTGTATTGACTCACTATCAATATTTTCTACATAACCGGAGAGACTATAAGATAGCTTGTGATGAAAATGGCGCGTCCGCTTTATTTTTTACTAGTTGTATTTCGGGATTTATTCAAACATCACACATTGCAACATTGAAATGGACTGTTCGGACCAATGCTTCTGTACCTCTCTCACTGAAAGATTTGAGCATGCCATAGGACACGTTTGTCGTTTGGTGTAATAACGTGCACCACGGTGTATTAGCCAAGATTTCCTTTACAGAATTACACTGAGTATGATTTTACCCCCTTTTCTCCGGACCATTTTCTCTCCAAACAAAAGTATATACGGAAATGTTACCTTTACACATCGCCCTCTACTGAGGCATTTAAACGATGACCATTCACACATAGTTCGTGTGGGGAATCCCACCACCTGTCTACATCACCATGGCCATTTCCATTCGACGACAGGTTTCAACCCCAGGCCTACTTTCACCTGTTGAAAAATGAAGTGCAGTTGCTGGAAAATCGAATGTAGACAAAAATGCTGGAGATGATCAGCAGGTGCGGCAGAATCTATGGAGCGAAGTAAATAGGCAACGTTTCGGGCCGAAATCCTTCTTCAGACTGATGCAGGGTGGGAGGGGGGGGCGGGAAGAAGAAAAGAAGAGGAGGAGCCCGAGGGCTGAAGGAGAGCTGAGAAGGGAAGGAGACAGCAAGGGCTACCGGAAATTGGAGAAGTCAATGTTCAACCCGCTGGGGGCAGACTGCCCAAGCGGAAGATGAGGTGCTGCGCCTCCATGGCCATGGAGGAGGCCCAGGAAAGAAAGATCGGATTCGGAATGGGAGGGGGATTTGAAAAGCTGAGCCACAGGGAGATCAGGTTGGTTAATGCGGACCGAGCAGAGGTGTTCACGAAACGATCACCAAACCTGCGCTTGGTCCCACCGATGTAGATCAGCTGACATCTAGAGCAGCAGATGCAATAGATGAGGTTGGAGGAGATGCAGGTGAACCTCTGTCGCACCCGGAACGACTGCTTAGGTCCTTGAATGGGGTCGAGGGGGGAGGTGAAGCGACACGTGTAGCATCTCCTGCTACAGTGCCTGGGGAGGGGATGTTGCGGGTAGGAAATAGGGTCCCACTCTATTTCCCACATAGCTTCGTGAATCTGCTCTCATCGACAGATCAGTCCTTGCCAATTTTGAAGAGGGCTTACCACTTACACCACGCTTCTGTAGAATGATATGTGTCTCCACTGTCACCGCTGCTCTCTTTCCTTTCTGAAATGCATTCGACCAATCGTTTCCAGTAACGCTTCTTTCCACTATGTCTGAACAATGTTCGCTTATTACGAACTCTAATTGCACGGCTTCTTACACCTCAATTGTTATTATCTATAGAGCACCCTCGAGCAATATCCGCCTTTAGGTTTGGCGAGGGAAGGGGTGTGAAGGATAGCGAAATTCTGTTTAAACTGCGCCGTTCGCTTTGGTTTTATTCGTTCATTTCCTGTTTTTGTGCGATTCTACAAAATATAATATATTACATATACTTAATTCTTACGAAGAATGAAGACGTGCTGCCTCCTTAAAATTGCGCAATTTTATGGTCACTAGGTCCTATTCGGATCTGAATAGTAGAACGGTGTAGAAGCGGTCGTGTTATTGCCTTGCAGCGCCAACTCCACCCTGACTGCGGGTGTTGGCTGTACGGAGTTTGTACCTTCTCCGAGTTACCTCGTGGGGTTTCTCCCGGAGATCCGGTTTCCTCCCACATTCCCAAAGACTTGTATATGTGGATGTTCATTGGCTTCTGTAATTTGTCCCTAGTATGTAGGATATAATTTGTATACGAGTGATTGCTGGTCAGTGACGACTCGGTGAGCTGAAGGGGCAGTTTCCACGCTGAATCTCTACGCTCTAAACAGTCCTGATTAAAACGAAAATTCAGATAGCGAGAGTCACTGAAATAAGGCGTTTTTTTAAGTAATGTCGAATTTGTGTTCAGTTAAATTATTTTGATATTCTGTGTTTTAAATGAAAAGTGCACGATCTCCATACACAGATGCTGTGGAATATCGCCGAAATAATCAATGAATGAACATACAAAGAAGTGCAGTGCCATTTACAAAATAGACACAACGTGTTGGAGTAACTCATTAGGTCAGACCGCATCTCTAGAAGGCATACATAGCCATTTGTAGAACGAATGAATGTGGTTCAATTATGCGTCTGTATCTTCAACAAATCGTTCAAGATTCAATTAAAAGTTTGGAATTGTCACTTCGAATCGAAGCACTGCATCCTGATAGCCACATTCGCTTGGACAGCTTTCAATCCAACAGTAAAAATATTGACTTATCTAACTTCATTGCTTTAGGAAATAACTGCAGTTAAGGGTCTCGACCCGAAACATCTTCTCTCATTACTTCTCTCCAGAGATGCATCCTGTCCCGCTGAATTCAGCATTTTGTGTCTACCAAACCGTCGCTTTACCCTCCCTATACCATCCTTGTTCTTCGACCACCCCGGGCCGCGGAGTTTGAGCCGGCCCGTCGCGGAGCACGGATTCGGCCGCGGGACTGGCTTACCGTCGCCCGGCGGGGTCACAGCATCAGAAGCCTGGATCGCCTCAGCGCAGAGGGAGAACAAAGCGGGAAGAGACAGAGACTTTAAGACTTTTGCCTCCATCACAGTGAGGAGGTGCCTGGTGAACTCACTGTGGTGGATGTTAATTTGTGTTTATTGTGTGTTTTGTCATTTATTATTATATGTATGACTGCAGGCAACGAAATTTCGTTCAGACCGAAAGGTCTGAATGACAAATAAAGGAATCTCTCTAATCTCTCTAAGTTTCACTGTCCACCTGAGAAAATGTTACTGATCGCATGGCTCGTTGTCAGCTTCCCCGCAGCTAACAATGATCCATTCTACATTTTCTTTGATCAGCGTCCCCGATGATCTCTCGTTTTTACATCTTACCCTTCCACTTCCGAAGTCTCCATATGCCCTGACTCTCAGTCTGAAGAATGGTCTCGAGTGTAAACGTCACGGATTCCTTTTTGCTAGAGATGCGGTTATCCCGCTGGGTTACTCCAGTATTTTGTGTCCCTTACCCATCTGTGTTGCGGTGTCTCTTTCTCTACTGCTGACGGATGACTGCTGCCGGCTCCGTTACAAATGTTTCCCCCAGCCTAGGTTCAGATGATGTATTCTATTGCTTACATTGAAGCTGCACAGAAGCACCACTTGGAGACGGAGAGAGTAAATAAAGGCAAATTATGCAAAATGGGAGTGAAAGCAGAAAGAGAGAGGAGCCACAGGCATCCAGAGTGTAATCCTGTCTATAGAGAAAAAAAAGCACGTCTTTCTGTGCATTAGAACGTTGTGCTTTCCAGGGGAAAATGTTGCGTTCGTGGAATTGGGTAAAAATTCCGGCTACCTCCAGCAACTATTCCAAGATTCATCTTAATCACTTCCATGGCTTGGATTATCAACCCGGTAACCGGTGCTTGATACTTGAGTGCTCGACTCTGATTTAAATCCCACACGTGGTCACTTTGAATACGGTTTTTTTTTCTCAAATGAGGCGAAAAACATCTCATCCAATATGGTAGAATAGGATTTTTGCGAACGAAATGACCCGTTGACTTTTCTCTGAATCTTTATTTGCTCCCCACGGCCATTTCATCTGCTTTGCATGCAGTATCTCGGATTGAAGGATTATTTACATGGAAATTTATCAGAACCATATCTGAGAATACATCGAAACATAGAAACATAGAAAATAGGTGCAGGAGGAGGCCATTCGGCCCTTCGAGCCAGCCCCGCCATTCATTGTGATCATGGCTGATCGTTCCCTATCAATAACCCGTGCCTGCGTTCTCCCCATATCCCTTGATTCCACTAGCCCATATAATAACCATATAACCATAACAGCACGGAAACAGGCCATCTCGGCCCTTCAAGTCCGTGCCGAACATTTTTTTTTAATTTTTTTTTAAATTAAAAATAAATACTTCCCCCTAGTCCCATCGACCTGCACTCAGATAGAGCCCCTAGAGTTCTATCTAATTCTAGTCAGTTGGGATCAATTGCATCGCTGGAGGAGTTTCGGGAACTAAGGAGTAAACTGAAAAAGGAAATCTGAAGGACAAAAATGGGCTTGGATATAGCTCTGGGGGGTAGCATTAAGGACAAACCCAAAATATGTTATAAATACATAAGGGGGAAAGGGTTAACTAGAGAGAGATTGGGCCTCTAGGGAACCAGATCGGTTACCTCTGTTTGGAGGCACAGGAGATGGGCTCCTGTATTTACCGAGAAGAAAGACAGTAGGGGAGAGTAACTTGGGGCAGTCAATTGAAGTGTCTCGAGAGCAGTCTAGTGTTACTGTCGAAGAAGTACTGAAGGTACTATCGGGTTTGAGGGCAGACAAATCTCAGGGTCTGAGCAGATATTTCCGAGGACATTGTGGGAAACAAGAGAGGAAATTGGGGGAGCCCTGGTTCAAATTTACGAGTCATCATTAAATACAGGAGATGTGCTGGAAGACTGGAGGGTGACAAAAGTTGTGCCTCTATTCAAGAAGGTCTGCAGGGAAATTGCTGGGAACAGTAGGCCAGTGAGCTTAACATCTGTAGTTGGTAAGTAATGAACCATATATGAGAAGGGAACTCGAGGCAAAGGAGCCTTAAGGTGGTAGTGACCACAATATGATAAGTTTAACGTAGAATTTGAGAGGGAGAATGGTAAATCGGAGTTGTCGGTATTACAGTTGAACAAATGGGACTATGGAACCATGAGGGAGGAGTTAGCCAAATTTGACTGGAAAGATACGTTAGCTGGGATGACAGTATAGCAACAATGGCAGGTATTTCTGGGAATAATACAGAAGGTTCAGGATGGGTTCATTCCAAAGAGGAAGAAAGATTCCAAGAGGAGTAAGGGGCGACCGTGTCTGACAAGGGAAGTCTGGGACAGCATAAAAATAAAAGTGAAGAAATATAACATAGCAAAGTTCAGCAGGAAGCCAGAGGATCGGGTAACTTTTAAAGAGCAACAGAAGATAAATAATAAGGCAATACCGGGAAAAAGATGATGTACGAAGGTAAGCTAGCCAAGAATATAAAGGAGGATAGTAAAAGCTTATCGTCAAGTCACGTCAACTCAAGTGTATTTGTTACATACACATACGAGATGTGCAGTGAAACGAAAGTGGCAATGCTTGCGGATTATGCAAAAAACTACAGAACAGGATAGAACAGAATCAGTAATTACATATAAGAAAAAAAACAGCAATTTTAAAAATACACAACACAACGGTAAATTGGTACAGTACCGTTCTGGGCAGAGCAGTTCCCAAACAAGATTGTGATGTTGCCGGACAAGATGCTTTCTACAGCCCCTGAGTAGAATCACTGAAGGATCCTCGGAGACACTCTGAATTTCCTCAGCTGCCTCGGGTGGTAAAGGCGCTGCCGCACTCACCGCCGCACTCACCCGTGCGGCAGTGTGTGTTGTCCATGTCAGATCCTCTGTGATGTGGACTCCCGGGTATTTAAAGCACCCCACCCTGTCCACAGTAGCACATTTTATCTCCAGTGGTGTATACATCCTCGGATGTTGTGCCCTTCTAAAGTCCACAATCAGCTCATTCGTTTTTATGACAGTCAAGAGGAGGCTGTTGTCCTGACACCAGAGTGCCAGATCAGCCACCTCCTCCCGGTAGACCTTTTCATTGTTATCGGAGATCAGGCCACCACCGCAGTGTCATCAGCAAACTTGCTTGTAGATTTGGAGCTGAACCTAGCCACAGAGTCATGTGTGTACAGGGAGTACAGTAGGGGGCTGAGGACACAACCCTGGGGGGATCCTGTGTTCAGGGTGAGGGTGTTCGATGTATTTCCTCCCATCTTGACTACCTGGGGCCTGGCGGTGAGAAAGTCCAGGACCCAGGCACACAGGTGTGAGAAAGTCAAGCCCCAGTTACAGCATCTTCTCAGCAAGTCTGGTGGGGACTATTGTATTGAAGGCTGAACCGAATTTAGGTATGTGAAGAGAAAAAAACTAGTTAAGGCCACAGTTGGACCCTTGAAGACTCAAAAGGGTGAATTTATTATGGGGAACAAGAAAGTGGCAGATGAGTTGAAATGTACTTCGGATCCGTCTTCACTAAAGAGGGCAGAAACAATCTCCATGATGTACTAGTGGCCAGAGGATCGAGGGTGGTCGAGGAACTGAAGGAAATTCACATTAGGCAGGAAAATAGTGTTGGGTAGACTGATGGGACTGAAAGCTGTTAAATCCCCATGGCCTGATGGTCTGCATCCCAGGGTACTTAAGGAAGTTGCTCTAGAAATCGTGGACGCATTTTACAAATTTTCTATAGATTCAGGAACTGTTCCTGTGGATGGAGGGGAGCTAATGTTATCCCACTATTTACGAAAGGCGGTAGAGATAAAACAGGGATTTATAGACGAGTTATCCTAACATCCGTGGTCGGGAAGATGCTGGAGTCAATGATAAAAGATGAAATAGCGGCACATTTGGATAGCAGTAGCAGGATCGCTCGGAGTCAGCATGGATGTATGTAGAGGAAATCATGCTTGACTATTCTGTAACATTTTGAGGATGTACCCAGGATAATGGACAAGGGGGAGACAGTACCTGGACATTCATAAATTATTTGAAAAGGTCCCACATAGGGGATTACTGGGCAACATGAGAGCACATGGTATTGGGGGTGCGGTGCTGACATGGGTAAAAAATTGGTTGGCAGACAGGAAACAAAGGGTAGGGATTAACGGGTAACTTTCAGAATCACAGGCAGTGACTAGTGGGGTACCGCAAGGCTCGCTGCTGGGACCGCAACTATTTACAATATATATTAATGATTTGGACGATGATATTAAAATTAACCATGGCAGATGACACAAAGCTGGGTGGCAGTGTAAACTATGAGGAGAATGGCACCAGGATGCAGGGTGACTTGGACAGGTTGTGGGAGTGGGCAGATGCATGGCAGATGCCGTTGAATGTGGATAAATGAGAGATTATCCACTATTTCTGGGCATAATCTGGAAGACGCAGGATCATTTCATTCCGAAAAGGAAGAAAGATTCTAAGGGGAGTAGGAGGCAACCGTGGCTGACAAGAGAAGTTAGGAAGAGAATAAAACTAAAACAAAAGATGTATAACAAAGCAAAGAGTAGCCGGAAGCCAGAGGATTGGGAAAATTTCATAGGACAACAGAAGGAAACAAAACGGGCAATACGGGCTGAAAAGATGAAGTATGAAGGGAAGCTGGCCAGGTATATAAAGAAGGACAGTAAAAGCTTCTTTAAATATGTTAAGGGAAAAAGAGTAGCAAAGTCAAATGTGGGTCCCTTGAAGGCAGACACGGGTGAAATTATTATGGGCAACAAGGAAATGGCAGAAGAGTTGAATAGGTACTTAGGATCTGTCTTCACTAAGGAAGACACAAACAATCTCCCAGATGTACTGGAGGACAGAGGGTCTAAGGGGGTAGAGGGACTGAATGATATTTTCATTAGGCGAGAAATAGAATTGGGTAGGCTAATGGGACTGAAGGATGATAAATGCCCTGGGCCTGATGGTCTGCATCCCAGGGACCGCTGGGAGGTGGCTCTAGAAATACTGGACGCATTGGTGATCATTTCCCAGTGTTCTATAGATTCAGGATCAGTTCCTGTGGATTGGAGGATAGCTAATGTTATCCCACTTTTCAAGAAAGGATCGAGAGAGAAAACGGTGGAATTACAGACCAGTTAGCCTGACTTCGGTGGTGGGAAAGATGCTGGAGTCAATTATTAAAGAGGTAATAATGGGGCATTTTGGATAGCAGTAAAAGGGTTAGTCCAAGTCAACATGGATTTATGAAAGGGAAATCATGCTTGACTAATCTTCTGGAATGTTTTGAGGATGTGACAAGTAATATGGATGAAGGGGTGACAGTGGACGTAGTGTATCTAGACTTTCAGAAAGCCTTTGATAAGGTCCCGCAAGGGAGACTAAAATTAGAGCACATGGTTTTGGAGGTAGGGTGTTGACATGGATAGAAAATTGGTTGGCAGACCGGAAGCAAAGAGTAGGAGTGAACGGGTCCTTTTCAGAATGGCACGCAGTGGCGAGTGGAGTGCCGCAAGGCTCTGTGTTGGGTCCGCAACTGTTTACCATATGTATTAATGATTTGGAAGAGGGAATTAGGAGCAACACTAGCTAGTTTGCGGATGACACAAAGCTGGCTGGCAGTGTGAACCGCGAAGAGGTTGTTCGGTTGCAGTGTGACCTGGAGAGGTTGAGTGAGTGGGCAGATGCGTGGCAGATGCAGTATAATATAGATAAATGTGAGGTTATCCACTTTGGCGGCAAAAACAAGGGGGCTGATTATTATCTCAATGGGGTTAGGTTAGGTAAGGGGGAGGTACAGTGAGACCTGGGCGTCCTTGTACACCGGTCACTTGGTTGGCTTACAGGTACAGCAGGCAGTGAAGAAAGCTAATGGAATGTTGGCCTTCATAACAAGCGGATATCAGTAAAGGAGTAAAGAGGTTCTTCTGCAGTTGTATAGGGCTCTGGTGAGACCACATCTGGAGTATTGTGTACAGTTTGGGGCTAATTTGAGGAAGGACATCGTTGTGATTGAGGCAGTGCAGCTTAGGTTCACGAGATTGATCCTTGGGATGGCGGGACTGTCATATGAGGAAAGATTGAAAAGACTAGGCTTGTATTCACTGGAGTTTAGAAGGATAAGGGGGGATCTTATAGAAACTTATAAAATTATAAAAGGACTGGACAGGCTAGATGCAGGAAATATGTTCCCAATGGTGGGCGAGTCCAGAACCAGGGGCCACAGTCTTAGAATAAAGGGGAGGTAATTTAAGACTGAGGTGAGAAAAAACGTTTTCACCCAGAGAGTTGTGAATTTATGGAATTACCTGCCACAGAGGGCAGTGGAGGCCAAATCACTGGATGGATTTAAAAGAGAGTTAGATAGAGCTCTAGAGGCTAGTGGAGTCAATGGATATGGGGAGAAGGCAGGCACGGGTTATTGACAGGGGACGATCAGCCATGATCACAATGAATGGCGGTGCTGGCTCGAAGGGCCGAATGGCCTCCTCCTGCACCTATTTTCTATGTTTATATGTTTCTAAGGTGGCAAAAACAGGAAGGCAGATTATTATCTAAATGCTGTCAAGTTGGAAAAGGGGAAGTACAACGGGATCTGGGTTTCCTTGTTCATCAGTCACTGAAAGTAAGCATGCTGGTACTGCAGGCAGTGAAGAAAGCGAATGGCATGTTGGCCTTCATAACAACAGGAATTGAGTATAGGAGCCAAAGAGGTCCTCCTGCAGTTGTATAGGGCGCTGGTGTGACCACACCTGGAGTATTGTGTGCAGTATTGGTCTCCATACCTGAGGAAGGACATTCTTGCTATTGAGGTAGTGCAGCGTAGGTTCTTCAAGGTTAAATCACGGGATGGCCGGACTCTTATATGTTTATATATTTGAGTGGCTGTGCTTGTATACTCTGGAATTTACGAGTATGAGATGGGATCTTATTGAAACATATACGTTTATTATGGGTTTGGACAAGCTAGATGGAGGAAACGTGTTCCCAGTGTTGGGGGAGTTCAGAACCAAGGGCCATAGTTTCAGAATAAGGGTAAGCCATTAAGAACGCAGATAAGGAAAAACATTTTCACACAGAGAGTTGTGAGCGTGTGGGATTCTCTGCCTCAGATAGCGTTGACGGCCGGTTCTCTGGATGTTTTTTAAGAGAGAGTTTGGTATAGCTCTTCGGGATAGAGAAATTAAGGGATATGAATACAAGGCAGGAACGGGGTACTGATTGTGGATGATGAGCCATGATCACATTGAATGGCGGTGCTGGTTCGAAGGGCCGAATAGACTACTCCTGCGCCTATTGTCTATTGTCTATTGTCTATACTAGAGAGTATTCTGAGGGTTACGTTATGCAGGCATTTGAATGGGCAAGGGCTGATTAGGGAGAGTCAGCATGGTTCTGTGCATGTGAGGTCGTGTTTCGCAA
Organism: Malacoraja senta; assembly: GCA_038087875.1. Classification (NCBI taxonomy): domain Eukaryota; kingdom Metazoa; phylum Chordata; class Chondrichthyes; order Rajiformes; family Rajidae; genus Malacoraja; species Malacoraja senta. The sequence continues at coordinate 62,912 of JAXLNO010000319.1, read as the reverse complement.
ATCAGATTGTATGTTTGAAGTAACCAATACGGTCGATGAAAATGTTGTGCACATGGATTTCAGTAAGGCATTCGACAAGGTTCCGCATGGTAGGCTGCTCTGGAAGATTAGCTCGCATGGGATCCAATGAGAGATACCGGAATTGATAGCATATTGGCTTCATGGAAGAAAGCAGAGGATGATGGTGGAAGGTTGCTTCTCAAACTGGCGGCCTGTGACTAGTGGTGTGTCGCAGGGTTCGGTACTGGGCCCGTTACTGTTTGTAATCTACATTAATGATTTGGATTAGCAAGTTTGCTGATGATGCAAAAGTGGGTGATTTTGATGGTAGTGAAGATGGTTTTGAAAGGTTGCAGCAGGATCGTGAGCGATAAGCCAGATGGTTGATGCAATTATATAGAGATAAATGTGAGGTGTGGCAATGTGGAACGTCTAACAAGGACAGGACCTACACAGTGAATGGTTGGCCTCTGGGGAGTATTATAGAGCAGAGGGATCTCGGAGTGCAGGTTTTTGGCACATTGGCCTTCATCAGCCAGAGTATTGAGCATAGAAGTTGGGAGGTCATGTTACACGTTCTATACGACGTTGGTCAGACTGCATTTACAGTATTGTGTTCAGTTCTTGGCAACATTTTACAGGAATGTTATTGCCAAGCTTGAAGAGGTTCAGAAAGATTTACGAGGATGTTGCCAGGACTAGAGGGTCTGAGCTCTTGGGAGAGATTGAGTAGGCTGGATCTATATTCCTTGGAGCGCAGGAGGATAAGCAGTGATCTTATTGAGGTGTATAAAATTATGAGAGGAATACATCGGGTAAATACACATGATCTCTTGCCCAGAGTATGGTAATCGAGGACGGGAGGACAAAGGTTCAAGGTGAAAGGGAAAAGATTTAATAGGAATCTGAAGGTAACTTTTTCACAAAAAGGGTGGTGGGTGTATGGAACTAGGTGCCAGAGGACGTTGTTGAGGCTGGGATTATACCAACGTTTAAGAAACAATTATCCAGGTATGGAAGGATATGGACCGAGCGCAGCCAGGTGGGTCTAGTGTATCCGAGACTTGTTGGCCGGTGTGGGCAATTTGGGCCGAAGGACATGTTTCCACACTGTATCACTCTACGACTGTATCACTCGATGACCGTATCTTTTTTTAAATTTCTCACAAGACCGGTGTCAATAGTGGAACTCGGACTAACTGCAAAAAGCGAAAAGCAAAAAAAAGTTGTGGCGAAGGATTATAAAACACAAGCGCGACCATAAATGCCGGATTGACGGCAATGTATCAATAAAAATCTGCAGGCCATGGAACTCTGATGTTCAGCAGAACGGCCTTTAGAGATGTTTATTTCTCCAAATCCAAGGCGTAGCTATGGGCATGCTCATGGGCCCCAGCTGTGCCCTGCCTCTTTGTAGGGTACGTCAAGCAATCCTTGTTCGATGCGTACCATGGCCCTATCCCCGAACTCTACCTCCGCTACTGCATTGGTGTTACCTCTATTACCCATGCAGAACTCACTGATCCATTTCACCACTAACTTCCATCCGGCAATCAAATTCACCTGAACCATTTCCGACATCTCCCTACCATGCCTAGACCTCACTATCTCCATATCTGACCTGCATCTACTACAAACCCACTGACTCCCATGGCTATCTGGACGACACGCCTTCGCACCCTGCTTCCTGTAAGGACTCCATCCCCTACTCCCAATTCCTCCATCTACGCCGCATCTGCACCAGGATGAGGTGTTCCAAACCAGGGCATCGGAGATGTCTTCATTCTTTAGGGAACGGGGGATCCCTTCTTCGACTATAGACGAGGCTCTCACCAGGGTCTCTTCTATATCCCGTAGCTCTGCTCTCACTCCCCATCCCCCCCACTGGTAACAAGGGCAGAGTCCCCCAAGTCCTCACTGTAGATTGATGATGCTGAGTCCCCCAAGTCCTCACTGTAGGTCTCCGGTCCCAATCGCACAACAGCAGCTGGTCCTTCGGGTACTGAAGCCCGCCACTATCCAGCGACGTCTCCAAGAGAAGCACGACATCCAGAAACGGTCATACGACAGTTCCAGCCGCCCACTCCAGCCTCTACTGCCGGGCCAGGTCGTCCGTCTACGAACTTCAACTAGACATTGTCGTCTGGGTATTGTTGTACGCCCGACTGATGAGCCGCGATCGTACCTTGTGGACTGTGAGGGAGCGGTATACCGGAGAAGTCGACAGCACCTGCTTGCTGTGAAGGAGCCCCGACCACCGCCTGCTGATCCCTATGCTCCACCGCTCCAGTTCCAGCCGCCTTTTGCAGTGTCTCCCACCCGTCCCCGCATGCTTTGCACCCCCCCCCCCCCCCCACGTCTCTCGGTCTCCACTAACCACGGGGTTACACCTACCGCATGTTTCCCCTCTCGGTCACCACAAGCCTCTCCCGTGCGATTTTCACCTTCAGCCTCTCCGCCTAATCCTTCAGTGGAGGGAGGGGATGGTTGGGTCCGCACGCGCTCGGGCCCTGTTAGTAGACCACCAGACAGGTATGGCGAGTATGTTTAATACACTTCCTTTCCACATTTAATCTTTAGGGGGAAGGATGTATATTGATGATGCATGTGAACCAATCACACTTAGCCAGCATCACTAACTCCACCCCATTGTAACACTTATACTAACGCCCATTCCCTGCACCGTCAGTCGAAGCAGCTAGGATGAACTGACAACACCTTGTCTTGTAATGCTGCCAAGTTACAGTGCTGATTAAAGATGTGTGTAAATCTTATACTGTCTCAAGTGATGATTTAAACTCACCTACCAGCCGTCAGACACAACAGATAATCCTCCGACATTTTCTCCTGCCCTGGCACTTAGCCATGCAACCGCAGGAAATTCTACACGTGTTGCTTTACACCCCCCCCTTGACTCCATCCAAGGACCAAAGAAGTCTTTCCAGGTGAGGCAGAGGTTCACCTGCACCTCCTCCAACCTCATCTATTGCATCCGCTGCTCTATGTGTTAGCTGCTCTAAATCAGTGAGACCAAGCGTGGGCTTGGCAATCGCTTCCCCCAACAGCTCTGCTCAGTTCGCAATAACAAACCTGATATCCCGCTGGCTCAGCACTTCAACTCCTCCTCCCATTCCGAATCCGACCTTTCTGTCCTGGGGCACCTCCACGGCCAGAGTGTCCCAACGCAAATTGGAGGAACAGCATCTCATATTTCGCTTGAGTAATTTACACCCCAGCGTTATGAACATTGACTTCACCAATTTCCGATAGTCCTTGCTTTCTCCGTCTTTCCCATCCCCTTCGCAGCTCTCCCACAGTCCACTGTCTCTGCCTCTTATTTTCTTCTTCCAGCCAGCTCCCACCCCCACCTCAGTCTGAAGAAGGGTCTCGACCCGAAACGTAACCTATTCCTTCGCTACATAGCTGCTTCACCCGTGGAGTTTCTCCAGCATTTTTGTCTACCTTTTATTTCTATCAAGATGATTTTCTGTTGCATTAACATGGAATCGACCCAGAGTATCCTAGTGTAATTATGCTCCTACAGCTCACCCCTTAGTCTAGTTCAGTAAAACACTGAGTCAAGCACAGGATCAACTAATTATTTATTCTTCACAAACAGAAACGAACTTCCTATACGATACCTAACCACACCGGGGTTCCGATGCTTGCCTCTACACGTCCAAGTCCTCTAGCTTCGTGCGACCAGATTCCTCCAGCAAGCCAACACGGTCCCAAGTGCTCTCCCAGAAGATCGGCACTGATCCATGGTGGGTTCACCCTTTGATAAGGCATCCGGTCTGTGGCGCGAAACTATATGTAGGGGGCAGCCCCTACAACCTAATTCACAAACTACCCCATTACATTGTTTCTACAGAAGCATCTAGATGGAAGACAGTTAACCAAAGGAAAGACAAAAATTCCCAGGTAACATAAACAATTTGAACAAGGCTTCATACGTTAACCAATCACAACAGCACAAACACCCTGCAACATAATTAACAATACTTTACAAAACTAATCGTGCATTTGCAATCCTCCTCAGCACTTCTGCAAAACCCACATACATATTAACAAAAGGAAGGATATCTGGACCTCACCTTATCCTCAACCTCCATCTAGGGTCCAGACTCCGTGGAGCCGTGACACAGCTTGCAACTTTCACAGAAAGAGGCTAAGCAGGCTGAGCAAATACAGAGACTTTCCAATTTGTGACATATTATATTTAGCCAATATTATCAGACCTCCTTTTTATCATTTATGATAGCCCCCATCATTAATGATAATCAAAACACAACTGTAAATACTTTACTCTAGCAGATATCCAAACAGGAAGATGCTGATACAATGTCTCCGAAATTCATAAATTTCCCTAGTTTTCATGGACGTAGCTTCATGATTCCTGTCTGATGAGACTTCACCTTCCGAGTTTTCATGCGCGCGAATCCCCTCCATCTTTCCTGTCAGGTGCATCTGTCGTAGATTATGATGTTTCTAAGAGAATCTGGAATAAAATAAGTTAGCAGCATACTCTTCCATTGATACTCTTGCAGTGGTGGAGATGCACCCATGCATTTCTACCTTCTACTTTCACTGCTGTTGGAATCGTTAGGACAACCTGGTAAGGTCCTTCCAAGCGCACCTCTAACCCTTTCCTTACCCAATTCTTTACAAGGACATAGTCTCCAGGCTCCACCTTAGTCGAAGCTGTCAACAAAGGTAACTCACCATACGCTGCTTTTGCTCGACAGTATGATTCTCTCAAACCTCGAGTCAAAGCTAAAATGTAGTCGGTAATCTCCGCAGTCATATGATGGAAATTTATAATTTTCATCGCATTTTGATTCCAAAGTGTTATTAGGTGTCTACCATAAATAATTTAAGCTGAGCTCAGTCTAAATGTCTCTGCAGGCGTGACTCTCATCTGAAATATAGCTATGGGAACTAATTTAATCCAACCAATTCCAGTCTCCGCCTTCAATTTAGGTAATTTATTTTTCAGGTTCTGATTTGTTCTTTCTACATGTTCAGCAACCTGTGGTCGATAAGCACAGTTTAATTGCTGCTGGATGCCCAACTGCTCACAAAACTATGTATTAACTTGTCCAATAAAGTGTGGACCATTTCTCTCATTAACACCATATAACCATATATAACCATATAACCATATAACCATAACAGCACGGAAACAGGCCATCTCGGCCCTTCAAGTCCGTGCCGAACATTTAATTTTTTTTTTTTTTTTTTTTTTTTTTTAAATTAAATTTAAAATAAAATACTTCCCCCTAGTCCCATCTACCTGCACTCAGACCATAACCCTCCATTCCTTGACAACACCTTGACAACAGTAGCCTCTTTATTATCAATGGTTGGGTAAGGTTCGATCCACATGCTGAATGCATTGAATATGACAAGTACATATCTATAACGCTGGCACATTTCAACTTCGATGTAATCCATCTGTAATGTCTCAAACGGATCATGGGCAACGCTGTCTTTCCATCTCCGCCACCTACTCCTTTCCCTGGATTGTACTTCTGGCAAATGAGGCAACTACTACTTTCTTTTTGAGCTAATGTTTGTAACCTTGGATGCCATCGTAGCCAATAGAGTGTCTCCTGCAATGCGTTGCATAGTGCATGCGCTCTATAACCCGTACCGCTAAAGAATCTGTCAGGCAAGTTTGCTCTGCCGGAGTGGTCCAGAGTCCTGTCAAAAAATCTAGTGTACACCAAGTTGCTTCCATCGCTCTTTATCACTTTCAGTAGCCTCCTCCTGCAACTGAACAAACTTTTGGATGGTTGGCATCGGCTTCTCCGAGGAGGACCTGTTACTTAAACCTTTAGTTTGCCTCATCATCTTTGGTACCACCATCTTATGTTCCTGGGATACTTATTTTGCTGCCTGATCGGCACTACGCTTTCGAATGTCTGTTGGAGTCTGTCCACTTATGTGTGCACTACATTTTATAACTGAAATTTGTCTGGGTAGCATCAGGGCCTTTAACAAATCTGTCACCAATTGTTTGTTTGATATTTGAGTCCCTGCCGAGGTAAGAAGTCCTCTATATCTCTGTAATTGTCCGAAATCATGCATTACTCAAAATGCATATCTAGAATCTGTATAAATGATTAACTAATGCAAATAATTCAGCCTGTTGTGCAGAATAATATGACTCAAAGGAAGCTGCTTCTACATTTTCCCCATCTTGATTAATAATTCCATACGATTTCTCACCTCAGGGTCTCACATGCACTCCCATCTACGTACAGTGTCATATCACGGTCCTCTATAGGTGCGTCTCTCAAATCCTCCCTCACTGATGTCTCCTCCTCGATTATAAACAGACAATCATGTCCCGCCTCTGATTGCTCCTCTGGGGTTGAAACAAGAAAAGATGCACGGTTAATGGTTGTACAATGCCTAAACTGAAGCTTCGGGTTGTTAAAGTAAATTTCATATTTATTCTGACGAGCCAATGTTAAGTGCTGAGTCTGGAGTTGCCCCAACAAGGCTGCCACTGAATGCGAACTATAAACTACCATCTCCAGCTGGAGGGTCAAATTTGCAGCAGACTGCAAACTATTATAATAGGCGATAAGAATTTGGGTGCATAGTGGGTGTCCCCTCGCTACAGGATCGCGTTTACTTGAATAATAGGCCACTGGACTATGCCTATCCCCATGTTTTTGCGTAAGGGCTGCTGTCGAACAGTCAGAGAGAATGGTGCAATAGAGTTGGAAGGGTCTGTCGTAAAGTGGTCTTCCCAATGCTGGAGCCTGCATAACGATTTATTTGTTCACAAAGGCCTCGTGTGCTTCCTAGGTTACTTGTAATTCACACTCTTTGCTTCTATAGGGTGTCAGCTCTTGAGTATCTACAGCTATGTTAAGGATCCAAGGTCTACAATGAATGACCATACCAAGCCATTGCCTCATTTGTTTTGCTTCTTTAGGAATCGGGAATTCACAAATTGGTTCGAGTCTGCTTTTCTCTAGACTCCTTTCTGTTGCCGAAATTTTACTTTCTCTGGGCCATCAGTACTTTCGCCTGGGAAACCACGTATCCCAAATTAGCTAGATGATTTGGTAATTGTGCAGTATCTTCGCGGTTACTTGATTCCTCATTGCTGGCCACTAATAAGTCATCGACGTACTGCACTGTGATAGATCTCCTAAATTTAAAGTGCTCAATTGTTCTTGTAGGCATCTTGAAAATAAAGTTTGCGAATCGATGAATCCCTGAGGCAATCGGGTCCAGGTTTATTGCTGACCCCTAAATGTGAAAACAAACAAATATTGACAGTCCTTATGAAGACGCAAGGAAAATAATTCGTGTTGCAGATCGACTATCGAGAAAAATTGGCTTCAGCTGGGAATAAAGCTCAGATGTGAGCAGGTTTGGCACTAGTGCATGAAGCGGTTCTACAACTAAGTTGATTGTTCTTAAAACCTGGACCAATCTGTACTGGCCCTCCTTTCCTGGTTTCGGAACTACAAATGTCTTGATCCAGCAGCCCCCGAATTAATTTGTAAATGCTGTTAATGGCCTGTGGTTTCAACGGATACTGCTGTATAGAAGGCAGAGTTACCCCTTTCAGGAGAGCTACTTGGATGTGATCGATGTGCACACATCCTACCTGAGCTGCGTCTTTTGCCCACACTTGTGGGTCCACATACCTCACTCTCCAGATGCTGGCGTAGCCGGGTAACATCTGTCCTTGGGGCCTGATAGAACTTAACAACATACTGGTTAGACAAATTTGCTTTTCGTACTTATTACGGTCTGCGATAGTAATTGCCCTTTTCACCATTGCTCCTAGATCTTTAGCACTTGCCGGGTAGTTAAATTTTCTGGTGATATGTGGAGCAACTTCTGAAGTTCTCTTCCATACGTTCACTGGAATCTCAGCGTATTCCGCAGCGCCCTCCTTTGGAAACAGAAACATAGAAATTAGGTGCAGGAAGAGGACATTCGGCCCTTCGAGCCAGCACCGCCATTCATTGTGATCGTCCCAAAACAATAACCTGTGCCTGCCTTCTCCCCACATCCCTTGACTGCACTAGCCCCTAGAGCTCTATCTAACTCTGTTAACTCCATCCAGTGATTTGGCCCCCAATGCCATCTGAGGCAAGGAATTCCACAAATTCACAATTCTCTGGTGAAAACGTTGTTTTCTCACCTCAGTCTTAAATGGCCTCCCCTTTATTGTAAGACTGTGGCTCCTGGTTCTGGACTCGCCCAACATTGGGAACATTTTTCCTGCATCTAGCTTGTCCAGTCCTTTTATAATTGTATATGTTTCTATAAGATCCCCCTCATCCTTCTAAACTCCAATGAATACAAGCCTAGTCTTTTCAATCTTTCCCTATATGACAGTCCCGCCATCCCAGGGATCAATCTCGTGAAACTACGCTGCATTGCCTCAATCACAAGGATGTCCTTTCTCAGATTAGGAGACCAAAACTGTACACAATACTCCCGATGTGGTCTTACCAGAGTCCTATACAACTGCTGAAGAACCTCTTTACTCCTAAACAGAAATCCTCTTGTTATGAAGGCCAATATTCCAGTTGCTTTCTTCACTGCCTGCTGTACCTGCACGCCAACTTTCAGTGACTGGTGTGCAAGGATACCCAGGTCTCGCTGTACCGCCCCCTTACCTAACCTAATCCCATTGAGATAATAATCTGCCCCTTTGTTTTTGCCGCCAACTAGTGCCAAAAATCTTAATTCCACTTAGTTCCCCCACAAGAAGGTTACTTCGTTTACCTTCCTAGATTCTTTGTATATTTCCCTTGGTTTTTGTTCCATTCTATCCTTCTCTGTCTCCTTGAAGGGCATTCCATGCTCCAGTGTCTTACATGGTTGCAATTGGAGCAAGCCCCTGAGGTTACTATGTTCTTTACTTTAAAATATTTCTCCCTCTAATTATGGGGCTGTTTATAATTCTTTCCTGATTCTGGACTATCTTTTCTTACTGCCTTCCTTGTACAGTCTTCAATTTTCACTATAATGGTATACCCAATTCCTTCATTTTGATAAATTATTTTGCTGGGTCCTGGTGTAAGGGTCAGGTTATCTTGTTCATTGATTCTGGACTGGCTCGCTGATCAGGACTGCGAAAATAACCATATAACCATATAACCATTACAGCACGGAAACAGGCCATCTCTGCCCTTCAAGTCCGTGCCGAACATTTTTTTTTAATTTTTTTTTAATAAATACTTCCCCCTAGTCCCATCTACCTGCACTCAGACCATAACCCTCCACTCCTTTCCCGTCCATATACCCATCCAAACTATTTTTAAAGGATAAAATCGAACCAGCCTCCACCACTTCCACTGGAAGCTCATTCCACACAGCTACCACTCTCTGAGTAAAGAAGTTCCCCCTAATGTTACCCCTAAACTTCTGTTCCTTAATTCTCAAGTCATGTCCCCTTGTTTGAATTTTCCCTACTCTCAATGGAAAAAGCTTATCCACGTCAACTCTGTCTAACCCGCTCATAATTTTAAAGACCTCTATCAAGGCCCCTCTTAACCTTCTGCACTCCAAAGAATAAAGACCTAACTTGTTCAACCTTTCTCTGTAACTTAGTTGCTGAAACCCAGGCAACATTCTAGTAAATCTCCTCTGTACTCTCTCTATTTTGTTGACATCCTTCCTATAATTAGGCGACCAAAATTGTACTCCATACTCCAGAATTGGCCTCACCAATGCCTTGTACAATTTTAACATTACATCCCAACTTCTATATTCAATGCTCTGATTTATAAAGGCCAGCACCCCAAAAGCTTTCTTTACCACCCTATCTACATGCTCAAATGGGTTAGTCTGTGAAAATTGTGTCTGTCTTCTTGGTCCCTGAACTCCCGGCCAGCTTACACTCTGTTCTCTCGGATCTCTCGGATCTATGAGACTTTATGTAATCCCTAGGATATCGAGAAATCCTGTAGTCTCTGGGATACCAACTGACCCTTTGATCCTGAGAGTCTCTTCTCTGACCCCTTCCTTCAACACGTCCCTTGGTCGGACATGCTCTACTCCAATGCCCTGTCCCACCACAAGTATAGCACCGACCTGGTCCCAGTATTTTAGTATTTCTTCTCAAATTTGGTTTCGGGGAATCGGTCGAAGGCAGTTATATCATCGAAGCAATGCTCTGGATAGTCGGGAATCCTGATTTCTTTTGTTCCAGAATTTGCTGAATTTTTAGGACTCCACTGTTCTGAGTCAGGTTTTGGCGCCTCCTTTCTAATTAAGTATTCAGTTTTTGGTTTTACTGCAGGCTGACCCTTCTGATGTTTTACATCTTTCTAGTGATATCTCACCGCCCGAGCCATCTGACTGGAACAATTTTCCGACCAGTCCATCTTATTGGTTTTAATTGATTCACCCACATTAGTTGGATTAATAGTCAACAATATTGCGCAGTGCTGAGGAGAATTTGCCCCATTCCGAAAATTCAGATCCCCTGACTGATCCATATATAACTCAGAAAATCTCTCTAAAAATATATCTCCATTTCTTTGCCCTCACATCCAGAATCTTAGAAATATATATCGGCTCTTGCACTATTGTCAGCGATCACATGAGCAAATGAGTTGGGTGACCTAGGATTGCTATGAATCTGGTATGTTCCGTTGGAGTGACTAGCTTTTGGATCACAGCCCATAAATCTCGGGAGTCTGCATAATACACACGCATTGTGGTTCTAAGGTAATCCTCAAGGAAGCAGGTGATTTCTTACGGTCGGGGATCTTGCTCAGTACTGCCATCATCTCATTGGGCTTCCGTGGGGTATATACTTCAATAGCTCGGGGACTGTTTGCACGGATCAGAAGCTGGATTAGGCATTTCCCTGACTGGGAACTGCCTACGGGATACTTGCGCTGCTCTCATGATATTAGCCGTATCGGGATGTCCTTCAATATCTCCCGCTACTGTCTCACTCTCCGATGTGTCTTCCTCATCACTAGGGGGATTATGGTACTTCTTAAAGGAACCACTCTGATCTCTCGCTACTCGTCTAATACGTCTAGACTTAGGCTCACAAAAGTATTCTGGGCGTTGAACTATGTCGCTAATAAGCTCTCCCTCCTTAAATACCGGAGCTATCTTTTTCGTTTTACTCCTGGTACCGTGAGCTACACGACTACTTGCCAATAGTGTAGGGGTTGGAGTCAAAGAGTCCCATACCAGTATTGCTGCAGTTGTAAATCAGGGTTTGTTGTGGAATCTGCAGGTGATGTTAAAGGTGCTGCAGGCTTTGAGTGTCTGTTGTGTGCGCAAGCTGTACAATGCGTGGATGGAATAGGGGGAACGCAAGAGGAATAAGGTGGAGGCTGCGAACTTCTCCTAATTCTAACACTTTCCCAATCTTCCAAATAATCATTTTCTCCCCTTTCAAAGCCAATGCCAACCACCGGGTCCTTAAATTCTAAATCTACTGGTGCCAGTTTCCCTTCAAATGATTTCTCTCTCTCCCACGCCTTATGCTCTCCAGTACATCCACGGCCCTTTCTCAAGGTACCTGGAGGTCGGTTCACTATATCATCTCTTAGTTCTATACCAAGCTTTTAAGCTGCTTCATGCCAATTCGCCATTCTCACGACCTCTCTATTCGCTTTCTGCTGTTCATAATACTTGTCTCCATAATCCTATCAATTCGTTAGCTACGTCACAATTGCAGCATTGCCAAATAATATTTCTATATACTCCCTTCAATGTCCCGACCTCTCCCTCGGGCCATAAATCATCTCCTAATTTTCTATTCAACGCTCCTAAAAAAATCCTTAATCTCATAGCCTGTTGTTGAAACTCGCTGCACAATAATTGTGACGGACTTTCAGGGTCTTCAGTGTTATCTCGTGCAATCTGATTTCCCATTGTTGCCAGCAATGGACACAAACTCAACAATTCACACACTTTCCCGACAATTCCCACTCCTCTCACAATCTTCTAGACTTAACTCGCTCCCAAACAATGTCCAAATTCCGCAGCGCGTCAGCAGTCTCGCACTTCTCACAGCATAATCGCACAATCAAATCATTTCAAGCGTGTACCCAAATCCCTTTGCACTCACACTTCTTCTCACAAACTTCCAATCCAGTAAACAATCCCTAGTCGACAAACAAATGAAGGTGTTATAGCAGACAATCAAACACACTCTTCAGCAGCAAATCTCCTACACTTTAATCTCGGCTCAGACAAATGAGCTCCAAACACGCAAGCAAAATCGGACTTAGACAAGAAACTATACCACTAATTACTATCGTACAAAAACACACTCCAGTGTAAGATATAAGCATTCGTCTAATATCGCATTCGTTAACTGTACAGTCCCAAAAACAAATCACAGTATATTTTAACCCTTGTCGTGCTATTTTCAACCAACCGAACCCCTTCTTTAGACACAGGAAACTTTCCCATCAAAGTACTCTTCCGCTGAGTGGTACTTTCCCATCGTTACTCTTTTCGATCAGGAATTCTTTCCTCGCACTAAGTGCTTAGACTTAGGGGTACTTTGCCCATCAAGGTACTCTTCGCCAACAAGTACTATTCCTCGTCCTCAGCCTTTTTCCTCCAACAGGTACTGGTCAACGGATCTAAAGGATACGAACCCTTGGTTGAACTGGCACGATTCGGACTCCAGTGATAATATAAGTCTAAATCACACTATGTCCATATACAGTCACGATTTGAACCACTATTACAACAGTGCAACTAACACACAAAACTTTAAATCAAAGGCAATACACAGTAAATACAATAAAGCAACGGCAAGATTTTAAACACATTTCAAACTGGAAATCAGCAAATTTTAACAATTCCAAAAATATTTTTATTCAACAATCTAATATATACAATGTTATTCATGTACAATAGCCAGTGCCCTCAATATGAACGCCTGGATATAGAAATACAAGATATCTATGCGATAGCCAGTCCTTCAATATGAAGCCCCGAATATGGTAAATTTGGAACGAAGAATTTAGACCTGTACTCTCTTTATTACCTTATCCAATCGTGTCTTTAGCTTCCTTCCCACACAAATTCAAATTTTACAATAAACGTGTCTTTAGTTTTAATTCTCAATGTTGTTCCCAAGTATTTCTTCAGCCATTTATACTCCAACCACTGAGTCCCCAGTACCTATACGAAACCCCTCCCTTTTCCAAAGTTCCAGGTACCACTCACACAGGCGGGGTCTCAAACCCCATAGCGCGTGTCTGTTTCACGTTGGAATTCGATGCCGATTTATAAAGTGCCTTTCCAATCGCACCCTCAGCCACGACGCAGTACTTTCCCTCTTAGTACTGAAACCAACTCAGTACCGTCTCTTAATATACCCCAGCCAATTTGGATATCCCAGTCCGAGAAGGGATTCAAAACCCACAACAACCATTTTGGTACCAGGCCTTGTGAGGCTAACTCTCACCACACCCTAAGGCTAGGACTTCCTCTCCTCTACCCTCTGTGCTTGCTAGCCTACTGTTCTTTAGATCTCATTGGGAACCCCAACACAATCGATTCGTTCCGATCAGCGAAACGGGGAAAACCGATGCCAAAACTGTAACGTGGCGCCGATTTAACCATATAACCATATAACCATATAACCATTACAGCACGGAAACAGGCCATCTCGGCCCTTCAAGTCCGTGCCGAACACTTTTTTCCCCTTCTTTCTTCTTACTTCCCCCTAGTCCCATCTACCTGCACTGAGACCATATCCCTCCATTCCTTTCCCGTCCATATACCCAACCAATCTATTTTTAAAGGATAAAATCGAACCTGCCTCCACCACTTCCACTGGAAGCTCATTCCACACAGCTACCACTCTCTGAGTAAAGAAGTTCCCCCTAATGTTACCCCTAAACTTCTGTCCCTTAATTCTCAAGTCATGTCCCCTTGTTTGAATCTTCCCTACTCTCAATGGGAAAAACTTATCCACATCAACTCTGTCTAACCCGCTCATAATTTTAAAGACCTCTATCAAGTCCCCTCTTATCCTTCTGCGCTCCAAAGAATAAATACCTAACTTGTTCAACCTTTCTCTGTAACTTAGTTGCTGAAACCCAGGCAACATTCTGGTAAATCTCCTCTGTACTCTCTCTATTTTGTTGACATCCTTCCTATAATTAAGCGACCAAAATTGTACTCCATACTCCAGAATTGGCCTCACCAATGCCTTGTACAATTTTAACATTACATCCCAACTTCTATATTCAATGCTCTGATTTATAAAGGCCAGCACACCAAAAGCTTTTATACCACCCTATCTACATGAGATTCCACCTTCAGGGAACTATGCACAGTTATTCCTAGATCTCTCTGATCAACTGCATTCCTCAATTCGCTACCATTTACCATGTACGTCCTATTTTGATTTGTCCTGCCGAGATGTAGCACCTCACATTTATCAGCATTAAACTCCATCTGCCATCTTTAAGCCCACTCTTCCAAATGGCCTAAATCCCTCTGTAGACTTTGAAAATCTACTTCATTATCCACAACACCACCTATCTTAGTATCATCTGCATACTTACTAATCCAATTTTCCACACCATCATCCAGATCATTGATGTACATGACAAACAACAGTGGACCCAACACATACCGCTGAGGCACCCCACTAGTCACCGGCCTCCAACCTGACAAACAGCCATCCACCATTACTCTCTGGCATCTCCCATTCAGCCACTAATGAATCCATCTTGCTACTCCACCATTAATACCCAACAATTGAATCTTCTTAACCAACCTTCCATGAGGAACCTTGTCAAAGGCCTTACTGAAGTCCATAGAGACAACATCCACTGCTTTACCCTCATCAATTTCCCTAGTAACCTCTTCGACAAATTCAAGAAGATTTGTCAAACATGACCTTCCAGGCACAAATCCATGTTGACTGTTCCTAATCAGACCCTGCATATCCAGATGCTTATATATATTATCTCTAAGTATCCTTTCCATTAATTTTCCCACCACTGACGTCAAACTAACAGGTCTATAATTGCTAGGTTTACTCTTAGAACCCTTTTAAACAACGGAAAAACATGCGCAGTACGCCAATCCTCGTTCCCGTTTCTAATGACATTTGAAATATTTCTGTCATAGCCCCTGCTATTTCTACACTAACTTCCCTCAATGTCCTAGGGAATATCTTGTCAGGACCTGGAGACTTATCCGTTTTCATATTTTCCAAAAGTGCCCGCACCTCCTCTTCTTTGAATCTCGTAGATTCCATTGCTACTCTGCTTGTTGCCCTTACCTCACATAATTCCATATCCTTCTCCTTGGTGAATACCGAAGAAAATAAATTGTTCAATATCTCCCCCATCTCTTTTGGCTCTGCAGATAGCTGTCCACTCTGACTCTCTAATGGACCAATTTTATTCCTTGTTATCCTTTTGCTATTAATATAACTGTAGAAACCCTTTGGATTTACTTTCACCTGACTTGCCAACGCAACCTCATATCTTCTTTTAGCTTTTCTAATTTATTTCTTAATATTCTTTTTACATTCTTTATACTCCTCAAGCACCTCATTTACTCCATGCTGCCTATAATTATTGTAGATCTCTCTCTTTTTCCGAACCACTTGTCCAATTTCCCGTGAAAACCATGGCTCTTTCCAATTATTACTATTTCCTTTCAACCGAACAGGGACATGAAGATTCTGTACTCTTAAAATACCATCTTTAAATGTCCTCCATTTCTCTTCTACATCCTTCCCATAAAACACCATGTCCCAATTCACACCTTTTAAATCCTTTCGCATCTCCTCAAAGTTAGCCTTTCTCCAATCAAAAATCTCAACCCTAGGTCCAGTTCTGACCCGCTCCATAATTATATTGGTATTGTGATCACTGGACCCGAAGTGCTCCCCAACGCATACCTCCGCCACCTGCCCTGTCTCATTTCCTAACAGGAGATCCAGCACTGCCCCTTCTCTAGTAGGTACCTCTATCTATTGCTGCAAAAAACTATCCTGCACACACTTTACAAACTCCAAACCATCCGGCCCTTTTACAGAAGGTGTTTCCCAATCTATGTGTGGAAAATTGAAATCTCCCACAATCACTACCTTGTGCTTACTACTAATATCTGCTATCTCCTTACATATCTGCTCTTCCAATTCTCGCTCCCCATTTGGCGGTCTATAATACACCCCTATAAGTGTTGTTACAACCTTTCCCATTTCTCAGTTCCACCCAAATAGCCTCCCTCGACGAGCCCTCTAATCTATCCTGCCAAAGCACAGCTGTAATATCTTCCTTGACAAGCAATGCAACACGCCCACCTCTTGCCCCTCCAATTCTATCACCCCTGAAGCAACGAAATCCTGGAATATTGAGTTTCCAATCACAGCCCTCCTGCAACCATGTTTCACTGATCGCCACAACATCATACTTCCATGTGTCAATCCAGGCTCTAAGCTCATCCACCTTTCTTACAATGCTCCTAGCATTAAAATATACACATTTAAGAAACCCACCACCACTTAATCCCTGTTTATTTATTTTTCTTCTTTCTCCCCTACATTTTGGGTCCGAGTGCTTCCCTTCTCTGCCTCCTGCCTCCCACATTTTCCACTAGCTTTCTCTATTTGAGTCCCTCCCCCCAACCGTTCTAGTTTAAACTCTCCCCAGTAGCCTTTGCAAATCTCCCCGCCATGATATTGGTCCCCCTCGGGTTCAAGTGCAATCCGTCCCTTCTGTGCAGGTCACACCTTCCCCAAAAGAGGTCCCAATGATCCAGAAATTTGAATCCCTGCCCGCTGCACCAGTTCCTTTGCCACGCTTTATCCTCCACCTCATTCCATTCCTACTCTCACTGTGCGTGGCACAGGTAGTAATCCTGAGATTGTTACCTTTGCGGTCCTTCTCCTTAACTCTCCTCCCAACTCTCTAAATCCTCCTTTCAGGACCTCTTCTCTTTTTCTGCCTATGTCATTGGTACCTGTATGTACCACAACCTCATGCTCCTCTCCCTCCGATTTCAGGATATCTTGGACGCGTTCAGACACATCCCTGACCCTGGCACCAGGGAGGCAAACTACCATCCGGGTCTCCTGACTGCGTCCACAGAATCGCCTATCCAACCCCCTAACCATTGAGTCCCCTATTACTATTGCCCTCCTCTTCTTTTCCCTACCCTTCTGAGCAATAGGGCCGGCCTCTGTGCCGGAGGCCCGGCCGCTGTCGCTAACCCGCAGGAAGGCTGTCTCCCCCCAACAGTGCTCAAACACGAGTACTTATTTTCAAGGTGTACAGCCACCGGGGTACTCACTAGTCCCTGCCTCTGCCCCTTGCCCTTCCTAACCGTGACCCACTTGTCTGCCTCCCGTGATCTTGGAGTGGCCACCTCCCTATATCTCCTTTCTATGACCTCCTCACTCTCCCTGGTCAGACAGAGGTCATCGAGCTGCTGCTCCAGGTTCCTAACACGGTCCCTTAGGAACCCCAGCTCGACGCACCTTTCACAGATGTGGACGTCTGGAGGGGTATCAGACTCCATGACCTCCCACATCTGACATCCAGAACAGTAAACTGCCCTGGCCCTCATTCTCCCCCCTTACCCTGGATACAATACAAACTGGTGCAGGAAATCAGCAGGGATCTGACTACCAATCAGCTGCTTCCTCTTAGTCCTCTTCCACCAATCAGCTGCTTCCTCTTAGTCCTCTTCCACCAATCAGCGGCTTCCTCACATAGGAAACTTGAATGGAACGTTGCAGTTTTTGGTTCCTCCTGCAACGGTCCCTGGACCTCTGGAAAGTAAAGCCCCGCGCTGTTTAAACTACTCCCCTCGCAATTTATCCCCACGCAATCTGAACGACTCAACTCCTTGAACACAACCTTATTTCTGGGGTTCCGTTGAGATCCCGGACGAGCTCCCAATGTAATTATGTTCCTACAGCTTACCCCCTAGTCTAGTCCAGTAAAACACTGTCAAGCACTGGATCAACTAATTCTTTATTCTACCCAAACACAAACGAACTTCCTATACTATACCTAACCACATCGCGGGTCTGATCCTTGTCTCTACTCGTCCAAGCCCTCCAGCCTCGTGCGAGCAGACACCTTCAGCAAGCCAGCACGGTCCCAAGTGCTATCCCAGAAGATCGGCTCTGATCCACTCTTTTTTAGGGGCTTCGGTCCTGTGGCGCGAAACTATATGGGGGGGGGGGGGGCATTCCCTACAAGCCAATCACAAAATATCGTACATATTATACAGTTATTGACAATTCCATAACCCAATCACAAACTATCCCATTACATTGTTTCCACAGAAGCTTCTAGATAGAAGACAGTAAAGAAACATTTTGCCAGGCAATATTAAAAAATTGAAGAAGGATTCATACTTTAACCAATCACAAGATAACAGCACAAACACTAATTAACAATACTTGACAACATCCCATCGTATCACCAATCCTTATCATGCATTTGCAAACCTGCTCGGTTCTTCTGCTAAACAATTATATTACAACGTGTCGAGTGCTTAAACAAATGTGGGAATCATTGCGCCTCTGGAAATCTCTTAATGTTCCTGGTCCAATGATCCAACTTTCCCTCTCCCTTTTTCCCGCAGTTTGTTCCTGTTGAAGTTTTATTGTATACTAGACTAAGCGCGAACCGTTGGGTACCATGTTCACACGGGAGGGCTGGTCCCACAACGCAATATTCCACCTCTCCACCAATTCCAATATTGGTGGCCAGTGGGGGGGGGGAGCTTTCTCGAGCGCTAGTATGGGTGTTGTGGGCTGAAGAGACTGCTTTCCAGTGGACTAGTATGGACATTGTGAGCCAAATGGATTATTGGGGTGGCAGCTCAGTCACTCAAGCCTAATGTGCTGGCAGCTCACTCACGGCTGGTGGGCTGGCAGTTGACTCAAGGCTATTCCTTGGAATTCCATTTCAAGCAGGATGCAAGGCTACCAAATTCAAATGCAGTTTCCTACCATTTCAAGCAGGGTGCAAGGCCACCAAATTCAATTGCAGTGTCTTACAACTTCAAGCAGGGTGCAATGCCACCGAATTCAAGTGCAGTTTCCTACCACTTCAAGCAGGGTGCAAGGCCACCGAATTCAAGTGCAATTTCCGAACACTTCAAGCAGGGTGCAAGACCACCGAATTCAAAGTGCAGTTTCATACCACTTCAAGCAGGGTGCAAGGCCACCAAATTCAAGTGCAGTTTCATACCACTCCAAGCAGGGTGCAAGGCCACCAATTCAATTGCAGATTCATACCACTTCATGCAGGGTGCAAGTCCGCCAAATGCAAGTGCAGTTTCATACCACTTCAAGCAGGGTGCAAGTCCACCAAACTCAAATGCAGATTCATACCACTTCGATCAAGACCCAAGTCCACCATACTCAAGTGCAGTTTCATACCACTTCAAGCAGGGTGAAAGGCCACCAAATTCAAGTGCAGTGTCCTTCCACTTCAAGCAGGGTACAAGGCCACCGAATTCAAGTTCAGTTTCCTACCATTTCCAGCAGTGTGCAAGGCCACCAACCTCGTGCAGTTTCCTATCACTTCAAGCAGGGAGCAGGGCCAACAAACTCAAGTGCAGTTTCCTGCCAGTTCAGACATGGTGCAAGGCCAACAAATTCAAGTGCAGTTTCATGCCACTTCAAGCAAAGGCGCGGTCGCCCCTGAGCTTATGCCTAGACCGCGGGATATTTATCAACCCCAAGTCGGACGATCTGAGGGTCCTGGAGCTGGTGTGGTGAGTGAGAAGACTTTTTAATGTAGGTGGGTGCAAGCCCATTGAGGGCTTTGTAGACATAGAGGAGGGTCTTGAAATTTATTCGGAACCGCACAGGGAGCCAGTGGAGAGAGGCCAGGATCGGGGTGATGTGGTCCCTTTTTCGGGTGCCCGTCAGGAGTCTCGCTGCGGCGTTTTGAACCAGTTGCAGGCCGGACAGGGAAGATTGGCTGATGCCAGTGTAAACGGAGTTGCAGTGATCTAGGCGGGAGGAGCTAAATGTGAGGATGATCTTTTCGAGGTCATCAAACTGGAGGAATTGTTTTATTTTAGCTATCGTCCGAAGCTGAAAGAAGCTAGCTTTTACCACGGCATTGACTTGTTTGTCATATTTCAGTGCTGAGTCAAATATCACGCCAAAGTTTTTTACGTGAGGTTTGAGTAGTGGAGGAAGGCGTCCAAGGCTGCCTGCTCTCATTTTGATTGAGTCCGAAGGGCCGAGAAAGATGACTTCAGACTTAAAGGCCTGTCTCACGAGTCTGCAGTCAACGGCAGCAAAAACAGGAACAATCTACTGCTCCTGGGCCGCCAGAGACCGCGGGTTCGGTCAAACGCCCGCCGCCGGGGCCGTGCGGCGTTGTTCCCAACATCGCAGGGTGCTAAAATAAAACCAACACTGTTCAATAAACTTTTCCTACCGCACAGCCGCCGCCAGTGAGTCACGAGTGCGGCACGGTCACCGCCACAGCCGCCGCCAGTGCGGCACGACCGCCGTGCGTCGAACTTCCACCGCCACAGCCTCCGCCAGTGAGGCACCACCGCCGCCACAGCCGCCGCCACAGCCGCCGCTACAGTCACCGCTAGTGAGTCACGTGTGCCGCACGGCCGCCTCCACAGCCACCGCCACAGCGCCGCGATCAGCACTGCCGCCGCCACTGCCTCGCAGATCCGAAATGATGTCATCGCAGTCGGCCCGCCCTTTGTTTTTACTTACCGCAAGCTCGTGGGTCCAGCCATACTTAAATCACTCGGCCCCCGCGCAGCGCTCCAACGGCATAGGCTCGGCGCTCTCGCCGTTGCCGTGCGGTCCCCTCTACCAGCGATGCCGCGCTTCATCGCTGATGACCGCAACACCGTGAGACAAAGCCTTTACTCTCGTTTAGCTGGAGGAAGTTCTGGGCCATCCAACACCTTATATTCTCGAAGCAGTAGATAAGGTTAAGTAGATTTGATCGGTTGTTGGGCTTCAGCCATGTTGGGGAACGGCTGCTAAGCAACAGCCGTCCTTTTAATTCAATTATTTTAAATAGTTTCAGTGCGTCCAGTGTCTCGTCCGTTGGAGTAATCTACTTTTTAAATGTAGGGTGAATGGGGGTAACTATAGTCTAGATCCCTACCTGGTCAGTGAGGCAGCTTTTTCTCCGGGCTGCCCCGTCGACCCGTCCTCGTGGCCTACCAGCGGGCATGGAGCGCCGTTTCCTGACGGGGACTGCCCAGCACCTCGGCTTCGGTGGCGGCACAGCGCTGGAGCGCTATCGCCTTGCCTTGCCTGGGTCGCCGCGCTGGATCGGCGCGCTGGAGCTCCGGTGAGCTGTGACCGCCGAGCTCAACACCTCCCGGGCAGCGGGTCTGCGGAGAGGATCGGGCGGCGCCGACTTTAACATCGGGAGCCTGGGAGCTCCAAACCGGCGCGGCCTTGTCGGCTTCGGGAAGCCGCGGCCTCCGGTAAGGAATGCGGCCGTTCCAGGTGGCCCAGCCGCTGAAAGGACTCTCCCGACGCCGGGGCAACAGCACCCGGTGAGAACGGCCAGGAACATCGGGCCTCCGTAGAGCAATAGCGGAGGCCTCAATAGGCCTGACTTTGGGGAGAACTGGAGTTGGGGAGTGGACATTGTGCCTTCCCCCACAGTGGTAACCATTGTGAGGGGATGATTTTTGTGTGTACTGTCTATGTTAGTCTGTGTCCAAGAGGCGGTCGTAAGGCAGAGTGGACGCTGGCGCGGTTTAGCTGCCGCTGCTTTCTCTTCACATTGTGTTTCTGAATTTTTTGTTTTTTTTGTTTTTTGGATTGAATTTCTGTCTTTAATTTGTGTATTGGTGATGTCTTTATAACTTATTTACTCTGATTATATGTTTCTTTGTTAAATTTTGTAAGGTGTCCTTGAGACTTTTGTATAGGCGCCCATAAATAACATTTATTATTATTATTATTATAGAGTTGTGTATCGTCTGCATAGCAATGGAAGGAAATGCTGTGCCTTTGAATGACTTGGCCTTAGGGGGCATATATAGCGAGAAGAGAATGGGGCCAAGGATGGAACCTTGTGGAACCCCACAGCAGAGACTAGCTGGGGAGGAGAAAGAGTTGCCTATGTTAGCAGAGAAACTCCTACCTTTGAGGTGTGAGATGAACCAGCTCAGGGCAGTGCCATCAATACCAACCCCGTACCAGAGACGGTCAATTTGGATGGTGTGGTCGACAGTATCAAATGCTGCGCTGAGGTCGAGAAGGAGCAGGATTGCACAGTCGCCGGAGTCAAGGGTGAGCAGTAGGTCATTATGTACCTTCAAGAAGGCAGACTCTGTGCTGTGGTGAGCCCTGAAACCTGATTGGAAAGTTTCCAAGATAGTATTTTGGTGAAGGTAAGGCATAAGTTGACTTAAAATTACCTTTTCAAGGGCTTTTGAGAGGAAAGGCAGTTTAGAAATAGGTCTGTAGTTGCTTGGCAAGGTGGGGTCGAGGTTAGGTTTTTTCAGGAGTGGCTGGACCACCGCATGCTTGAAGCAGGTAGGTACGGTGCTAGTGGCCAGAGAACTGTTGAAGAATGGTGAGGATGCTGGGACCGGCTATTGTAATGACATCCTATAGGAGGGCAGAGGGGACAGTGTCGAGGGGGGCAGGTAGTAGGTTTCATGGTGGTGATCAGTTTTACAAGGGAGGGTAGAGTAACGGGTTGGAAACAATCTAATTTTGAAGAACAGACCAATGAGACAGCCAGGTTACGGGTGGGAGGGGAAATATTCGTTCTTATGTTCTTTACCTTGCTGGTGAAAAATGTAGTAATTTCTCATCGTCTCAAACGTCTCATGGGCACAATCTGAACTTTGCTAATGGATGACCAGGAGTCCACATACGGTTTCTAATTTCCTGATACGGCAGGATTTCGTCCACTGCGGTTGGGTTCAAATCCTTTACTGGAGGCTCTGTTGCATACGCGGAGGACGGGTCTCTCGGTGTCGCAATACCGCTAGTGACGATGCCCACTGGCCGACAATGTATCAACCGATGAGTGTATGACAAGAGGAGTCGAGTATAGGAGCAAAGATGTCCTTCTGCAGTTGTACAGGGCCGTAGTGAGGCCACACATGGAGTATTGTGTGCAGTTTTGGTCCCCTAATTTGAGGAAGGACATTCTTGCTGGTGAGGGAGTGCAACGTAGGTTTGCAAGGTTAATTCCGGGATGGCGGGACTGTCATATGCTGAAAGAATAGAGCGGCTGGGCTTGTACACACTGGAGTTTAGAAGGATGAGAGGGTATCTTAATGAAACACTTAAGATTGTTAAGGGTTTGGACACGCTAGAGGCAAGAAACATGTTCCCGATGTTGGGAAGTCCAGAACCAGGGGCCACCGTTTAAGAGCTTAGAAGGCATTTAGAACGGAGACGATGCAACACATTTTGTCACAGAGCGTTGTGAATCTGTGGAATTCTCTGCCTCAAAGGGCGGTGGAGGCCGCTTCTCTGGATACTTTCAAGAAAGAGCTAGATAGGGGTCTTAAAGATAGCGGAGTCAGGGGATATGGGGAGAAGGCAGGCACGGGGTACTGATTGGGGATGATCAGCCATGAACATGTTGAATGGCCTACTCCTGCTCCTATTGTCTATTGTCTATTGTCTATTGAGTTATTCCAAACCCGGACTGCCCAGCCTAACAATGAGCACTCAATCCAGTAGGGATTCAATATATGCTGACGTACCGAACGGGTGCCGAAATTATTAAAGGCGCTGCCACGTACAGAGGTAGAGGAGGTAAGTGTGAAGTGTTGCGTAAAACCCGGTTGTGACTTGCACAATCAAGAGACGTCCGACACCGATGAGATCTGCCAGTAGAGCTATCCATTTAATGATAGCCTGGCCTCCAGAGGGCTCTCGCATTTACATCTTAATGACGAATACAAAGGTTGCATACATTACATCTCCCCCTTCAACTTTGGGGTCAAAAAATCATGTACGTGTACGTCCAAGGCATAGAAAGTGCACCGTCATCATGCAGTCAGCGACATGTTGATGTATATACAAAGGACTTACGATTAGAACATAAAAGGTAGACACAAATGTTGGAGAAACTCGGCGGTCGAGGCAGCATCTATGGAGCGAAGGAATATGTGAGGTTGCGGGTCGAGACCATTGATTACTGCTAGATTATAGCTAATGAATAACGACATAATCACGTTATCCTCGCTGTATTCTACCACAATTAACAGTACTCTTTATACTTCGAACATCATACTACAAAACTATAAACTCTATAACTCCGCGTTTTTGTTGACATTGCTTTCATTTGCTCTTGCCTGGCTATTTTCCATAACAAGCCCAATTGGGGGTGTTGACAATCGCCCACTTCGCGTGCTAGTCGTATTTCCGACTCGTTCTGTGTTGTATTTCTTTTGTGTGTGTGGCTTGGCGCGCTGCAAGCGGGTTCCCCAACTGCATTAACTTGCAATGCGGGCTGTGATTGCTCAGTTTCCGCGCTCTTTTGCTCCTTGTTGCCAGGGTGTGGCTCAGCTGCTTCGTACGCGGGTCGTATGTCCTTCCTGTTTCTACTAAGTGCCGCTCGGTGTAGAGATGGAATAGCTCCGAGGGGCCACGTTTTCTCGCGCTAACTGGCCACGTTTCCACTCGCTTGATTTGGCGCGAAACCACACCTGCTGTTGTCGCTCCAGGCGCGGCAGCGGCTCGGGCTTGCCTTCAAGTTGAAGTATGCTGCCTGTTTATCTTGCCGGACAGCTAGTTGCGGTCCCATGGGAGGGACATGATGGGGCTGTAGGAACGATAAAGACGACGGCTTCAACCAGCTCATCATGGTATGTATGAAACTGAGTCAAGTCCGAGGGCAGATCACGCCTGTTACTAGGCCAACCCTTTCTTATGTACTCGCGCAGCAGTGTTAGGGTTTGATCTTTTTTTCTTTTTCAGCTTTGAACTGCGCACGACGCTCCTCTGACATGTGTAGGATGCGTTCTACAGCGTTTAGCCGTGTGATGCGCTCTTCAGTAGACGCGTTTGCACTGGGCAGCCGGCTCAGGGCGTCGGGGACAAGCATTTTACGTCCCGGCTTCCACCGTATTTCCAGGTCGTACCGTAGCAGGTGCATTCGCATGCGCTGGAGTCTGGGGCTTAATTTGTGTAGCGGCTTGGCGAGCAAGCCTACTAATGGCTTGTGGTCAGTAAGGATTACAGTGCGCCGACCGACAATGAAGTCATGAAATTTTCTGCATGCTTACAATATGGAGCACAACTCCTTCTCTATTGTCGCATTGTTGCGCTCGTCCGCGTTCACACGTCGTGATGCGTAGGCAACAGGTCTCCAGTCTTGCAGTAGGACCGCTCCAATCCGCTGTTGGAAGCATCTGTGGCAATTGAAACGTGCGCGTTCACATCGTACAGTTTCAGTACGGGTAACATGTGAGAAGACGCGTCAGCTGGTCTACTGCCTGTCTGTGTTTCTTCTCAAAATGCCACGCTACACCCTTTTCTGTCAGCTCTCTAAGTGGGCAGGTGATTTGCGAAATGTTCGGAATGAACTTGGCCATGTATGTCACCATCCCCAATAACGTTTGCACTTCAGCCTTGTTTGTTGGATATGGCATTTGTAGCATGCTGCTGACACGACATGGGCGTGGTGACACGCCAACTTGCGAGATGACGTGTCCAACATATTCACTCTCGTTTGAGCGCATTACCGACTTTTGGGGATTGAGTTTTAGGCCGGACTCTTTCACATGCGTGAGTAGGGCTTTCACCCGAGCGTCATACTGGGCTGCGTCCTCAACCCAAACGAGAATGTCGTCAACGACTATCTCCACCCCTTCTAAATCACCGACCTCTTACTGCATAGCCTGCTGCCAAATCTCACTTGCGGATGAGATTCCAAATGGGAGCACGAAATATCGGTAACTCCCCAAGGGAGTATTAAATGATGTTAGGCGCGAGCTGGGGTCGCTCAGTGGAAGCCACTTGTAGCATCATATTTCGAGAACCATTTTGCCTTCGGCATCGGGCTGCAATTTTCTCGAACGTCTGCATCGTGAAATGCTCCCTGCGAATGGCTGCATTGAGGTCACGCGGGTCAAGGCATATGTGGACTTCGCCATTAGGCTTGCTAACAACAGTCATTGAATTCACCCTATCTGTCCATTCGCTCACAGGCTTTATGACTCTCAAGCTTTCCATTCGCTTTAACTTGGCTTTGACCTTATCCCTGAGTTTATATGGGATTGTGCATTTTGTTTTGGCTGCGCCTTCTCTTGCAGCGCTATGTTGTACTCATTTTTGTAGCCTTTCCAGCCCTTGGAAACGCTGGCGTTTTCCTCAATGATTTTCGCAGTGTATGATTCAGAGTCGGTGTTTTGCTCCACGCTGCTCATTTCGGAATTTACATCATGTTTGGCTCGCGCGGTATGCGTGCTGCTGGGGTGGGGTGCCGCGGTATCAGGCGCTGGCGCATTCTCCACTCCGCTACTGTATGATTTGCCAATAGCTGCCTCTCTCGCTCTTGCTGGACTCGCACTAACACCATCAAACACCGCATTTCGCACAATAAGCCCTAACTTCCCACACGTCGTTTCCCAAATATAGGTTTCACATCCCCACTCACTATTTTAAAGATAACACTATATTCTTTCTTACCTAATTTAACGTTCCCCTTTGCCTGCCCCGCATAATTCATTTTGTGTCTAGAGTACGATCCTAGTGTTACATTAGTGTTCATTAACACAAGACCCGTCTTTCTGAACGAGTTCTAGAAAATAGGTGCAGGAGGAGGCCATTCGGCTCTTCGAGCCAGCACCGCCATTCATTGTGATCAAGGCTGATCGTCCCCAATCAATAACCCGTGCCTGCCTTCTCCCCATATCCCTTGATTCCTCTAGCCCCTAGCTCTATCTAACTCTCTCTTAAATCCATCCAGTGATTTGGACTCCACTGCCCTCTGTGGCAGGGAATTCCACAAATTCACAACTCTCTGGGTGAAAAGGTTTTTTCTCACCTCAGTCTTAAATGGCCTCCCCTTTATTCTAAGACTGTGGCCCCCTGGTTCTGGACTCGCCCAACATTGGGAACATTTTTCCTGCATCTAGCTTGTACGCAATATTCCAGATGTGGTCTTACCAGAGCCCTACACAACTGCAGAGGAACCTATACTGAAATCCACTTGTTATGAAGGCCAACATTCCATTGGCTTTCTTCACTGCCTGCTGTACCTGCACACCAAAATTCAGTGACCGGTGTACAAGGACACCCAGGTCTCGCTGTACCTCCCCCTTACCTAACCTAACCCCATTGAGATAATAATCTGCCTCCTTGTTTTGCAACCTAAGTGAATAACCTCACATTTATCTATATTATACCGCATCTGCCACGCATCTGCCCACTCACTCAACCTGTCCATGTCACCCTGCAACATCCTAACATCCTCTTCAAAATTCACACTGCCACCCAGCTTTGTGTCCTCCACAAACTTGCTAGTGTTGCTCCTAATTCCCTCTTACAAATCATTAATATATATGGTAAACAGTTGCGGCCCCTACACCGAGCCTTGCGGCACTCCACTCGCCACTGCCTGCCATTGTGAAAAGGACCCGTTCACTCCTATTCTTTGCTTCCTGTCTGCCAACCAATTTTCTATCCGCGTCAACACCCTACCCCAATATCATATGCTCTAATATTATGTCACCGGTCTCCCGTGCGGGACCTTATCAAAGGTTTTCTGAAAGTCTAGATACACTAAATCCACTGCCTCCCTTTCATACATTTTACTTGTCACATCCTCAAAACATTCCAGAAGATTAGTCAAGCATGAATTGCCTTTCATAAATCTATGCTGACTTGGAATAATGTTTTTACTGCTATCCAAATGTCCCATTATTTCCTCTTTAATAATTGACTCCAGCATCTTTCCCACCACCGAAGTCAGGCTAACTGGTCTGTAATTCCACGTTTTCTCTCTCGCTCCTTTCTTTTGGATTTGTATTGCGAATGCGAGCATTGCTTGTCAGGGCAGGGACGTATATAGGATACTAGCCAACATGTGTGCCTCGTTCATCAAACACTGCAAGAATGACAATTAAGACCTGTGTTTTCTTTACCAGCTGCTGCATGCTTCCGTTGTGTTCATCGTGAGTTTTCCGAGTGATTCAGCATTAATCAAAATTTTACACACGATTAATATCGAAATCTGATTTGTTACGGCTCATTCTATTTCAAATAAATGGTAGGCCATTTAGAACGGAGATAGGGAAAACCTTTTTCACCCAGAGAGTTGTGATTCTGTGGAAATCTCTGGCTCGGAAGACAGAGGAGGCCAATTCACTAGATGCTTTCAAGAGATAGTTGGATAGAGTTCTCAAAGATAGCGGAGTTAAGGGATATGGGGAGAAGGCAGGAACGGGGTACTGATTGTGGATGATCAGCCATGATCACATTGAATGGTGGTGCTGGCTCGAAGCGCCGGTTGGCCGACTCCTGAACCTAATGTCTATTGTCGATTGTTCCCAGTTGCATCCCTCCACCTGTTGCTGAAAATGTCCACGCATATTCCATAGATCGATAACCCAGGGATTTGAAATGTCATTCCACAAATGTAGAGCACATATCACAGCTACTTAATCGGTTAGCACATTTTTCCTGCTATACTAAATTAAATTTCTGCTGCCTCGGTTGGAAATTGTAAGTTTCAGGCGTTTAAGCACCGAGCTAGGTAGATTAACCTGTTCATTTGAACACGAACCAAGAAATGGACTTCGACTTGCATTTCATCCACAAAGCTGTCCGTTTAATGTTAACAGATATTTCACTCCTTTCATCAGCTTATTTCTGAATTGCCTCTGTGACAAGGTGTAGATACATGTGTTTGTGCAGGTACACAGAAATTGCAACATAAACCCAAATTGCTGCAGGATAAATGTCGGGGTATTCAAATACCTGTCTGTGTAAAAATAATTTTGAACTTGCCACCTCATGGTAGATACTATAAAGGGTATCCATAGTAATATGAAATTGGCCGACAGTGCGAACAACAAAATCATTGACTTTCTCCGGTTCTGCGCCTCGGGATCCTTCTGATTTTCAGTGCCATTTCGCAGACCCCGCCGTACTTTATTTGCCGCTTTAATATGACTGACAGTTATAGCATTGAAAAATACAATCAAGCAGATTGGCATTAAAGGTGTAACGATACTGTTAAACAACTGAAATGCTTTCCACGAGGTCGAGGTAAAGTATTCACCTTTGCTGGTGCATCGCAATGGCACGTTGTCAATAACAACGTAAGGTTCCACTGTAAAGTAAAACGGAAGGCATCTTGCACAGCTCCCGATAACGACGATAGCTATCACCACGCTAGCTATTCTCTCCGTGCAGTATCGTTCCCGCAGCTTTTGACTGCAAATTGCGATACAGCGATCGAAGGTAAAAGTCACAGTTAGCCAAACGGAGCAATCCGTGGCGGCTAACCCGAGGACAATTGTCATAGAGCAAATTGGAGTAATGAGCAAGGAATGAGCATAAAGGTAAATATTAGTAATCTGTTCCAGTACAACCCCAAAGACGACACCCATTAAATCAGCCGTGGCCATTGCTACCAGATAGCGAGAGACGCATTTGGAGAGACCACATTGACTCCGTGAGAGGATCACAATTGCCAGTGAATTAACTATAATGAGGGAAAAACACAAAATTTAGTGCAAACGTGCTAAACCAAATCCTTTCCTTCTGATCCTCATGCCGGGACTGGGAATCGCAGTCTAGAAATTCAATCTACTGGGTGTCCGCCACAACACGCCACTTGGAATACAAGGGGGGGGGTACATGGTCTGACAGGGAGGGGGGGGCATGTGCTGCATGTTTGCAACTGCTTGGAGCCCGGTCTGGGACGTACGCCATCCTTTCCAACGAACAGCTGATCGCCACATGGCCCATCACTGCAATCTAAATTGCTGAAGTGAGCACCGGTAGTGGTAAGAAAATGTATTGCGGAACCAAGATCACAAGGAATTTCAGAATTTTGAAAGCTGCCATTACACAAATCAACAGCATCGCCCGCAAGTCTATATTGCCCGCTGCGGAAAGCGGGCATTAAAAAGATCAACCATATAAAACTAGATATTTTGAAGCCGATTAATGCTGGAAACATTCATCAGGTGAGGCAGTATCAACATAATTTTGAGGCATCTGTACTATGTTGAGCCGGAGAGGGAAAATTGGAGCCACATAATGAGCTCTCACGTCTTACCAGTGATACCAACCGCTGCAAGGACCGGATAATAAATCCTCATTATGTGGTAAATTGCTGGATATCCCATTGTATCTGTGAGGCAGCGATCAGTCTCGCAGAACGTTTCAGCTGCCACGTGCACTGGTGACTATACTAACATCTTCTTATACGGAGAAAGGCGGTACTTAGAGGCAATTAGTCACATCAGACACAAGTCATTGGACAGACCGTAAATATGTTATCTTCATTGGCGCACGGAGACCGAGTATTCCACTTCGATGCTAGCAATTAATTTTAGTAGAGGTTGTTCACGTTTCTAAAATATAATGATTTTAACGTGATATAGACACTCTATATCACATAAGCGTGGTTGGGCTGCAGAGATTCTTACTGCACAACATGGGCAACCAGCTTCAAATAAATATCGTCTGTAACATTGTGCGCATCTATAACATCAATAACATCCTGTATTACTTGGTTTAATCTGGCCGGGAAAATGAGGGTCTCGCCGCCCACCAGTCACTCGGCGGTTTCCCTGTTCGAAACAATAGTCCAGGCGATGGTGATTAAAAAAGTAAGAGGTAGTTGTACTGATTGACCACTAATGTCTTCAACACATCCGAATAGTTTTGGAACAAGTGCGTCGAACATAGAAACATAGAAACATAGAAAATAGGTGCAGGAGTAGGCCATTCGGCCCTTCGTGCCTGCACCGCCATTCAATATGATCATGGCTGATCATCCAACTCAGTATCCTGTACCTGCCTTCTCTCCATACCCCCTGATCCCTTTAGCCACAAGGGCCACATCTAACTCCCTCTTAAATATAGCCAATGAACTGGCCTCAACTACCTTCTGTGGCAGAGAGTTCCAGAGATTCACCACTCTCTGTGTGAAAAATGTTTTTCACATCTCGGTCCTAAAGGATTTCCCCTTTATCCTTAAACTGTGACCCCTTGTCCTGGACTTCCCCAACATCGGGAACAATCTTCCTGCATCTAGCCTGTCCAACCCCTTAAGACTTTTGTAAGTTTCTATAAGATCCCCCCTCAATCTTCTAAATTCTAGCGAGTACAAGCCGAGTCTATCCAGTCTTTCTTCATATGAAAGTCCTGACATCCCAGGAATCAGTCTGGTGAACCTTCTCTGTACTCCCTCTATGGCAAGAATCTTTCCTCAGATTTGGAGACCAAAACTGTACGTAATACTCCAGGTGTGGTCTCACCAAGACCCTGTACAACTGCAGTAGAACCTCCCTGCTCCTATACTCAAATCCTTTTGCTATGAATGCTAACATACCATTCGCTTTCTTCACTGCCTGCTGCACCTGCATGCCTACTTTCAATGACTGGTGTACCATGACACCCAGGTCGCATTGCATCTCCCCTTTTCCTAATCGGCCACCATTCAGATAATAGTCTACTTTCCTGTTTTTGCCCCCAAAGTGTATAACCTCACATGTATCCATATTATACTGCATCTGCCATGCATTTGCCCACTCACCCAACCTATCCAAGTCACCTTGCATCCTCCTCACAGCTAACACTGCCCCCCAGCTTCGTGTCATCCGCAAACTTGGAGATGTTGCATTCAATTCCCTCGTCCAAATCATTAATATATATTGTAAATAGCTGGGGTCCCAGCATCGAGCCTTGCGGTACCCCACTAGTCACTGCCTGCCATTCTGAAAAGGACCCATTTACTCCTACTCTTTGCTTCCTGTCTGCCAGCCAGTTCTCTATCCACATCAATACTGAACCCCCAATACCGTGTGCTTTAAGTTTGTATACTAATCTCTTATGTGGGACCTTGTCGAAAACCTTTTGAAAGTCCAGATATAACACATCCACTGGTTCTCCCTTATCCACTCTACTAGTTACATCCTCGAAAAATTCTATAAGATTCGTCAGATGATTTAACTTTCGTAAATCCATGCTGACTTTGTCCAATGATTTCACCACTTTCCAAATGTGCTGCTATCCCATCTTTAATAACTGACTCTAGCTGTTTCCCCACTACCGATGTTAGACTAACTGGTCTGTAATTCCCCATTTTCTCTCTCCCTCCCTTTTTAAAAAGTGGGGTTACATTAGCTACCTTCCAATCCTCAGGAACTACTCCAGAATCGTAAAGAGTTTTGAAAAATTATCACTAATGCATCCACTATTTCTGAGGCTACTTGCTTAAGTCCTCTGGGATGCAGCCTATCTGGCCCTGGGGATTTATCGGCCTTTAATCCATTCAATTTACCTATCACCACTTCCCGGCTAACCTGGATTTCACTCAGTTCCTCCATCTCATTTGACCCGCGGTCCCCTGCTATTTCCGGCAGATTATTTATGTCTTCCTTAGTGAAGACAGAACCAAAGTAGTTATTCAATTGGTCTGCGCGTCATAGCGCATCAATTTTATTAAACGAGTTGTATTTCGTGAACATACATTTCGTGAGGATCATTGGTACCTCTTTTGGGGAAGGTGTGACCTGTACAAAAAGGACGGGTTGCACTTGATCCCGAGGGGGACCAATATCCTGGCGGGGAGATTTGCAAAGGCAACTGGGGAGATTTAAACTAGAACGGTTGGGGGGAGGGACTCGAATAGGGAAAGCTAGTAGTCAGGGTGTGAGGCAGGAGGCAGAGAAGGGAAGCACTTGGACCCAAAATGTAGGGGAGAAAGAAGAAAAAGATAATTAACAGAGAATAAGTAGTGGTGGGTTTCTTAAATGTGTATATTTAAATGCTAGGAGCATTGTAAGAAAGGTGGATGAGCTTAAAGCCTGGATTGACACCTGGAAGTATGATGTTGTGGCGATCAGTGAAACATGGTTGCAGGAGGGCTGTGATTGGCAAATAAATATTCCAGGATTTCGTTGCTTCAGGGGTGATAGCATTGGAGGGGCAAGAGGTGGGGGTGTTGCATTGCTTGTCAAAGAAGATATTACAGCAGTGCTTTGGCAGGATAGATTGGAGGGCTCGTCTAGGGAGGCTATTTGGGTGGAACTGGTAAATGGGAAAGTGGTAGCAACACTTATAGGGGTGTATTTTACTTCGGAGTCACGTGAGTGACTACATGAAGAAGCCCCGTCCAGCCGCACACGCGTCATTATCGATCAGACGCATAGCGTTCATGACCGTGTGTGGAGGAGCAGGAGCTCCTCCAGCCGGTGAGTAAAACAAAAGTAAAACAAAAGTCGGAAGGTAAGTGGGTTACTTTTCACTTACAGGAGCGTTTCCTTCCCGTTTAGACTTGTTTGGTGGAGCTCCACTCAAGTTTATTATGGAGAAATGGGAAGGAGAGGCGGCCAGGGACGCACCATAGTAAAACCCCAGATCCTAAGGGTAGCGGGCGTCAGTCAGGGGAGTCAGTGGCAGCGAAGCCATTAACTCCCGTTGTGGTCGAATGTGCGTTAAACCGCCGGCGGCGGGGCGCAAGGCTGAGAAAAGAAAGAAAAAAAAATCGACCCGACCTGTAGACTCGGATGAGTCAGACCCGGAGGTATGCCCTCCTCAGGCAGGAAAGAGTATTACACTGCAAGGGTCAAAAACTTTATAACACCTTATGGGGCAGATGATTTGTAAAGAACCCCCACAGGAGGATTTAAGTCGGTGTTGGGCAATGAAGTATAGCACAAGGGTGGCCTACAGGAGAGCCATCAGTGCCTGTGCAGAAACTTTAAAGAGGTTGGCCTACAGGAGAGCCAGTGCCCAAAAATGCCAGAAAAAAGGCAAGTTATGTGTTGGCCTATTGGAGAGCCAGTACTAGAAATGCCTGAACAAAAGGCAGCACAAACGTGCAATGATAAATGTGCCAGCACCGACAAATATAAAGAGTAAAAATAATGAAGCATTGGCCTAGAATTGAGCCAGCGCCAGCAGCACCTGAAGCATGGCTGCCTGTCCGTGGGCCTACAAGAGAGCCCGCGCATGGGGAATCTGGCAGAGACTTACCTGAAACAGGGGAGCCAGAAATTACCCAACATAAAAATGAATATCTAGATTTAGATGACGATTTAAATGAGGACCAGAGCCCATTATCAGAGCCACAAATGTTCCAAGGCTGGCACAAAACTTTGCTTTTCCCAGATTAACAGGGAAACCTTTGAGAGAGGAAATAGCTATGACTATAAATTATCTACTCTCCCATCAGCCCCAGGAATTAACCATGGATGAGACTATCAAAAAATATGAGACCCGGGAAATTGTAGCAGTTACAGCAGTGAATAACTTGATATGGGTAATTTGAACAGTGGTTTACGCTCACAAGAATTGAAATTACACAAGTGCTGAAATTTCTGGGGTCAGTGGTTTGGATGAAGGTTATATATCGTATTCACAACAAAATGCCTTAGCACTCATGTGTAGTGCGCACTTTGAAATAAATTGTATTCATAAAAATGCAATAAAACCAAATATTCATCCTAAGTATGCAGGCTCTGCAAACCATCCAATATAGAAATGCCTAAATCTGTATTGGAGAAAATCTAACAAAGAAACTAAAGGATCACCTATGCTGAGCAGAGCGGTGAGAAGGCAGTATCCCTACAGGCAAAATGTGGTGCTGGAGAAGGATCAATCCTATCATTCTCGTATACATGTTGACGTGCTGCACCGAGGATACGTGGAGGTTACAATGTGCCTACTAGAAGGGGACAACAACTGCCGGTGGCAAACCCCGAGGTTAGGGGGCTTGGTCTGGTAAGAAACACAACAAATGTTTCACTCTCACAAATAGGGGGAAGGTTACGATTCTTCCTAAAAGAATGGCTTATTTAGATGATATCCTCATTGTAGGGGACACTTTGGCTGCTGCAAAATTGTCAGTATCCAGTCAAATACATTTTGAGAAATTAGGTTTCATTATTCACCTACAAAAATCTAAATTGTTACCAAGCAAAAAGATTGATTACCTAGGGTTCACAATTAACTCCGAACACATGGTAATCACTTTGCCAAAAGATAAAAAGCTGCAGTTAATTGAAGGTTGCATAAAACTCATTAACGAGGACACACCTTCAATTAGAGAAGTGGCAAGCTTGCTAGGCAAATTAATTGCAGGGTTTCCAGCGGTCAAGTTTGGACCATTGCATTATCAATGTTTACAGAGAGCTAAGGTACAAGCGTTAAAAATGAATAGAGGGCATTTTGACAGGCCCATGAAATTAACAACTCAATCCATTACAGAAATAGAATGGTGGATTAACAATGTTTCTAATGCTTCCAGAAATGTTCTGGTAGAAACACCTTCCGTCACTCGACAGACTGATGTAAGTGCGCTGAGTTGGGGCGCTACTAACATGATTTCCAGCTGTGGAGGTAGGTGGAATGTGAATGAAGTACCTTTGCTGGAAAAACTGGGAATCAATTACCTAGAGCTATTAGGCGCATTTTACGGCCTTAGAGCTTATTGCACTGATATGGGAAATGTGCATGTTCAGGTACAGGTTGACAATACTACAGCTGTAGCATACATAAATCACATGGGTGGTATAAAATCAGAATCATGTGATAAATTGGCAAATGAAATTTGGACCTGGGGTATTGCCAGAAAAATGTGGCTGTCAGCAATATATTTACCAGGTAAAAATTAATACAATTGCAGACAAAAGATCACGTAAATTTAATGATGGATGTTAAATCGGAAAATACTCACACAAATTATCACACAATTTGGAATGCCAGAAATTGATCTGTTTGCATCAAGATTGAACCACCAGTTGCCTAAGTATGTGTCATGGGAACCTGATCCTGGAGCAGTAGTGGTGGATGCTTTCTCGCTACATTGGGGTGGTATGTTTCTGTATGTTTTTCCACCATTTTGTTTAATCCACAAATGCATACAGAAAATTAAACAAGATTCAGCCTCAGGGATTTTGATACTACCAGATTGGCCTACACAGGTATGGTACCCACTGGTGTTAAAAATGGGGGGGGGGGACCCTTATGGTTATTCCAAAGCAGATTAAACTGCTTGTACACCCTGTGACTAATGAATCACATCCTTTACATAATCGTATTGGTTTGTTGATTTGCAGATTCTAAGAAGGCCATATCTTGGAAAAAGATTATCAGACCGTACTGTGGATGTTATGACAGCAGCCTGGAGGAATAGTACCCAGAAGCAGTACATTTCCTATATAAAGAAATGGGAGGTGTTTTGTTCAGGAAAGAATATTGCATATAACACAGCAGAAATTTCAGATGTAATAGAGTTTCTTTCAACTCTACACTATGAATTGAAATTAAGTTATAGTGCAATTAATACTGCACGAAATGCACTCGCTGCATATTTAAGCAGTGAATCAGAACAAACTCCAATTGGAGCACATCCTTGCATCTGTAGGTTTATGAAAGGAATTTTCAACTCTAATCCTCCCAGACCCAGGTATACAAAAATGTGGAATGTAAAAGATGTTCCTAAGGAATTGGAATCCAGTTGAAACTCTGTCATTATCCAAAATTACCATAAATTGGTTATGCTCATGGCATTAGTTTCAGCGCAGAGAGTTCAAACATTACAGAAACTCAGAATTGATAGAATGAAAGTAGGGCAAAATGCCGTGACATTTTATGTCTATGATTTACTGAAGCAAAGTAGACCTGGGTTCACAGGATGCAAGTTGGAATTTTTAGCATATCCTACAGATTCACGACTGTGTGTAGTAACATATGTGAAATGTTACATAGAAACAACAAAAGTTTTAAGAGGCGCCGAATTGGCATTTTTTATTAGTCATAAAAAGCCTCATAAGAAAGTGTCAACACATACAATTTCACGATGGTTGAAACAGGTGTTGAGATATTCAGGTATTGATACTGATAAATTTAAATCTCATTCCACCAGGGCGGCATCAACATCAGCGGCCAGGGATTCAGACGTGCTAATAGACCTTATTCTCGTGGCCGCAGGATGGGCAAGTGAACAGATGTTTCACAAGTATTACCATAAGGAGATTGAAGATCTCAGAGGGTTTGGTGATGCCGTGCTGGATACAGTATTAAATCCCCCATTATAATAAATGGGCCTAATTTTGTTACTTTTATTAAAATAAATAAAACCATTAACTGATTACATTCAAATGTTGTGGTTATGCATTGTTGATTGTGCTTACTCAAATAGAGTCAATCGATGCAGTGAACACCTGGATTTGAATCCACGGTGTGAAATCACAGAGCTTTGAAATCTTCACGTAGTCACTCACGTGACTCCGAAGTAAAATAGTAAGATTAAACGAGAACTTACCAAGTTTGAAGTTTGATCTTTATTTTATGAGGAGTAACGTTGAGGGATTACGTGCCCTCTGCTCCCACCCCCATAAAAGGATCAAGCTGGTAGTTCTAAGTCTTTATGCATCTTACTATCATACTTCAGTAATTATTGTCTGTGATTGTCACTCCACTGCTTTGAAAGATTGACGCGTGTGCGGCTGGACGGGGCTTCTTCACGTAATCCCTCAACGTTACTCCTCATAAAATAAAGATCAAACTTCAAACTTGGTAAGTTCTCGTTTAATCTTACTATTATAGACCGCCTAATGGAGAGCGAGAATTGGAAGAGCAAATATGTAAGGAGATAGCAGATATTAGTAGTAAGCACAAGGTAGTGATTGTGGGAGATTTCAATTTTCCACACATAGACTGGGAAACACATTCTGTAAAAGGGCTGGATGGTTTGGAGTTTGTAAAATGTGTGCAGGATAGTTTTTTGCAGCAATACATAGAGGTACCTACAAGAGAAGGGCAGTGCTGGACCTCCTGTTAGGAAATGAGACAGGGCAGGTGGCGGAGGTATGCGTTGGGGAGCACTTTGGGTCCAGTGATCACAATACCATTAGTTTCAATATAATTATGGAGAGGGTCAGAACTGGACCTAAGGTTGAGATTTTTGACTGGAGAAAGGCTAACTTTGAGGAGATGCAAAAGGATTTAAAAGGAGTGAATTGGGACATGTTGTTTTATGGGAAGGATGTAGAAGCAAAATGGAGGACATTTAAAGGTGATATTTTAAGGGTAGAGAATCTTTATGTCCCTGTTCGGTTGAAAGGAAATAGTAAAAATTGGAAAGAGCCATGGTTTTCAAGGGAAATTGGACACTTGGTTCGGAAAAAGAGAATCTACAATAATTATAGGTGGCATGGAGTAAATGAGGTGCTGCGGGAGTATAAAGAATGTAAAAAGATTCTTAAGAAAGAAATTAGAAAAGCTAAAAGAAGATATGAGGTTGCTTTGGCAAGTAAGGTGAAAGTAAACCCAAAGGGTTTCTACAGCTATATTAATAGCAAAAGGATAACAAGGAATAAAATTGATCCATTAGAGAGTCAGGGTGGACAGCTATCTGCTGAGCCAAAAGAGATGGGGGAGATATTGAACAATTTCTTTTCTTCGGCATTCACCAAGGAGAAGGATGTTGAATTATGTGAGGTAAGGGAAACGAGCAGAGTAGCAATGGAAACTATGAGATTTAAAGAAGTGGAAGTGTGGACACTTTTGAAAAAT
Organism: Malacoraja senta; assembly: GCA_038087875.1. Taxonomy (NCBI): domain Eukaryota; kingdom Metazoa; phylum Chordata; class Chondrichthyes; order Rajiformes; family Rajidae; genus Malacoraja; species Malacoraja senta. The sequence continues at coordinate 24,208 of JAXLNO010000319.1, read as the reverse complement.
ATGAAAACGGATAAGTCTCCAGGTCCTGACAGGATATTCCCTAGGACATTGAGGGAAGTTAGTGTAGAAATAGCAGGGGCTATGACAGATATATTTCAAATGTCATTAGAAACAGGAATAGTGGCGGAGGATTGGCGTACTGCGCATGTTGTTCCATTGTTTTAAACGGATTCTTAGAGTAAACCTAGAAATTATAGACCTGTTAGTTTGACGTCAGTGGTGGGCAAATTAATGGAAAGGATACTTAGGGATAATATATATAAGCATCTGGATAAACAGGGTCTGATTAAGAACAGTCAACATGGATTTGTGCCTGGAAGGTCATGTTTGATTAATCTTCTTGAATTTTTCTAAGAGGTTACTAGGGAAATTGATGAGGGTAAAGCAGTGGATGTTGTCTATATGGACTTCAGTAAGGCCTTTGACAAGGTTCCTCATGGAAGGTTGGTTAAGAAGATTCAATTGTTGGGTATTAATGGTGGAGTAGCAGGATGGATTCAACAGTGGCTGAATGGGAGATGCCAGAGAGTAATGGTGGATGGCTGTTTGTCAGGTTGGCGGCCGGTGATCAGTGGGGTGCCTCAGAGGTCTGTGTTGGGTCCACTGTTGTTTGTCATGTACATCAATGATCTGGATGATGGTGTGGAAAATTGGATTAGTAAGTATGCAGATGATACTAAGATAGGTGGTGTTGTGGATATTGAAGTCGATTTTCAAAGTCTACAGAGAGATTTAGGCCATTTGGAAGAGTGGGCTGAAATATGGCAGATGGAGTTTAATGCTGATAAATGTGAGGTGCTACATCTTGGCAGGACAAATCAAAATAGGACGTACATGGTAAATGGTAGCGAATTGAGGAATGCAGTTGAACAGAGGGATCTAGGAATAACTGTGCATAGTTCCCTGAAGGTGGAATCTCATGTAGATAGGGTGGTAAAGAAAGCTTTTGGTGTGCTGGCCTTTATAAATCAGAGCATTGAGTATAGAAGTTGGGATGTAATGTTAAAATTGTACAAGGCATTGGTGAGGCCAATTCTAAGGTATGGAGTACAATTTTGCTCGCCTAATTATAGGATGGATGTCAACAAAATAGAGAGAGTACAGAGGAGATTTACGAGAATGTTGCCTGGGTTTCAGCAACTAAATTACAGAGAAAGGCTGAACAAGTTAGGTCTTTATTCTTTGGAGCGCAGAAGGTTAAGGGGCGACTTGATAGAGGTCTTTAAAATGTTGAGAGGGATAGACAGAGTTGACGTGGATACGCTTTTCCCATTGAGAGTAGGGAAGATTCAAACAAGAGGACATGACTTGAAAATTTAGGGACAGAAGTTTAGGGGTAACATTAGGGAGAACTTCTTTACTCAGAGAGTGGTAGCTGTGTGGAATGACCTTCCAGAGGAAGTGGTGGAGGCAGGTTCGATTTTATCATTTAAAAATAGATTGGATGGGTATATGGACGAGAAAAGAATGGAGTGTTATGGTCTGAGTGCAGGTAGATGGGACTAGGGGAGAAAAAGTGTTCGGCATGGACTTGAAGGGCCGAGATGGCCTGTTTCCATGCTGTAAGTGTTATATGGATTTATGGTTATATTGAAACGTCACACAGTGCAACAACGACTGCTCGGCCCAATGTTCCCCACCAGTCTCAATAAAATATTTGAGCATCTTATCGTACTTGATTCTCCTTTGCTGCAGTACTTTGTGCTCCATGGCAAGTGGAGTTACAAGAGTTTATTTGCAGCATTATAACTCCACCACTTTTCTTCCGGACCATTTCCTCTCCGTACATAGGTACAAATCAAAACAACTGCTAACTTTACATTTGTGTCACTACTGAGGTATTTGAGCGATGACCATTCCCTCCCCTGTCTTGTAGGCATTCGCACGTACTGACCACATCTTCATGGTCAATTCATTTATACGCCAGGCTGACTTTTACCTGTTTCCGTGTCTCACACTTTGAAGCATGTCGGGCTCTTCACCACACACAATGTGCTATCATTTCCCAATTATTCGCTAAGCAAAGTGTATTCCGTCAATGGTTTTAAAATATCTCTCTCTTTGTTTCTTCAGGTTCCAGTGATCTTTCCTTTGTACTGTGTCACTGTATTTCTCACATAAATTCGTGAATCCGTTCTGATGGACCCGATCAGCTGTTTAGAGACAAATCGTTGGAGTAACACAGCGGGGCAGGCAGCATTTCTGGAGGAATACATGGCGTTTCGAATCGAGAACCTTCTTCAGACTGGTTAGGGATAGAGTAAATGGGAAATATAGACTAAGGTGTGGGGAGATAAAGAACAATGAATAAAATATATGCAAAAAAGTAACGATGATAAAGGGAACGGCGCCATTGTTAGCTGTTTGTCGGGTGAAAATGAGAAACTAGTGCGACTAGCGTGGGGGAAGGATAGAAAGAGAGGGAATGCCGGGGATTCCAGACGTGAGAGAAATCAATATTCATACCACTGGGCTGTTAGCTGCCCTAACGAATTATGCGAAGCTGTTCATTAAATTTACGTTTAGCCTCCCGTTAACAATGTTCTGTGTCTGAATGAGAACGAGAATTAAAATGTCCGGTAACCGGGAGATCAGGTAGATTCTTCTCTGTTGCGACAAGAGGGAGGGGAGCAAGGGCGGAGCTGCAGGGTACCGAGGAGACACGAGTGAGGGCCACATCTATGATGGGAGAGGGGAACCCCCGTTCCATATAGAATGAGGACATCTCGGATGTCCTGGTATGGAACACCTCAACTTGGGCGCAGATGCGGCATAGACGGAGGAATTGCGAGTAGGGAACACTCTTTGCTGGAAGCAGGATGGGAATAAGTGTAGTCGAGATAGTTGTGGGCGTCACTCGAGTAAGGAGGCGGCCGTTCCGGGTTTCCCAAGCCGCTGTGAGGTTTCTCCCGACGCCGGAGCACCATCATCCGGCGAGAACGGCCTGGAACATCGGGCCTCCGTAAAGGCGACTGCGGAGGCCAAATTAGGCCCGACTATGGGTGGACATGGGGATGGGGACTGAACTTTGTGCCTTTCTTCATAATGGAAACCATTGTGGGTTGTTTTTTTAATGTTTACATTTCTTCATTATTGTCATGTCTGTATTCTTTTTTTATGTGCTGCATTGGCAACAAGCATTTCACTACACCAATCGGTGTATGTGACTAATAAAGAAACCTTTGAACATTTGAATCCGTTCTGATGGACCCGGTCAGCTGTTCAGAGACAAACCGCTGGAGTGACACCGCGGGACAGGCAGGGAAAGACTTAAATTACCTCCGATGTATCTCCCCCCCCCCCCCCCCGCACCCGAGGTAGAATGCTGCTATTTCATTCACTCACAAGATAATTTACACTACACAGAGATACACACCTACAGCTCATCAATTCCGCAGACTCACGGAGCAGAATCCCACGCTGAATCCGAGAACTAGGATATTTCCAATATGACAGTTAAACAGAACCTAGGAGACTGACAAAGCTTATATTAAACTCCCCCACAGCCTCTTGCAGGTAGAGAGAGGAACTGAAAACTTAAATCCCCATACACTCGGCTGGGATCCTGTCAGAAGTTAGAAAACAAGAATGGGAATGGCAGAGATAGCGTGGATTCAGGAAAGGGCAAAGAGATGGGAAATGGACAACAAGCCAACATGTCTTCAAATATATTCACACTGCAAAAGATAAGCTGCTGGCGATCCTAAGCATATATAGGTAGATGAATGCCTGGTGCCTGACCAAGTGTGTCCCAAGATGATCGTGGAATGGATGGAAGAAATTATGGGCATCCTGTCAGATATACTTTATCAACGTTAGCCAAAGGTACCAGACAACTAAAGTGTGGCTAATATTGCGCCTTTAATTAAGAATGGCAGCACGGATAAGTCAGGGAATTACGAGCCAATGAGACTAAATTGTACTAGTGGTGGGTAAGCTATTGGGCGGGATTCTGATGATAGACAGGATCTACCTGCATTTTAAGGCAGGGACAGTTCAGGGTGGTTTTTATGGCGGAACTTGTATCTCATTCATTTATTTTCTTAAAGTGGTGACCAAATACATTGATGAGGGTAGAGATGAAGACATTGTGTCCATGTTTTGTGTGGATTTGAAGTGTGCAATTGAGAACATTGTGTGACACATCTCACAGGGCAGGTGGTCAGACAGGTAAGATACAAAGTTGAGTTAATCGAAGTGTGTTTCAGTGGCAGGAAGTGAGGAGAAATGTTGACACGTGCTTTCGTCTCTGACTGCGTTTGAATGTGTCTACCTGTGGAACTGAATGGGGCCCTTGCTTTTGATGGGAAGGTGCAACTCACCATCAATGTGAACGTCTCTTCAACTTCTCCTTATAGGTATACCATTGAGCATTGAAATTAGTGGCACAGCTTGGAGAGCTGCTGCATCAGAGTGCTGTGATCCTGATCTCAGGTGCTGTCTGTGTGGAATTGGCATGTCCATCCTGTGTGCAAGGGCATCCTTTTGGTGATCCAGTTTCCTCCCACATCCCAAAAACCTGCGGGGCTGAACGTTCATCAGCCTCAGTGAATTGCCTTAGTGTGGAGGGAGGGAAAGTGGGATAACATAGAACTAGTGCGTACAGGCAATCGATAGTAAGTGGTGCAAATGGCCTATTTCCATGCTCGAAATATTTCAGATAATCTTTACACCCTCTAATCCAGCCAGGATTCTTAGAAACAACTTCAGCACCCTCACCCTCCACATTCTTCCCTGTAATGAAGTGCACATTCCAAATGCGGCCCAACAAAATCCTATTTTGCTGCATCATGACAACAGTATATCCTGTCTCTTTTACTCTATACTCCGACAATTAAGGGTAACATCATGTATGCCCTCTTTTACCATTCCATCTACGCATGCTAACACTTTCGAGGAGTTACAGTATTTATTGTCAAATATCCAGTAATAGAACTGAAATTCTTGCAGGCAGCAGCATATCCTTTGTAAACATTGTACTCAATATATAATATAATAACCAATTTTAAAAAGTTCAATAAATATGATGACAAAACTGTACAAAACCAAAACAAAGCCCAAAGTATCCAGTGCATCCAGAGTTCAGAGTAAAGTTGTAGTTGGTAGTGTTTAATAACCTGATGTTTTAGTTTAGTTTAGTTTAGAGATACAGCGTGGAAACAGGCCCTTCGGCTCACAGGGTCCGTGCCGACTCCGCGGAGCCTGTGCCTTCCAGGGCACTGTGTCGATCCGATCCAACACACCCACTTCCTGCTGGTCATGGAAACATAGAAAATAGGTGCAGGAGGAGGCCATTCGGCCCTTAAAGCCAGCACCGCCATTCATTGTGATCATGGCTGATCGTCCCCAATCAATAACCCGTGCCTGCCTTCTCCCCATATCCCTTGACTCCACTAGCCCCTAGAGCTCTATCTAACTCTCTCTTAAATCCATCCAGTGATTTGGCCTCCACTGCCCACTGTGGCAGGGAATTCCATAAATAGTCAGCCAGCCACAGCTCGTCGTTGCATGCCGGTAGCTTCAGAGGATCTGAGAGCTGCAGGCGGATGTTGCGCGGGTACCGCTGCAGAAAGGTATACTCAAAGAGTTGGCAGGGCCAGTGGTCGCCCATGAGCGCGAGCATCTCACTCATGATGGGCGAGGGCTTCGTGTCGCCGAGCCCGCCCATGTTGAGAACCAGCACCACTCGCTCCAGATGGCTGGGCCCGAAGATCCGGAGCAGCAGCTCCTTGAGACCTACCTATTTTCCCTCCGCCTGCGGATTGTCCAGGTAAGGCACGGCCCGGCCATTTCCTGGTCGAGAGCGGTCGCAACGTAGTGGTAATGGGTCTCACTGGCCGTTACGTTGCGGATGTGAAACTGACTCGGCTTGTCGGAACCATACCTGCAGCTGCGAGGTCCAGAATGTAGGCAGCTTCAGGGCGACTTTGTTGAGATGGGCCTCGTCGGCGACAACGGCAGGTTGGGCGCTGGTGGGGTGCATTTTTTTCTCATAAATTTTCCACTCCAGAATTACACTTCTGGACTTCGGGGTCACCAATGTAGCAGGGACTCGCAGGAGTCCAGCCAAGAATAACACAAGACACAAAGTTGTGTGATCAAATGGTATTTAATAAGTTAACAGTGCTGCTCCCTCCTCCTCTCTGGGTATGGGTGTTGCCCGACCTTAAATACCCCTAAGGATAAACCCCGTGACCTGCGCCTCTCACACCGAGACACTTAACTCCTCCCACCAGAGTCGAGGGTTCGCTCTGCCCGTGCCTTACCACCATGTGCCGTCACAAGACTATAGTAATCTGAAGGCATTGTGCTGGACATTACACAGGCATACATCTCTGTGTTGACATTCCTGTGTCCTTACAGTGGCACACTCCATGTTGTAAAGGCCTGTTACATCACAGTACAATTCAGGGGTTGTATTTTTGTTCCCTGTTAATTTAGTGAGGTGATTGGTTAGCTAACACAATTCATTGCCAGTTATGTGTCATTGTGTACAAAGCAACTGTGTAACAGTGGTTCTGCCCAGAACTCCAGTTTTCTGCACACTACCTACCATCTACTTCTTTTTCCATGATCAAACCATCAATATCCTTTGACATGCACGTTTCCCTGAATTTGCAGTCTTTGTCCTTCATGCTTAACGGGGCACATTGACACTGAACTGCCACAATTAAACTAAGAGTCAAGAGTCATGCAGCGTGGAAAGAGGCCCATCAGCCCTACTCCTCAATGGTGACGAAAATCCCCTGAGTTAGCTAGTCCCATCCCCTCCACGCTTTTGTCCCATATCCCTCTCAACCTTTCCTATCCAAGTACCTGTCCAAATGTCTTTGAAATGTTGTTACTGTACCAGCATAAACTAGTAACCACACTAAACTGACAAAGAACTGAGAAGGAATGGGTCACGTTTTAGGTCGAGACATCAAGTTAAGTCTGACGAAGAGTCTCGACCCGAAATGTCACCCATTCCTTCTCTCCAGAGATGCTGCCGGTCCCGCTGAGTTTCTCCAGCTTTAGCTGTCTCTCTAGGGTTGTATTATTGTTCCTTTTCATTTTAGTGTGGTTATTGATTAGTTAATACAATTTAGTACCAATTATGTGTCATTATGTATAAAGCAAGTGTGTAACAGTGGTCCCGTTCTGTATCTCTGCATGGATTTGTACTCGAATAGTCTCTCCAGTTCTCAGTGCTCTTTGTCTACAAGCTACTTCCATTTTCCCCATGATCAAACTCTGAAGAAGGGTATCGACCCGAATTGTTACCCATTCCTTCTCCAGAGATGATGCCTGTCCCACTGAGTAACTCCAGTATTTTGTGTCTATCTTCAGTTTAAAACAGCATCTGCAGGTCCTTAATACACATTTAGTTTGACATACATGTTTCCCTGAACTTGCAATCCTTGTCCTTAATGCTTATGGGGCACATAGACCATATAACCATATAACCATATAACCATAACAGCACGGAAACAGGCCATCACGGCCCTTCAAGTCCGTGCCGAACATTTAAAAAAAAAAAAAAAAAATTTTTAATTAAAAATAAATACTTCCCCCTAGTCCCATCTACCTGCACTCAGACCATAACCCTCCATTCCTTTCCCGTCCATATCCCATCCAATCTATTTTTAAAGGATAACATCGAACCTGCCTCCACCACTTCCACTAGAAGCTCATTCCACACAGCTACCACTCTCTGAGTAAAGAAGTTCCCCCTAATGTTCCCCCTAAACTTCTGTCCCTTAATTCTCAAGTCATGTCCCCTTGTTTGAATCTTCCCTACTCTCAATGGGAAAAGCTTATCCACGTCCACTCTGTCTAACCCGCTCATAATTTTAAAGACCTCTATCAAGTCCCCTCTTAACCTTCTGCGCTCCAAAGAATAAAGACCTAATTTGTTCAACCTTTCTCTGTAACTTAGTTGCTGAAACCCAGGCAACATTCTAGTAAATCTCCTCTGTACTCTCTCTATTTTGTTGACATCCTTCCTATAATTAGGCGACCAAAATTGTACTCCATACTCCAGAATTGGCCTCACCAATGCCTTGTACAATTTTAACATTACATCCCAACTTCTATATTCAATGCTCTGATTTATAAAGGCCAGCACACCAAAAGCTTTCTTTACCACCCTATCTACATGAGATTCCACCTTCAGGGAACTATGCACAGTTATTCCTAGATCCCTCTGTTCAACTGCATTCGCTACCATTTACCGTGTACGTCCTATTTTGATTTGTCCTGCCGAGATGTAGCACCTCACATTTGTCAGCATTAAACTCCATCTGCCATCTTTCAGCCCACTCTTCCAAATGGCCTAAATCTCTCTGTAGACTTTGAAAATCTACTTCATTATCCACAACACCACCTATCTTAGTATCATCTGCATACCCTGAACTGTCACAATTAAACTGAGAGTCATAGAATCATGCAGCATGGAAGACAGGCCCTTCATCCTGACTCAGCAATGGTGAGCAAAATCATATGAGTACACTAGTCCCATTTCCCCATGTTTAGGAGAGAACTACAGATGCTGGTTATATCAAAGGTAGACACAAAATGCAGGAGTAAATCAACGGGTGTGGCAGCATCTATGGAGAGAAGGAATTGGCAACATTTCGGGTCGAGACCCTTCCTCAGACTGATGTGAGGGGAGGGGGCAGGACAAAGAAAGAATGTGGGCGGAAACAGTAGGACCAGTGGGATAACTGGGAAAGGGGCGGAGATAGAAAGAGAAAGCAGGGGCTACCTGAACCTAGAGAGGTCAATGTTCATACCGCGGGGGTGTAAACTACCCAAGCCAAATACGAGGTGCTGTTCCTCCAATTTGTGCTGGGCCTCACTCTGATAAGGAGGATACCCAGGACAGAAAGGTCAGATTGGGAATAGGAGGGGGAGTTGAAGTGCTGAGCCACCGGGAGATCAGCTTGGTTAATGCGGACTGAGCGGATTGAAACGATCGCCGAGCCTGCACTTGGTCTCGCCGATGTAGAGAAGTTGACACCTGGAAAAGCGGATGCAGCAGATGAGGTTGGAGGAGGTGCAAGTGAACTTCTGCCTCACCTGAAGAGACTATTTAAGTCCTTGGATGGAGTCCAGTGGGGAGGTAAAGGGACAGGTGTTGCATCTCCTGTGGTTGCAGGGGAAAGTACCTGGGGAGGGGGTGATTTGGGTGGGAAGGGACAAGTTGACCAGGGAGTTACGGAGGGAACGGTCTCTGCAGAAAGCAGAAAGGGGTGGAGATGGGAAGATGTAGTCAGTAGTGGGATCACTTTGTAGGTGGCGAAATTAGACAATAGGAGACAAGGGACATTTATTATCACATTTATTATCACATACACCAATTGGTGTAGTTAAATTTGACTTGCCATTGCAGCACACGAATAACAATAGACAATAGACAATAGGTGCAGGAGTAGGCCATTCGGCCCTTCGAGGTAAATAAAATGTGAATTAGGGTTAGGGTTAGGGTTCAATGTGATCATGGCTGATCATTCCCAATAAGTACCCCATTCCTGCCTTCGCTATTTTTAAGAGCCCTATCTAGCTCTCTCTTGAAAGCATCCCTCTGCTCTCTGAGGCAGAGAATTCCACAGACTCACCAATCTCTGTGAGAAAAAGTGTTTCCTCGTCTCCGTTCTAAATGGCTTACTCCTTATTCTTAAACTGTGGCCCCTGGTTCTGGACGCCCCCAACATCGGGAACATGTTTCCTGCCTCTAGCGTGTCCAAGCCCTTAACAATCTTATATGTTTCAATGAGATTCCCTCTCATCCTTCTAAACTCCAGAGTGTACAAGCCCAGCTGCTCCATTCTCTCAGCATATGACAGTCCTGCCATCCCGTGAATTAACCTTGTAAAGCTACGCTGCACTCCCTCAATAGCAAGAATGTCCTTCCTCAAATTAGGGGACCAAAACTGCACACAATACTCCAGGTGTGATCTCACTAGGGCTCTGTACAACTGCAGAAGGACCTCTTTGCTCCTATGTGCCCTAATTTTGCCCACTAATCCCCTATGTGGACCTTACCAAATGCTTTCTGAAAGTCCAGGTACACTACGTCCACTGGCTCTCCCAAGTCCATTTTCTTTGTTACATCTTCAAAAAATTCCAGAAGATTAGTCAAGCATGATTTCCCCCTTCGTAAATCCATGCTGACTCGGACCGATCCTATTACTGCTATCCAAATGTGCGGCTATCTCATCTTTTATAATTGACTCCAGCATCTTCCCCACCACCGATGTCAGGCTAACTGGTCCATAAGTCTCTGTTTTCTCTCTCCCGCCTTTCTTAAAAAGTGGGATAACATTAGTTACCCTCCAATCCACAGGAATGGATCCTGAGTCTAAAGAACATTGGTAAATTATCACCAATGCATCCACGATATCTGGAGCCACTTCCTTAAGTACCCTGGGTTGCAGACCATCAGGCCCTGGGGATTACCCAACACCATTTCCTGCCTAATGTGGATTCATTACTAACCTACTACCTAATGTGGTTCCTCTGTCACCCAGATCCTCTGGCCACTAGTATATCAGGAAGATTGTTTGTGTCCTCCTTAGTGAAGACAGATCCAAAGTACCTGTTGAACTCATCTGCCATTTCCTTGTTCCCATAATAAATTCACCTTTTTCGGTCTTCAAGGGTCCAACTTTGGTCTTAACTAATTTTTTCCTCTTCACATACCTAAAGAAGCTTTTACTATCCTGCTTTATATTCTTGTTGGAGGATTATATGCTGTATGCGACTGCTGATGGGGTGGATGGTGAGGTCAAGGTGGACTCTGTCCTTGTTACGAGTGGGGGTTGGGGGAGTAAGTGCTGAGCTAGGGGATATCGAGGAGACCCTAGTGGGAGCCTCATCTTTAATGGAAGAGGGGAACCCCCGTTCCCTAAAGAATTACGACATCTCCAATGCCCTGGTATGGAAAACCTCATCCTGGGCGCAGATGCGGCGTAGACGGAGGAATTGTGGCTAGGGAATAGAGTCTTACAAGAAGCAGGGTGAGAAGAAGTGTAGTCAAGATAGTTATGGAGTCAGTAGATTTGTAATAGATGTCAGTCAAGATATTTATGGAAGTTTCCCTATTTCTCCATGTTTTCCCCACATCTCTATCAACCTCCAAATCTGAAAATGTCTTTTAAATGTTGTTACTACTTCCTCTGGCAGCTAGTCCATACACCCACAAACCAATGTGTGGAAAAGCCACCGCTTAGGTTCCGATGAAACCTTTCCTTTCTTGTCTTAAACCTATGTCATTTGGCTCTTTCCTCCACTTTCATACATTTATATAATAATTCCACGGCCTCCTCCAATCCAAGGAATAAAGTTGCAGACTGTTCAACTCTCCTTTGAGCCCAGTGCCTCAAGTCCTGGCAACACTCTCATAAATCTTCTCTGCCTTCCTTGCTGCTTAATGGCTCTTTTCCGATAGCAAGGTGACCAAAACTGAACACGATATTTCAAGTGTTGCCTCAACAATGTCTCGTGCAAGTGTAACATAATGGCCCAGCTTCTTTACACGATTCACAGTCTGATGAAGGCCAGTATATCAAAAGCCTTCACCATTCGCTGGTTTTTTGCTCCCATGTTTTTCATTCAGCCCTTTTTAAATGGAGGCATGACATTACCAACCCTTCTGACATCTTAAATGGGTCTAATGGTGATTCATATATCTGAGCCAGGAGTCCTGCAATTCCTTCTCTGGCTTCCCAAATTGTTATTAGACAAACTTGATCAGATTGGGAATTTATCTACCTTCATAAGGAATAGGAAATTCAGCACTATCTCAACAGTTAGATAGACTATCCTATAGACATCACCATTAACTTTTCCAGGTTTCCCAGTATTGTTTTGTAAAGACAGAGGAAATATTAATCAAGAACTTTGCACAACTACTGTGATATTGATGGCTGCTGTGATACTGACACCACACCCCTGTGATTGTAGGGGTCTTCTCCCCCTGCTTACTGGAGAGTGATAAGTGAGTGTGCTTGCTTTCCGGACCCACTGTCCGCTCCCTCTTCAGGTTTAACATTTTCACCCTTATTGACACTCGTGAGACCAGTGCACAGACAGAAAAGGCAGAATGTCTCTTTATTGGATGCAGATTGAGAAGTATTGACATTCTGAGTGACCTGGGGTCCTCGTAAACAAGTGACTGAAAACTGAGATAGACACACGGGGCTGGACTAACTCAACAGGTCAGGCAGCATCTCTGGTGAAAAAGGATGGGTGAAGTTTCGGGTTGGGACACTTCTTCACACTAATGTGCAAGTACGGGCAGTAATCTGGATGATAAAAATTGCCATAGTTGCAGGGTGCTCTGAGTCCAGGATTCAGATGTCTGACTGCAGTTGTGTGGGCCTAGTGAAAAGTACTCCTGGAGGATCATTCACACTTTCAGCCTCCTCATCTATACATGGGAATACTTTCTGTAGAGGAGTGCAAACAGGATTCACCAGACTGGTCCCTGGATAGTAAGTTGGCCCCATGGGGAGAGATTGAGTAGACTGAGCCTGTTTTCATAGACTTTAGAAGAAGAAACATATCAATCGCTTCCAAGAATCGGTGTTGATGGAGGATGTTTGCCTGGGTGAAGTGTCTGGATCTAGTGGTCAGAGTAACAGGCAGGTAGTTTGACCTGAGGGAAGGAATCTTCTCACCAAGAGTGTACTGAATCTGCACCCGTCCGCTGTGAGAAGGCTACGTCACTGAGTTCACTGAAAACCCAGCTCAACGCGAGGGTGGATGGGATTGTGAGGACAGAGGAGGTCGTGAAGATGATTTCTGGGGAATAAAGGGGCTAAAATGCAATACTCAGCTTCATCGTCTGATGCACTGTGCAAGAGTTAGAGTTGTTCTGAACTTTGGTTAGGCTGCTCTTCGACTATTGTAGGCAATAATGCTCAACACAGCATGGGTAGAATGTGAGTAAGTTAGAGAGGGTGCAGAAATGATTCATCAGGATATTACTTGGATTGGAGGGCTTGATTTTTCTGGAGAGTTTGGAGGGCTGTTTTCTGTTTCTGAACAAAAGGGGCCGAGAGGTGACATGATAGAGGTATGCACAATTATAAAGCACAGATATGGTAGCTAACTGGGGTCTGTTTCCCCTTAGTCGGTGATTGAAAAGGAATAGGTTGACGGTGAAAGAGGAAGTTTAAAAGGGATCCAAGGTAAATGTTTCACACACAGTAGTTGGTATCTGGAATGAGCTGCCAGAGGTGGTGGAGGAAGGAACAAAAACCATGTTTAAGAGGCATCTGAACAGGTACTTGAGCAGGGCACAATGAAATATAGCAATAACGCAAGCGTGGGATTTGTATAGACAGGCATGATGATGGCATAGATATATTGGGACAAGGAGCCTGTCTCAGTTCTCTGTAACCTATTGGGAGAATCGAGGGAGACGGGGACAAAGCAGGGATATGGTGTTGAGGTAGAATGTGGACACAAGGAACTGCAGATATGCTTTACCAAAAAAGACACAAAGTGCTCGAGTAACTCAGTGGTTCAGGCAACATCGCTGGAGAACATGAATAGGCAACATTTCAGGTGGGGAGCTTTCTATAGAAGTATTTTTTTTGTGCAGAGTTAGAAGAGTAGTCATGGTATTCGTGAACGGTGGGTTAGGCGTGAGAAGCAGAATGGCCTCCTCTTGTTCCTGATGTGATGATTAAACTGTTCTGGATGTCAGATGTGGGAGGTCATGGAGTCTGATACCCCTACAGACGTTCACATCTGTGTCAGGTGCACAGAGATGGGGTTCCTAAGGGACCGTGTTAGGAACCTGGAGCAGCAGCTCGATGACCTCTGTCTGATCAGGGAGAGTGAAGAGGTCATAGAAAAGAGTTATAGGGAGGTGGCCACGCCAAGACCACGGGAGGCAGACAAGTGGGTCACGGTTAGGAAGGTCAAGGGGCAGAGGCAGGGACTAGTGAGTACCCCGGTGGCTGTACACCTTGAAAATAAGTACTCCTGTTTGAGTACTGTTGGGGGGGACAGCCTTCCTGCGGGTAGCAACAGCGGCCGGGCCTCCGGCACAGAGACCAGCCCTATTGCTCAGAAGGGTAGGGAAAAGAAGAGGAGGGCAATAGTAATAGGGGACTCTATGGTTAGGGGGTCGGATAGGCGATTCTGTGGACGCAGTCAGGAGACCCGGATGGTAGTTTGCCTCCCAGGTGCCAGGGTCAGGGATGTGTCTGAACGCATCCAAGATATCCTGAAATCGGTGGGAGAGGATCCTGAGGTTGTGGTACATATAGGTACCAATGACATAGGTAGAAAAAGAGAAGAGGTCTTGAAAGGAGAATTTAAGGAGTTGGGAGGAGAGTTAAGGAGAAGGTCTGCAAAGGTAACAATCTCAGGATTACTACCTGTGCCACATGACGGTGAGAGTAGGAATGGAGTGAGGTGGAGGATAAATGCGTGGCTGAGGAACTGGTGCAGCGGGCAGGGATTCAAATTTCTGGATCATTGGGACTTCTTTTGGGGAAGGAGTGACCTGTACAGAAAGGACGGGTTGCACTTGAACCCGAGGGGGACCAATATCCTGGCGGGGAGATTTGCAAAGGCTACTGGGGAGACTTTAAACTAGAACGGTTGGGGGGAGGGACTCAAATAGAGAAAGCTAGTGGAAAATGTGGGAGGCAGAAGGCAGAGAAGGGAAGCACTCGGACCCAAAATGTAGGGGAGAAAGAAGAAAAAGATAATGATCAGAGAATAAGTGGTGGTGGGTTTCTTAAATGTGTATATTTTAATGCTAGGAGCATTGTAAGAAAGGTGGATGAGCTTAGAGCCTGGATTGACACCTGGAAGTATGATGTTGTGGCGATCAGTGAAACATGGTTGCAGGAGGGCTGTGATTGGAAACTAAATATTCCAGGATTTCGTTGCTTCAGGGGTGATAGAATTGGAGGGGCAAGAGGTGGGGGTGTTGCATTGCTTGTCAAGGAAGATATTACAGCAGTGCTTTGGCAGGATAGATTAGAGGGCTCGTCTAGGGAGGCTATTTGGGTGGAACTGAGAAATGGGAAAGGTGTAGCAACACTTATAGGGGTGTATTATAGACCGCCAAATGGGGAGCGAGAATTGGAAGAGCAAATATGTAAGGAGATAGCAGATATTAGTAGTAAGCACAAGGTAGTGATTGTGGGAGATTTCAATTTTCCAAACATAGACTGGGAAACACATTCTGTAAAAGGGCTGGATGGTTTGGAGTTTGTAAAATGTGTGCAAGATAGTTTTTTGCAGCAATACATAGAGGTACCTACTAGAGAAGGGGCAGTGCTAGACCTCCTGTTAGGAAATGAGACAGGGCAGGTGGCGGAGGTATGCGTCGGGGAGCACTTCAGGTCCAGTGATCACAATACCATTAGTTTCAATATAATTATGGTGAGGGTCAGAACTGGACCTAGGGTTGAGATTTTTGTTTGGAGAAAGGCTAACTTTGAGGAGATGCGAAAGGATTTAAAAGGAGTGAATTGGGACATGTTGTTTTATGGGAAGGATGTAGAAGAAAAATGGAGGACATTTAAGGGTGACATTTTAAGAGTACAGAATCTTTATGTCCCTGTTCGGTTGAAAGGAAATAGTAAAAAATGGAAAGAGCCATGGTTTTCAAGGGAAATTGGACACTTGGTTCGGAAAAAGAGAGAGATCTACAATAATTATAGGCAGCATGGAGTAAATGAGGTGCTTGAGGAGTATAAAGAATGTAAAATGAATATTAAGAAAGAAATTAGAAAAGCTAAAAGAAGATATGAGGTTGCTTTGGCAAGTAAGGTGAAAGTAAATTCAAAGGGTTTCTACAGCTATATTAATAGCAAAAGGATAACAAGGAATAACATTGGTCCGTTAGAGAGTCAGAGTGGACAGCTATCTGCAGAGCCAAAAGAGATGGGGGAGATATTGAACAATTTCTTTTCTTCGGTATTCACGAAGGAGAAGGATATGGAATTATGTGAGGTAAGGGAAACAAGCAGAGTAGCAATGGAAACTGTGAGATTCAAAGAAGAGGAGGTGCGGACACTTTTGAAAAATATGAAAACGGATAAGTCTCCAGGTCCTGACAGGATATTCCCTAGGACATTAAGGAAAGTTAGTGTAGAAATAGCAGGGGCTATGACAGAAATATTTCAAATGTCATTAGAAACGGGAATAGTGCTGGAGGATTGGCGTACTGCGCACGTTGTTCCGTTGTTTAAAAAGGGTTCGAAGAGTAAACCTAGCAATTATAGACCTGTTAGTTTGACATCAGTGGTGGGCAAATTAATGGAAAGGATACTTAAAGATAATATATATAAGCATCTCGATAAGCAGGGTCTGATTAGGAACAGTCAACATGGATTTGTGCCTGGAAGGTCATGCTTGACTAATCTTCTTGAATTTTTCGAAGAGGTTACTAGGGAAATTGATGAGGGTAAAGCAGTGGATGTTGTCTATATGGACTTCAGTAAGGCCTTTGACAAGGTTCCTCATGGAAGGTTGGTTAAGAAGATTCAATTGTTGGGTATTAATGGTGGAGTAGCAAGATGGATTCAACAGTGGCTGAATGGGAGATGCCAGAGAGTAATGGTGGATGGCTGTTTGTCAGGTTGGAGGCCGGTGACTAGTGGGGTGCCTCAGGGGTCTGTGTTGGGTCCACTGTTGTTTGTCATGTACATCAATGATCTGGATGAAGGTGTGGAAAATTGGATTAGTAAGTATGCAGATGATAGTAAGATAGGTGGTGTTGTGGATAATGAAGTAGATTTTCAAAGTCTACAGAGAGATTTAGGCCATTTGGAAGAGTGGGCTAAAAGATGGCAGATGGAGTTTAATGCTGACAAATGTGAGGTGCTACATCTCGGCAGGACAAATCAAAATAGGACGTACACGGTAAATGGTAGCGAATTGAGGAATGCAGTTGAACAGAGGGATCTAGGAATAACTGTGCATAGTTCCCTGAAGGTGGAATCTCATGTAGATAGGGTGGTAAAGAAAGCTTTTGGTGTGCTGGCCTTTATAAATCAGAGCATTGAATATAGAAGTTGGGATGTAATGTTAAAATTGTACAAGGCATTGGTGAGGCCAATTCTGGAGTATGGAGTACAATTTTGGTCGCCTAATTATAGGAAGGATGTCAACAAAATAGAGAGAGTACAGAGGAGATTTACTAGAATGTTGCCTGGGTTTCAGCAACTAAGTTACAGAGAGAGGTTGAACAAGTTAGGTCTTTATTCTTTGGAGCGCAGAAGGTTAAGAGGGGACTTGATAGAGGTCTTTAAAATTATGAGCGGGTTAGACAGAGTGGACGTGGATAAGCTTTTCCCATTGAGAGTAGGGAAGATTCAAACAAGGGGACATGACTTGAGAATTAAGGGACAGAAGTTTAGGGGGAACATTAGGGGGAACTTCTTTACTCAGAGAGTGGTAGCTGTGTGGAATGAGCTTCCAGTGGAAGTGGTGGAGGCAGGTTCGATGTTATCCTTTAAAAATAGATTGGATGGGTATATGGATGGGAAAGGAATGGAGGGTTATGGTCTGAGTGCAGGTAGATGGGACTAGGGGGAAGTATTTATTTATGGTTATATGGTTATATGGTTAAACAGCCAAGGGCACCTATTGGAGAGGAGCAGAGGATGGTTCCCAGGTATCCCAACCAATTACAACCCTCATCCCCACCACAGGAGAAGTCATCCTGGTGGCACAGAACTGTGTGTGGGATCTCGCTATAACCATATAACCATATAACCATATAACCATAACAGCACGGAAACAGGCCAACTCGGCCCTTCAAGTCCATGCCCAACATTTTTTTTTAAACTGCACTCAGACCATAACCCTCCATTCCTTTCCCGTCCATATACCCATCCAATCTA
The DNA here is from genome assembly GCA_038087875.1 of Malacoraja senta. NCBI lineage: Eukaryota > Metazoa > Chordata > Chondrichthyes > Rajiformes > Rajidae > Malacoraja > Malacoraja senta. The sequence goes on along the minus strand of JAXLNO010000319.1, from coordinate 6,347 downwards.
TTTTTAAAGGATAACATCGAACCTGCCTCCACCACTACCACTGGAAGCTCATTCCACACAGCTACCACTCTCTGAGTAAAGAAGTTCCCCCTAATGTTACCCCTAAACTTCTGTCCCTTAATTCTCAAGTCATGTCCCCTTGTTTGAATCTTCCCTACTCTCAATGGGAAAAGCTTATCCACGTCCACTCTGTCTAACCCGCTCATCATTTTAAAGACCTCTATCAAGTCCCCTCTTAACCTTCTGCGCTCCAAAGAATAAAGACCTAACTTGTTCAACCTTTCTCTGTAACTTAGTTGCTGAAACCCAGGCAACATTCTAGTAAATCTCCTCTGTACTCTCTCTATTTTGTTGACATCCTTCCTATAATTAGGCGACCAAAATTGTACTCCATACTCCAGAATTGGCCTCACCAATGCCTTGTACAATTTTAACATTACATCCCAACTTCTATATTCAATGCTCTGATTTATAAAGGCCAGCACACCAAAAGCTTTCTTTACCACCCTATCTACATGAGATTCCACCTTCTGGGAACTATGCACAGTTATTCCTAGATCCCTCTGTTCAACTGCATTCCTCAATTCGCTACCATTTACCATGTACGTCCTATTTTGATTTGTCCTGCCGAGAGGTAGCACCTCACATTTGTCAGCATTAAACTCCATCTGCCATCTTTCAGCCCACTCTTCCAAATGGCCTAAATCTCTCTGTAGACTTTGAAAATCTACTTCATTATCCACAACACCACCTATCTTAGTATCATCTGCAAACTTACTAATCCAATTTTCCACATCATTATCCAGATCATTGATGTACATGACATGACATGTATATGACATCTGCGCTATGCACAGATATCATCCCGTCTAATCTGTTTTTTTTATAAATACACCAAATATTTGTTGTTGTTGTTTATTATGGGTTATATATACTATAATTACATACTATACTAAATACACAACATTTACATATGTTGTGCATCTTCAAGTAAGAATTTCATTGTACGCTTTCAGGACATACACCAATAAACCCTTGACCTTTGAACAGTGTAACACACACTTCCAATGGGTACTGAGCGACAAGTTGACATGATCACCATAAACATAGGAGTCGTCTCTGGTATTTATTCTCAATAATAAAGCCACCCATCAACAGCAAGTCAGTTCCATAGGCAGCACATTCCAATCCCCTGCACAAATCCTGAGATCAAGCATACTCACGCTTGCTGCGCCGTTGAAACCCCACGAGGTATTCCCAGGATTCAGCGTCAGACACAGACGCTTTGCTGTCTCCCATCAGAGTCCGAGTTGTATCTACTCAATGCACAGCGCTGAGCGACTATGGTTCTGCCCGGCACATCACTGATCCAAATCAATGGGATGTCCCAATGGGGGTGACAGGGGGTCTTTCAGTCTGGGCCCTTGGGCTCACAGTCACTTCCCTGGGTTGCCGCAGCTCCTGTGCAGCCTGGTCTGCTTATGCACGGCTCTCCCACGCACTGTCCCCCCGTTGCTGCCCCGTGGGGCGATGGATTGCAGGACCCTGTGACTCGGCTGAAGCCCCCGTCCAGCCGATCCCACAACTGGTCCAGGCCGATGGAGACACTGCAGACCAGACCCTGGAGGGCAGCCCGCTGAGCTTGGATCAGCGGTGCCAACGCAGGTGCCTCGGGCTCTGGAGCAGACGTGGTCCAAGCAGAGCTCACACAACTGGGCACCTGCTGGGTCAGATCCTGCAGGCTAGACAGGGTCCGGAGCAGGAGGTGTGCCAGGGTGGGGGTGGACTCCGTGCCCCTGGACATGGCCAGGCAGCTGCTGGATAGGCTGTCCAAAGCCTCCAGTAGCTGGTGGTGCAGGTGGAAGACCCTGCGTCTGAAGGCTGGGCTGCCGAGCTCTCTGTCCTCGCCATCCTCGCCCGCCCCAAATGCCAGCCCTCCACTCTGGCCACCCCCCTCTCGCTCTGTCCAGCCCACAGCCGGCGGCTCCTGCTCGTCCTCACCCAGCGACTCGCTCCGTGTTAAGCCAATGGACAGTCCTGCGCTTTCGCCGCCAGCTCCTGGCACTGAATGCTGGACTGTGGTGGCTGCTGTACCTCCTGGGAGCTGCATTTCCGCAGTTTCTCGTCCGGCATGACCCCAATCCTGGGATGAACCTGGAACACACAACAGAGGCTAGGGTCAGTGAGCAGTGGGAAGTGGATGCAGCAACTGGGAGGAAAGTGGCAGATTCTTACTGTCCGATGATTGACTGGGTGAACTGTAGGATAAATGGCCTGGAAGGGATTGTATGTGTTCAAGAAAGATTCTTCATCAATATGTAAAGGGCCCAACTAGAGAGGGCACAGCAATGGCCTGCTCTTGGAGAGTGAGGTAGCACAAGTGAATGAGGTGGTAGCAGGCATTCATCAGGTTTAGGCTGTTGGGTTCAAACCAGTCAAGTATACGAATCGTGGTGGTACACTTGAGAGTGAAATCTGGAGGACAAATAGAGTGGACATAGATCTGGCAGGTGAAAGAACATTGCAGGAGATTCTACAGATAGATTAAGAGTAAAACAGTGGCTCAAGAGACAAGGTCAGCACAGTGGTGCAGAGCGGTGGGAAATTGCAACCTTCACTTGGTCCCCCCTGTTTGGACTAATACAATCAACCCGACGTGCACAAACAAATAGATCAAATAGAACAAGTTGCCCGACAACTTTAGGCTGGGCACGCCACACGCAAGAAGAAGTGGTGCAGAGGTAGTGTTGCTGCCTTGCAGTGCAAGAGACTCGTTCCATCCTGACTATGGGTGCTTGTACGTTCGTTCTCCTTGTGACCGCATGAGATTTCTCCAGGTGCTCCGGTTTCCTCCCACATTCCAAAGATGTGGAGATTTGTAGATTTATTGGTTCTATATATTGTCCTTGGTCTGTAGGATAGAACTAGTGTATGATGGTTGCTGGTCGGCAAGGACCCGGTGGGCTGTCAGCCCTGTTTCCATGCTGTATCTCTGAACTAAAAAATTGCTCTGAACTAAAAAATCAGCATGGTTGACTATGTGTGGAGGCACAGATTTGTGATGAATATTTCGCATTTGTATTTACAGTGGAGATCATGGAATCTTTGAAGTTGAGACAAATAAATTCTGATGCCTTGGACCATATATGGATTATCAAAGAGGAGGTTAGGATTTTAAGATGAGCATTTTATTGGACATTTAGATGGATACATCCCCAGGGCCTTGTCATGTGCATCTCTGTAAGAAACTTGGGAGGAAATTGCAGAGGCCCTTGCAGAGCTATTTGTTTCATCTTCAAGCACAGGTAATGTTGGGAAGACTGGAGGGTGACGAATGTTGCACCATTATTTAAGAAGGAGAGCAAGAAAAAGCCAGTGCACTGCAGGTTGGTGAGCCTGAAATCAGAGAAAGTGGGAGTGTATTGAGGGATATGGTCTCCCGGCATTTGGATAGACAAACCTGATAAAGGATAGTGACCATGAATTGATGCATAGGAAATTGGTCTCATATATCTATGATAATTGTAGACGTCTCGAAAAGAACATTGGGAACACAATAGTCGACATTATCCATATGCATCAGTTTCACATGGCAGGCTTGTCTGGAAGTTTAGGTCATAAGGCCAGTGTGCCTTGTATCAGTGGTAAGGAAACCATTGGAAATAATTCTTCGAGAGGATGTACTCCCATTTGGATGGCAATGGATTAATTTGAGACAGACGGCACGGCTTTGTATGTGGCACGTTATATCTACATAGAAACATAGAAACATAGAAAATAGGTGCAGGAGTAGGCCACTCGGCCCTTCGAGCCTGCACCGCCATTCAATATGATCATGGCTGATCATCCGACTCAGTATCCTGTACCTGCCTTCTCTCCATACCCCCTGATCCCTTTAGCCACAAGGGCCACATCTCCCTCTTAAATATAGCCAATGAACTGGCCTCAACTACCTTCTGTAGCAGAGAATTCCAGAGATTCACCACTCTCTGTGTGAAAAATGTTTTCCTCATCTCGGTCCTAAAAGACTTCCCCCTTATCCTTAAACTGTGACCCCTTGTCCTGGACTTCCCCAACATCGGGAACAATCTTCCTGCATCTAGCCTGTCCAACCCCTAAAGAATTTTGTAAGTTTCTATAAGATCCCCCCTCAATCTTCTAAATTCTAGCGAGTACAAGCCGAGTCTATTCAGCCTTTCTTCATATGAAAGTCCTGACATCCCAGGAATCAGTCTGGTGAACCTTCTCTGTACTCCCTCTATCGCAAGAATGTCTTTCCACAGATTTGGAGACCAAAACTGTACGCAATACTCCAGGTGTGGTCTCACCAAGACCCTGTACAACTGCAGTAGAACCTCCCTGCTCCTATACTCAAATCCTTTTGCTATGAATGCTAACATACCAGTCGCTTTCTTCACTGCCTGCTGCACCTGCTTGCCTACTTTCAATGACTGGTGTACCATGACACCCAGGTCTCGCTGCATCTCCCCTTTTCCTAATCGGCCACCATTCAGATAATAGTCTACTTTCCTGTTTTTGCCACCAAAGTGGATAACCTCACATTTATCCACATTATACTGCATCTGCCATGTATTTGCCCACTCACCCAGCCTATCCAAGACAACTTGCATCCTCCTCACAGCTAACACTGCCCCCCCAGCTTCGTGTCATCCGCAAACTTGGAGATGTTGCATTCAATTCCCTCGTCCAAATCATTAATATATATTGTAAATAGCTGGGGTCCCAGCACTGAGCCTTGCGGTACCCAAACTAGCCTGCCATTCTGAAAATGACCCGTTTGCTCCTACTCTTTGCTTCCTGTTTGCCAGCCAGTTCTCTACCCACATCAATACTGAACCTCCAATACCGTGTGCTTTAAGTGTGTATACTAATCTCTTATGTGGGACCTTGTCGGAAGCCTTCCGAAAGTCCAGATATAACACATCCACTGGTTCTCCCTAATCCACTCTACTAGTTACATCCTCGACAAATTCTATAAGATTCGTCAGATGATTTATCTTTCGTAAATCCATGCTGACTTTGTCTAATGATTTCACCACTTTCCAAATGTGCTGCTATCCGATCTTTAATAACTGACTCTAGCAGTTTCCCCACTACCGATGTTAGACTAGCTGGTCAGTAATTTCCCGTTTTCTCTATCCCTCCCTTTTTAAAAAGTGGGGTTACATTAGCTACCCTCCAATCCTCAGGAACTACTCCAGAATCTAAAGAGTATTGAAAAATGCATCAACTATTTCTGGGGCTACTTCCTTAAGTACTCTGGGATGCAGCCTATCTGGCCCTGGGGATTTATCGGCCTTTAATCCATTCAATTTACCTATCCTGGATTTCACTCAGTTCCTCCATCTCATTTGACCCGCGGTCCCCTGCTATGAAGACAGAACCAAAGTAGTTATTCAATTGGTCTGCCATGTCCTTATTCCCCATGATCAATTCATCTGATTGCAAGGGACCTACAGAGCAAATATGTAAGGAGATAGCAGATATTAGTAGTAAGCACAAGGTAGTGATTGTGGGAGATTTCAATTTTCCACACATAGACTGGGAAACACATTCTGTAAAAGGGCTGGATGGTTTGGAGTTTGTAAAATGTGTGCAAGATAGTTTTTTGCAGCAATACATAGAGGTACCTACTAGAGAAGGGGCAGTGCTGGACCTCCTGTTAGGAAATGAGACAGGGCAGGTGGCGGAGGTATGCGTCGGGGAGCACTTCGGGTCCAGTGATCACAATACCATTAGTTTCAATATAATTATGGAGAGGGTCAGAACTGGACCTAGGGTTGAGATTTTTGTTTGGAGAAAGGCTAACTTTGAGGAGATGCGAAAGGATTTAAAAGGAGTGAATTGGGACATGTTGTTTTATGGGAAGGATGTAGAAGAAAAATGGTGGACATTTAAGGGTGAAATTTTAAGAGTACAGAATCTTTATGTCCCTGTTCGTTTGAAAGGAAATAGTAAAAAATGGAAAGAGCCATGGTTTTCAAGGGAAATTGGACACTTGGTTCGGAAAAAGAGAGAGATCTACAATATTTATAGGCAGCATGGAGTAAATGAGGTGCTTGAGGAGTATAAAGAATGTAAAAAGAATATTAAGAAAGAAATTAGAAAAGCTAAAAGAAGATATGAGGTTGCTTTGGCAAGTAAGGTGAAAGTAAATCCAAAGGGTTTCTACAGCTATATTAATAGCAAAATGCTAATAGTTTAATGCTCACAAATGTGAGGTGCTACATCTCGGCAGGACAAATCAAAATAGGACGTACACGGTAAATGGTAGCGAATTGAGGAATGCAGTTGAACAGAGGGATCTAGGAATAACTGTGCATTGT
>JAXLNO010000318.1:15000-60957 GCA_038087875.1 Malacoraja senta | reverse complement strand
CTGCAAACTTGCATGGCTTGGAGATGTGGGAGGAAACCGGAGCTCCTGTAGGAAACCTACATGGTTACACGATGAACGTGCAAACTCCACACATACCCGAGGTCAGGATTGAATCCTGGTCTCTGGCGTTTGGAAGCTGCAGCTCCACCAGCCGTGCCAATGTGGCACTGAATCACTGGTAGATATCATATCACTGTCAGAGTTCCTCAAGACAGTGTTCTAGGCTCAGCCATCTGTGGTTTTAGCTTCATCTTCATCAAGGTCCTTCCCTCCACCTTTAGATTCTCATTTCCCGAGTAATGAAGCAGTCTATTTCTACAGGCAGCAAAACCTAATAAGCAATGTTCAAGCATGTTGTGACAAGTGACACATATGTTACACAATAACTATCTCTGAAATTAGTAGCAAACTATCTTTCCTTGATATTCAACATGACATGTCATTAATTCACCTCCCCTCCCCAAAGGCATCAACTATTTACTGGACAAAAAGAGGCACAAATTGCTGGAATAACTCAATGGGTCAGGCAGCATCACTGGAGAACATCAATAGAGAACATTAATAGATGATATTTCATGTCTGGACCTTGAGGAGATTTTGCAGTGAAACAGTAAAATGTAGACATGAGAACTGCAGATGCTGGTTTACAAAATAAGAGACACAAAGCCCTCAAGGTCCTGACCTGAAATGTCACCTTTAGTTTTTTAGTTTTATTAGTTTTAAAGATACAGTACGGAAACAGGCCCTTAAGCCCACCAATTCTGCACCGACCAATGATCTCTGCATGTTAACACTACCCTATACATACTAGGGACAATTTACATTTATAATGTGAGGTTACATTAAATGTGAGGTTATCCACTTTGGTGGCAAAAACAGGAAAGCAGACTATTATCTAAATGGTGGCCGATTAGGAAAAGGGGTGATGCAGCGAGACCTGGGTGTCATGGTACACCAGTCATTGAAAGTAGGCATGCAGGTGCAGCAGGCAGTGAAGAAAGCGAATGGTATGTTAGCATTCATAGCAAGAGGATTTGAGTATAGGAGCAGGGAGGTTCTACTGCAGTTGTACAGGGTCTTGGTGAGACCACACCTGGAGTATTGCATACAGTTTTGGTCTCCAAATCTGAGGAAGGACATTATAGCCATGGAGGGAGTGCAGAGAAGGTTCACCAGACTGATTCCTGGGATGTCAGGACTTTCATATGAAGAAAGACTGGATAGACTTGGCTTATACTCGCTAGAATTTAGGAGATTGAGAGGGGATCTTATAGAAAAGTACAAAATTCTTATGGGGTTGGACAGGCTAGATGCAGGAAGATTGTTCCCGATGTTGGGGAAGTCCAGGACAAGGGGTCACAGCTTAAGGATAAGGGGGAAATCCTTTAAGATCGAGATGAGGAAAAACTTTTTCACACAGAGAGTGGTGAATCTCTGGAACTCTCTGCCACAGAGGGTAGTTGAGGCCAGTTCATTGGCTATATTTAAGAGGGAGTTAGATGTGCCCCTTGTGGCTAAAGGGTTAAGGGGGTATGGAGAGGAGGCAGGTACGGGATACTGAGTTGGATGATCAGCCATGATCATATTGAATGGCGGTGCTGGCTCGAAGGGCCGAATGGCCTACTCCTGCACCTATTTTCTATGTATCTATGTATCTATGTATCTATAACAAGCCAATTAACTTACAAACCTGCATATCATTGGAGTGTGGGAGGAAACCGAAGATCTCGCAGAAAATCCACGCAGGTCGCAGGGAGAACATAAAACTCCGAACAGACAGTGCCTGTAGTCGGGATTGAACCTAGGTCTCAGGTGCTGTAAGCGCTGTAAGGCTGCAACTCTATTGCTGCTCCACCGTGCCACCTATTCATGTTCTCCAGAGTTGCTGCCTGACCCACTCAGTTACTCCAGCACGATATGTCTATTTTTTAGTAAACTAACATCTGCAGTTCCATGTGTGTATATTGGCAGTAATTGAACATAGTTTGTGCATAATGGGATAATTTTGTCCTTTGATTTGCACTGAATGGTTCCACTAATATAAACAAGGAGCCTGTCTATGCTGGTTATGTCTTCACTGTATTGTTCATGAACCATGAGTATTCGTGCACAATAACATCCTATGCTCTCACAATTGCTTTCAATATAATTTCCTGGAAATGATAAACATGTTCCATTGCCAATCCTATGTCTACTTGTTACACCATATCAATCTCGCATAAGTAACATTGCCATTTCTACCAACTAACCCTATTAACCATGCCCTGGGATGAAATTAAATAGACTACAAGGACAAAACCATTTGGCAGATAACCTTGGTTTTGATCCAAATGGATAAACAAGAATGTGTTTATTTCATGAAGGTTATTTTAATAAAGCAATTCTTGCAGCATTTTTCACTCATGCATTTATACTGATCTCAATAACATTTCTTGTTCCCTGCCCATTTCTTCAGTCTTACATTCAGAAAGTTAGTTGTGTAAAATATAAGCCACACAACAAAATTCACTCCTGTTTTTTTTAATTCAATGTTTACAATTAACTCTGTACTTGCATTTAGGCTTTCTCAAATAAAGTTTTACTTTTAAGTGTTCTATACACACTGTACTCTGCTATTTTCCATTAAATTGAGGGGGCATTACAAAGATCTTATTTTTTTCTCCTCATATGTAAATTATGTCCTTTTCTAAGCGACACAGAGATATTGAGCTGTAATTTAAAATATCTTCTCTATTATCATATTTGGATGACACAACCTACTCTCAATTTCTCTGATCACGCCACATCGGTTCGCAACGTGAGGCTATCCATTCTAGGACATCCAAGTTGCCCTCTGTCTCTAGTAAAATTATTTTCCCCTTGCTGTTTTGGATCGGGCTCTTACCGGGGTTTCCTCTGTCTCCCACAGTTCTGTTCTCACTCCTCCACCCCCCCCCCCCTCCCCCAGATAGAACAAGGATAGATTGAGTAACATTTCAGGTCATGCAACAGCTCTGGATAGCATGAATAGGTATCGTTTTGGGTCAGGACCATTCTTCAAAATGATTATAGGGTGGGAAGGGGAAGAAAGCTGGAGAGAGGAGGGACAGGGGAAAGCCCGGAAGGTCATAGGGGAGGGTTTTTGTTCATCAGAATATGTTTGATAAAGGCCAGAGATGAAAAGGCTGAAGGTGTGAGAAAAATGGTTTGCAGAGTTGGTTGAACGAATAGTTCCCCTGGTCCTCACCGTTTACTCCCTCAGCCTCCACATCCATCATATCATTCTCCAATAAATCCTCGACCTTCAACTTATTCCCATCGCAAGTCACATCTTCCCATTCCCACCCTTTTATATTTTCTCTGGAGACCACCCTCTCCGCAACTCCTTTCACTTATCCCTTCCTACTCAACCTGCCTTCATCCCCAAGCACTTTCCCCTGCAACCACAGGAGATGTAACACTGATGTGGTCTCTTTTACATCAATGAATTGAAGCGTCGACTAGGCGATAATTTCAGCGAACACTAGTTCTCTGTTTGCCAAGGCTTGTAGGATCTCATGCATGCTAACCATTTTAACATGTGCAAGGTCAATCAAAGCTACACCAAACACAAAAAACAATCACACATTCTTATACTGATTTGGAGGGAATTGTGTGTGTTTTATCTTACTCTGAATCTGTCAATCTCATAGAGCAGTGATGAGTTTCTCAAACAAGTCGGTTTATTCAAGGGCTTAACAGTAATACTGTAAACACTCTGAGAGCACCCAAAGTGTTTCAATGATTCATTGCACGTATGGGCTTTTTTATATTCTTGCAACACAATCGTTACATGCAGATTTTAGATTTTTTGAAATAATTCATCAGTGATCAATCTTCAACTACCTGTTCCCTCTTAATTAGAAAAACATTCTCTCATTTGTTTTGCAAATGGTGTCAATAGTGACTTTTCTTTTATCATAATTTATTGCTCTCAGCCTGGTTAACCAGCTCCTATACTTATCCCATTATATTTATCCTTACTCGAGCTAGCTATGCTTTGTAGTCTAAACTGCTAAATCTATGTGTTGCATCTAACATGACCTTTAAGTTACCTTTACTATGTTGGCCTCTTTTCCCATCTTGCTTCCCCTGTATGTAAGATCTTGGGTTAAATATATTAGAAAAGTTGCCCAATGTTCTTATAGTTTGCAGAACTTCCTGCATCAATCAGCCTTTGTGTCCTTGGTTTCCTTCATTGCCAAAGTGAGGACACATGCTGACTGGAACTGTAGCACATTATATTCCTCTTGGAGACCCTACAACTCAATGGTATGAGCATTGAATTCTCCAATGTCAAGTAAGAACCGTCCCACCCCTCCTCTCTTTCCCTATGTCCGTCCACCCTGGTGAACACACAATGTTCCTACCACTCTGGTGGCCTTGCATCCTTCTCCACCAAATATTCATCACCCATCCTTGTCCCATATTTCCCTTTTAGCTTCCTTTCTTTCCCCTCCCCTCAGTATCTTTCTATGAATATCCCTTCCTCTAGCTTTACATTTCACTGCTCCTCTTCTTTCTGTATTGGTGTACCTTTTGGCTCCTTTGCACCTTTACATTTTGTCACTTAATCTACTCATCTGTCAATCATCCCTTCCCTCACTGCATCCACCTATCACTTACCAGTCAGAAGAAGGGACTCAACACTAAATGTCACCTGTCCCTGTTCCCCAGAAATACCGCAGGACCCGCTGAGTTACTCTAGCACCTTGTTTTATTTTAAATCACTTACCAGACTGTCTCACCCCCAACTTTTTCTTCCAGCTTCCAGCTCTGACACCATCAGTCCGAAGAAGGGTTTAACTTTGGAAGAGGAAGGTTGAGGAACCACAATCCTGCTTACATCAATGGGACGATGGTGGAGAAAGTCAAAAGCTTCAAATTCTTGGGCGTGCATATTTCCGGTGATCTTTCTTGGACCCAGCACACTTATAAAGTAAGCACATCAGCGCCTCTACTTCCTGAAAAGGTTATGGAGATTCGGTATGTCAAAGAGGATTCTCTTGAACTTCTACAGGTGCACAGTAGAGAGCATATTGACTGGTTGCATCATGGCCTGGTTCGGCAACTTGAATGTCCAGGAGCATGAGTGTCCAGGAGCAGAAAAGACTGCAAAAAAGTTGTGAACACTTGTCCATCACTGGCTCTGACCTCCCCACCATCAAAGGGATTTATTGGTGTCGCTGCCTCAAAAAGGCAGCTAATGTCATCAGAGACCCACACCATCCTGGCCAAATGCTCATCTCACCACTGCCATCGGGAAGAAGGTACAGGAGCCTGAGAACTGTAATGTCCAGGTTCAGGAACAGCTTCTTCCCTACAACCATCAGGCTATTAAACACTAAAACCTCATAAGCTATGAATTACAATAGACTACATTGACTTATTATTTTTATTATTGCACTGTTATTGTATGTTTTTTGAGTTTTGTTATACTATTTATTATAAGAATTTCATTGTTCTATCTGGGACATATGATAATAAAACATTCTTTACTCTCTTGACCCAAAATGGCACCTGTCCATTCCCTCCACCTGACTGCTGACTTCCTCCAGCACTTGTTTTCTGGTGAGGAAGATAGATAGTAAGATTAAACGAGAACTTACCAGTTTGAAATTTGATCTTTATTTTATGAGGAGTTACGTTGAGGCATTACGTGAAGAGCCCGCCAGGGCGCATGCGTGACATATCTTCAAAGCAGTGGTGTGAAATCACAGATACAGTAGTCGAATTAACATAGTAAGATAAGAACAAAAATACCTTTATAATAGAGGGTGGGGGTGGAGGGCGCGTAATCCCTCAACATAACTCCTCATAAAATAAAGATCAAAGTTCAAACTGGTAAGTTCTCGTTTAATCTTACTATTTTACTTCGGAGTCACGTGAGTGACTACGTGAAGATTTTAAAGCTCTGTGATTTCATGCCATGGAATGCGTCCATGCTTCACACCCTGCTGTCGTAGACTTGAGGAGGTAGTATGTTAACAAATCCAGTAGGTATGTTACAAAACTTACCTTCAGTCGCGCTGTAATTCTGCCACTGGCCGTGTGCGTGATTTTGGCGCCTTTAAGGGGGGGCGGGGTTAAAACGCGGGTTTCTCCTCCCTTGTCCTGGGAATATTTTGTTGGAGTACAAGCCTTGGCTGACAAAATCGTTCCTACCGGCGTTTTGTGAATTTTTTATTTTTATTAAATCATCAATGTCAGCGCTACAGTAATTTTAAAAGCAGCTCCTGAAGCGTCAACGCCGATAACGGGGACGGATTTCACACACGGGACAGGTAAACAAAAGTGCTTTCTTTAAATGTATAAAAGTGCTTCTTAAGAAGCCTTTAATTCACATTTTGTCATGCGACACGGTGATTTTATTCCCCGAATTAACGGCAGTATTTTTCATGCCAATACGGGGTTAAATTCACCGCAAATCAACGTTCCAAAAGATCGCGTTCCAGTAATCCTCACTCGCAAGATGAATTAAATCCCCATTAATTTACAGGTATTAAACATTCAATTCCTTCCATTTGGCCTGTAAATTCATGAAAATTAGATTTAAAAATTATGTTATATTGTGAATTATTGTGTGAATGTTATTTGGACACTTAGGCTATTTAAAAATGTTAATCTATTCTTAAGAAATTGATAGATGTTTAGATCTAGTAATTGAATTTTGTAATTAGCTACAATTAGGTAACTAACTAATTATATGCTTTACTTTCATGTCTTCGAAGTAAGATTGTTTCATATTTGTTTCAGAATGCTTCAATCTATAATACCTGAAAATTTCTTTCAGTTATCATAATTTTTAAGAAAGTTATGGGCTTTTAACTGTCCTCGATCACAGCTTTTGTGTTAAGTCAATGGAAAAGCAATAGGGAACTAGATGCTAATTTCTGAGTATGATAATGGCCATAACTTTTTTAATACTGAAGATATGAAAGTGAATTAAGTGTCAAATTAAACTTCTTTTTATGCTTTATTTGATGGGATAAATTGCAGACTTTATTTTTAAAATCTCAAAATGTTGTAACATTGCTAAATCCAGACATGAATCAATTGTTAAAAAAGAAACAATAAGTGATTTATTAACACAAATTATAATAATGATGCCTGTCCTTCGGGATGTATTATAAAACAGAACTCAAAATAGTCTCTGCAAAAGTCACAGGCTTGGCAACTGGCTTATTATAAAATTCTTGGAAGGTCTTCTCCCTGGACCATCCTGCCGTACCCAAGATGTGATCCATTGGAACCTCCATGTGCCGTGCTGCCGATGTGGCTGCAGCCCTGGTGGAATGAGATTTAAAAATATCAGTATCCACCCCTGCAGCCCCCAAAACATGTCGAAGCCATCTAGATATAGTTTGGGCCGATACCCTGTTGTGAGGTCTTTTGTGGCTCACTAATAGTGCCAATTCCTGGCCTCTTACTTTAGCTGTTAGTCCAATGTAAAGTAACAGATGTGTCGTGACGCATAAGAGAACATCTGTAGGGTATGCCCGAAACTCTAGTTTAAGGCCTGATGACCCTGGTCTGTTTTGTTTTACCAGTTCATGAATATAAAATGTTATACCATTTGTCCCTTTGGCCATCGAGTCCAGTCGTAATTTGTGTAAAGATTGCACCCGCTGGGCTGAGACCAGTGCCATGAGCATTACCAATTTAAGGGTAAGTTTCTCCAAGGACAGGGACGTTGCTGGTGACCAACCCCGAAGCAACGTCAACACAATACTCACATCCCAAATGTGAGAGTATCTGGCCCTAGAGGGATTCGAGTTAAATATACCCCTCATTAGTTTGGAAACCAAGGGGTGAGACCCCAGTGAATGGTGGTCGAATCCCCGCCACAAATATGTGGATAGGCACTCCTGCCGCTGTTGATGGCACTGTAGCTAAGCCTTTCTTCGAAATGTAGGTTAGCGAGGAACTCCAGGACATTAGTTACAGTGGCTGAGTTATACTCAACATTAGTCCTGGAACAATATCGTTCCCATTTCCTGATGTAAGTCAGGTACTGTTTTCTGGTAGACTCTCTTTGTGCCGCCGTGATCATGTTGATGGTTCGGTCCGTCAGTCCAAGATCCAGAAGTGGCCTGTTCAAATTCTGCAAATTAACAGATTAGTCCTGTCATGGCATGGATGTCTTTCGCCAGTTACATGATGGACCATCAAGTCTGGTCTTTTAGTGACGGCCATACATGGTTCTGAAACCATGTCGAGAACCACAGGGAACCATGGCTGGGTAGGCCAGTCGGGTATAACCAAAATACCTGACGCAGAGTCTTGTTGTATTTTGCGTAAGACCCGACTGATGAGGCAGAAGGGGGGAAATGCATAGAAAAAAAAATTCCCCAGTGCAGCAAAAATGCGTCCATCGCTGCTGCCCCAGGGTCTGGTTCCCACGCAACATATGTCGGCAAATGGTGGTTAAGCCTAGATGCAAATAGATCGATATCTGGTGTTCCATATCTTGCTATGATGTCTGAAAACACTTTGGGGTCCAACATCCATTCAGTGTTGTCATTAAATTTTCGTGACCTGGTGTCTGCCACTGAATTAAGTTTACCTGGTAGGTAAATAGCAGATATCCAAATGTTTCTCTTGATACACCATTGCCAGATTGAATTGGCCAGATCATCACATGATATCGATCTGATTCCACCCATGTGATTAATATAAGCCACCACAGTGGTATTATCTATTTGCAGGCGAACATGCAAATGATGCATTCTTGAACAGTACGCCTTCAAACCATAGAATGCTCCCAACATTTCCAAATAATTTATACCAAGTGTATAAAGCAAAGATGATTCATGCGCATCCCATCTGCCCCCACAACTGGAGATGGTGTTGGTGGCACCCCAACCTTGAGCGCTGGCATCAGTCTGTAATACAACTGATGGGTTGCTAATAATAATGGAGCTGAAGGAACGTTGAATGTTATGTGTCCACCATCGCAGTTCCAAAATAGCTTTTGTTGGTAATTGCATTGGTCTATCGAAATGACCAGCATGATGTTTAAGTGCTCGCACCTTTGCTCTCTGTAAATTTTGATAGTGCAAAGGTCCAAAGTGTGTCGCTGGAAAAGCAGCTATGATTTTGCCAATTACCCTTGCTACTTGTCTGATAGATGGTTGACTGATGACAGCAAGGTTGCTGCAAACTTCCATTAATTCAGTTGCCTTTCCCCTAGGTAAAGTCACAGTCATGTGAACTGAATTAATGGTGAATCCCAAATAGTCCATAGTCGTGGATGGTGTTAACTTTGATTTATCTGGATGTATGATAAACCCCAGTTTCTCAAATAGACCTATGGTAGCTGTAACAGCTAATTTGGCTAATTCGTAGGTTTTACCCATGATTAGTATGTCATCTAAATACGCCATGACAATATGTTTTTGTTTCCGAAGAACCGCCAGAGCTGGTTTCAGTAATTTGGTGAATAATCTGGGGCTGAGGTCAATCCATTAGGTAGTGCTTTGTACTGCCAAAGCTGCCCCATCCAGTTAAACTTCAGATATCGGTGGTGATCCTTGTGTATAGGCACCGAATAGTATGCATCTTTTAAATCGATGCATGCCATGAAGTAGCCTTCGGAAATCAATTGTTTGGCCGTGACAAAGGTTTCCATTTTGAAGTGAGTATACTGCACAAATGTGTTCAATTGTCTCAAATCAATAATGATGCGACATCCACCATCTTTCTTCTTTTTTGTGAAAATGTTTGACACAAATTCTCAAGACTCATGTTGAGATCTCTCAATTACACCCTTAGTATAAAGCTTCTTAATTTCAGCATGACCATCCAACTTCTCTTGTTGTGATAGAATAAATGATCTGATGGGTGCATGCTGAACCGGAGGAAGGTGTTTGTTTTCTAATTCAATTTCATATCCTTGAACACTATGCAGTATATAAGATTCAGAGGTTATTGAGCTCCATGCCTCACAAAACCAGTGTAACCTACCACCAACAATTGTATCCATTGCACCCGCTATGTCTTGCGAGGAACCAGACCCACCTACCTCCATGGTTACCAGTGGGGTGTTCATCTCTTCTTCTTCTGTTTCTTGGCCGATTGAGATGCTGGAATTCGGGGTTGGCACATCTTCCACGATGGTCGCTCTGGGCCGCGGTCTAAAAAAGATCTTTGTCCTTGAGCTGCGGCCTTCGAGCTTTCACCAGCTGCGATGTGACGTGGCCTGCTGGTGGATGCGCAGGGGTGCTGTTGCCGAGGTATTTTTCCCGATGCCTTGATGAGCCCGGCGGCTTTCGCCTCTTCATCCAGGTCTTTAACCTGTTTGGACAGGTTGCCCCCGAATAACAAAATTGGCGGCGGTGTGGTGTTGGTCTTACACAGAGCCGCAAATTTGGGATTCAAGGCTGGGCGGATGGAGTTCTTTCAGAAACAGTTGATCTCGAACTGTGTATTGCAGAGCATCGCCAACGTATCTTGCTGAGCCTCTGTCATTTCCGTGTCATCCACCGACCGGGCAAATGCTGTAATCCCAGTTGGTAAAAGTTTGAGGATTTTCTGCATTTGTACCTCCTGTGCCCTTATACCTGCACCAATATGTCCCCAGATGGAGGGATTCACTGCTGGGACATTCAGTGAAATACAGTTCCCTGGTGCCAGGTATTTTGCAGTGGTTTCATTAACTGCCTTTTCCTGCATTTGCTGGGTTAAAAGGTAGTCAATGCTGGCTGCTAGTTCTTGTTTCAGCGGCTGCCTTGACTGTGGAGGCACCGCAAACTTTTTCACCGTACCCAGCATCTTCTTTTCTGGCACCCCCAGCACACTTGGAGTATCTTCAGCCAACCCTTGTTCGGAGTCAATCCAGAAATGATTCCCAATGCTCCCCTCTGTTGAGGGAGACACATTGTGCAGCCCTGAAAAAGGTACTGCCATGGGCTTCCTCAGAGGCCCGTAGTGACTTGACTCCTGCTCACGGAGTTTGTCACGGTGAAGCAATTGCTCCATTAGCCGCTCCAGACGTGAAATGCGACCACTGTCGCTGTCTGCCGGCGGCGTTTGTTCATGGCCCGATACATCGGAGTCCATGAGCGTGTCCCACCTTTTGGCGTTCCTTTCAGCCTGTGGCGACCCAGGCTGCACAGGTGCCGGGACAGAGACCGCTGATCGCAAAGATTGCGATTCTGCAGTCAGCCGCTGCTGGCTCCCGGTACTTCCGCAGTCCTCCTCAGCCGGTTTCTTAGCTGCCCGTTTGGACTTGGTACGGGTCCTGTCCATCGTTGGTCTTCCTGGAAACAGAAAGACACCCGAAAAAACGACCTCAGAGTAAGTAACTTACCTGTAGGTCTCCGGTTTTAAGCTTACCGCTGCGGGGAACGCTCCTCCCCGCCTGTCGCTCTCAATGCGCTAGACGATATGTCGCGCATGCGCCCTGGCGGGCTCTTCACGTAGTCACTCACGTGACTCCGAAGTAAAATCTCTGTTCTGAAGCTGAATTAATTTTAACTTTAAAAAAAGTCTAAGGACCTCTCACAATTTTCACATCTTTCCAGTATCCTGACAAGCAAATCTGCATAAGTGCAAGGCCAATAAAAGCTACACCAAACGCAAAAAAACAAACAATTTCACAGCATCACCTATTCCCTTTGAAGCACCATTAAGACACTATTAAGAAATTATATTTTGCTCTCCTTTGATCTGACACGTGCTTTCATAAATCTCTTGTCAAAATATGTTTTGCTTGCACCTAAATGTCACTTTACTGTGTGGACCATTGAGTTCAACACTGTTAGCTCTCTGCAGGATACATATTATATTTCAGCAACTTGTATGCATTACATATCATAAAATAATCCAAGCTGTCGCTGAAGTTCAACACCTTTTGTATCTATATTTCTGCAGACTACATCAACGTAAGTGAGTGAGATCGAGAGGAGGAATCACAAGAGTATCATTTAATCAGATTTTAATGTGCAGTTTTAGAAATCTTTCATTAATATTTTCTCTCATTCTTTTTTTGATAAACTTAATTTGCCATATAATGCATTAAATGCAAACCTTTCAAGCTGAGTACATTCAAATTATTATTTGCACAATGTTAATTTTTAAATATAATGTTTTACAGCATTTTATTTTCTGAGACACAACCGTGTAATATAAACATTTAGCATATGTGTCCAAGATCGCATCAAGGCAGTAAATGCACAATGACAAACTGTCACACAATTCAGAGGTTAGAAAGATAAGGACTGAATAAACACAATTCAGATGTTACATGAAAAATAAGGACTGAATAAACCTCAATAGAGGATTTGAGATGACTTTACAAGGACAATTCTATGGATTCAATGAAAGATGCAGCATGGAAACAGGCTTTACGACCCCTTGAGTTCACACCAAACATTGATCACCCGTTCACAGTAGTTCAATGCTATCCCACTTTCACATCCACTCCCTACACATAAGGGGTAATTTCGTAGAGGACAATTAACCTATCAACCCATATGCCTTTGGGATGTGGCAGGAAAGGGAACACCCGGATGAAACCCATACGATCACAGGGAGACCAGGCAAACTCCACACATTCGGCAGCCAAGATCAAGAACAAACCCAGGTCTCTACCAGCTGCATCACTGTGCTGCAAAATGTGCTACTACTAAAGTTAACCAGATATATGAGAAAAACACGATTAACAAATAAGGTGAAATCAAAACAAAATTTATGTTTTTCCTTGAAAAAAGAACACGAGATGATAAAATTCAAAAATGATTAATGATGAGGAAAGGCAATGAATGTTTGCAGCAGTAAAATATAGTGATCACAAAATAGATAAGCACAACAGCAGAAAGTATGAAAAAGATTGGAAAATAGTTAATGCTAAGCAACTATAGTGCAATTATCCTTACATCCATTCAAAGTAAAATTATAATTGTTGTTATTAAGTCTTTTTTGTAAGATTATCTGAGCCAGAACTAACCGCCAGCATGGACTCAGAAGGGGAAGAGGCTGTCCCAATGATCTAATTGATCTCATTGACAGGGTGGAACAGTGGTGCAGCGATAGAGTTGCTACCTTACAGCGCCAGGGACATGGGTTCAATCAAGTCTACTGGTGCTGTCTGTATGGAGTTTGTACATTCTTCCTGTAACCACGTGGATTTTCTCCGGGTGCACCGGTTTCCTCCCACACTCCAAAGACGTACAGGTTTGTAGGTTAATTGGTTTGAGAAGAATTGTAAATTGTCCCTAGGTGTAGTGTGAGGGATAGTGCTAGTGTATGGGGTGATGCTGGTTGGTGGGGAATCGGTAGGTCAAAGGACCTGTTTCCATTCTGTATCTCTAAAATCTAAAGTAAAGACTGAGATGGATACACTAGAAACTGCAGACACTTGAGCAAAAATCAAAGTGCTGGAGGAACTCAGTGGGTCAGGTAGCATCTGTGAAGAGAATGGACTGATGACTTTTCGAGTAAAGGGTCCCAACCCAAAATGTCACATCTCCATTTTCTCCACAGATGCTGCATGACTCACTGAGTTCCTCCAGCAATCTGATATTTGGTTATTGGCTGAGATATTGGCAAACCAAGTTGGTTCAGGTAAATGTTGCAATAGAATGGGGATAAATGAAGAAGAATGATTGGTAGAATGTAAAACAGTGTATGATTTCACTTTTACCTAGAGATACTGCCCCAGATTGCTATGAGCTTGAAGAGCAACAGATTTCCAATCATTCTTTACATAAAAGACTCATTTTTCAAAACTTTGCAGTCCCAAGCCAAAATTTTGAAAATCACTAAGAAATTAACAGGGTTCGAAAGCAATGAATAGTTATTAAATAATTTATACCAAATTGGTTGTTTTTTATGACAATATTTGGATTTGGGTTCACTGACATTGTCCATTATTTTGGAAACACAACACTAATTCAGAAACACATTACAAAGTTCAATAGAAAATAGACAATAGACAATAGGTGCAGGAGTAGGCCATTCAGCCCTTCGAGCCAGCACCGCCATTCAATGTGATCATTGCTGATCATCCCCAATTAGTACCCCGTTCCTGCCTTCTCCCCATATCCCCTGACTCTGCTATCTTTAAGAGCCCTATCTAGCTCTCTCTTGAAAATATACAGAGAAATGGCCTCCACTGACCTCTAAGGCAGAGAATTCCACAGACTCACAACTCTCTGTGTGGAAAAGTGTTTCCTCATCTCCGTTCCAAATGGCTTATCCCTTATTTTTAAACTGTGGCCCCTGGTTCTGGACTCCCCCAACATCGGGAACATGTTTCCTGCCTTTAGCGTGTCCAAACACTTAATAATCTTATATGTTTCAATAAGATCCCCTCTCATCATTCTAAATTCCAGTATACAAGCCCAGCCGCTCCATTCTCTCAGCATATGACAGTCCCGCCATCCCGTGAATTAATCTTGTAAACCTACGCTGCACTCCCTCAATAGCAAGAATATCCTTCCTCAAATTAGGGGACCAAAACTGCACACAATACTCCAGGTGTGGTCTCACTAGGGCCCTGTACAACTGCAGAAGGACCTCTTTGCTCCTATACTAAGCTCCTCTTGTTATGAAGGCCAACATGCCATTCGCTTTCTTCACTGCCTGCTGTACCTGCATGCTTACTTTCATTGACTGATGAACAAGGACCCCCCAGATCCCGTTGTGCTTCCCCTTTTCCCAATGACACCATTTAGATAATAATCTGCCTTCCTGTTTTTGCTACCAAAGTGGATAACCTCACATTTATCCACATTAAACTGCATCGGCCATGCATCTGCCCACTCACCCAACCTGTCCAAGTCACCCTGCATTCTCATAGCATCCTCCTCACAGTTCACACTGCTACTCAGCTTTGTGTCATCTGAAAATTTGCTAATGTCACTTTGAATCCCTTCATCTAAATCATTGATGTATATTGTAAATAGCTGCAGTCCCAGCACCGAGCCTTGCGGTACCCCACTAGTCACTGCCTGCCATTCTGAAAGGGACCCGTTAATTCCTACTCTTTGTTTCCTGTCTGCCAACCAATTTTCTATCCATGTCAGCACTCTACCACCAATACCATGTGCCCTAATTTTGCCCACTAATCTCCTATGTGGGACCTTATCAAATGCTTTCTGAAAGTCCAGGTTCACTACATCCACTGGCTCTCCCTTGTCCATTTTCCTAGTTACATCCTCAAAAAATTCCAGAAGATTACTCAAGCATGATTTCCCCTTTGTTAATCCATGCTGACTCGGACCGATCCTGTTACTGCTATCCAAATGTGTCGCTATTTCATCTTTTGTGATTGACTCCCGTATCTTCCCCACCAATGATGTCATGCTAACTGGTCTATAATTGCCTGTTTTCTCTCTCCCGCCTTTCTTAAAAGTGGGATTCAACTTGTATCCTATATCCAGGCTACTGTTTGGGGGCCTGTAGATAACTCCCATTAGGGCATTTTTACCCTTACAATTCCTTAGTTCTTTCCATACTGACTCCACATCTCCTGTTTCAATGTCACCCCTTGCAAGGGACTGAATTTCATTCATCACCTACAGAGATACCCCAACACCTCAGCCCTCCTGTCTGTCTTTTCGATAGGAGGTATACCTTTGAATATTCAGTTCCCAGCCCTGGCCCTCTTGCAGCCATGTCTCTGTAATTCCCACAAGATCATACTTGCCAATTTCTAACTGAGCCTCAAGCTCGTCCACTTTATTTCTTATACTTCGCGCATTCATGTACAACACTTTGACTTCAGTATTCACCTCCCCTCTCACTCCGGTCCCTATTGGCCCTGACCTTACTCTCTTATCCCTTCTCGAACTTTCCTTCCCATTAATTTGGGAGTCATTTGTAATTTCACTCCAACAATACTCCAAGATGGCACTAAATAAAGAGGGGTGGGTTGGGGGAGAGGGGGGCAGTTGAATAAGATGAGACCGTTCACATTTTACAGAACAAATTAAACAAAATAAATTAAATAACAAACCAATCTAGGATAAGTTTTAATGCAAACAACTGCTCAGTATTTCACACAGAATGAGAAAAAACGCAAAATAAATAGTCCGCAAATGGTTTTAAAAATAGTACATCAACCATGGTTTAAATAGCCTGTACACTACACTAAAGAGGGATATAAGTTCAGATCTGAGCTCTGTCATAACAAAGCACTCAACATCTCAATAAACATTTTACTTTCAGATGGACATCGGTCCTTCTGCTTACACCAGCCTTAATACTGCTCAAATCCTTCCACTAGTTTGGTGTTTTCTGTTTTGACAGAGAAAATAATTATTTACGTTCATTCCATGAAAGTGGGGAGGGCCAAGAATGTGATTGTTATGTGATGTGATGTCCTTGATTCTGAGACAATGCTCTATGAGCTATCAACCTGAAACTATCCTAAACTCACTAACTATATGCAGCAATCAGTACCCTATAGGTAGCTTATGAATCCTTTACATAATGCTGGAGGGAGGATGTTCTTGCTGCTGATGTATATTCAAAAATAGGGTCTCAATAAGTAGGCTGCATTCCAAAAATGGCCAGTCCTTGTCTCAATCACCATTGCACAATCACAGTTGTCACAAGCTACCTGTTCTGAATGGATTGGTGGGCATGCAGTCCATGTAAAATAATGCGCTTACAACTTGACATTCAGTGCAACAACTGCCACTAGTGTATGTTTAAGAAAGAACTGCAGATGTTGGAAAAATCTAAGGTAGTCAAAAATGCTGGAGAAACTCAGCGGGTGAGGCAGCATCTATGGAGCAAAAGATTAGATGACGTTTCGGGTCGAGACCCTTCTTCAGACTGATGTGGGGGTGGGGGTGGGGCGGGAAGAAGAAAGGAAGAAGATGAGACAGTAGGCTGTGGGAGAGCTGGGAAGGGGAGGGGAAGGAGGGAGAAAGCAAGGACTACATGAAATTGGAGGTCAATGTTCATGCCACTGGGGTGCAAACTGCCCAAGCAAAATATGAGGTGCTACTCCTCCAATTTGCAGTGGGACTCACTCTGGCCATGGAGGAGGCCCAGGACAGAAAGGTCAGATTCAGAATGGGAGGGGGAGTTGAAGTGCTGAGCCACCGGGAGATCAAGTTGGTTATTGTGAACTGAGCAGAGGTGTTGAGCGAAGCGATCGCTAAGCCTACGCTTTGTCTCACCGATGTAGAGCAGTTGACACCTAGAACAGCGGATGCAATAGATGAGGTTGGAGGAGGTGCAGGTGAACCTCTACCTCACCTGGAAAGACTGCTTGCCACTAGTGTTTGTGTACGCAATGATCTTAGATTTGTAACAATTCAGCACCCATAACAACACACCCCATAATGAGGTCTTGGCCAGTGTGGATGAATCTGCCAAATGTCCTGTTTTTGTGCTGTATGACTCTATGATTCTATCTGTCTCCTCTGTCAGTAACACTATACATTCTGAAATATTAGATGATTTTCCCATCCAAGTATTAAGCAGGAACAAGTCAGCTTAAAACAATGATGGATGCAACAAGAATATACTCACGGCTGAAAATAAAATAATTTTAGACACTCTTAGTTGAGCACAATTTGGCATTAAAAAGCAAGTTACCCATAGAAATGTTAAGCAAAGTGTAGGCAGTCTAATTAGTGTAATTCCCTTTCAGTAACAGCACATTTCAGAAATATATATTTCCTGCCCCTCACATTCTGGATCCTAAGTATAAAAAGCATTGTTCTTTCCAATTGCTCCCTTTTTATATTGGCAATTTAAAACCTTTTGTTCTACTGAGCCCAGGCTAAGGTACATATTGAACTTAAGGTGCTCCCCTGCCTGTACTGCACAATTGGAATACATGAGTCACGAACCCAAAGTGCTTTCCAATGCCATTGATACTTGGGAAATAGATAAACTGGACATTTCTTTAAATAAATGTGTCTTTTATTAAAGGTAATAGATATAAACCATCATACTTTTCTGGAGGAAAAAATAGCCAGATGTTCAACAATGTCCCAAGTGGAGGAAATGCAATTGCAGCTGTTACCATTCCAGAATCTAGCTTCATGCCTTCGGAATAAACATTGCAAAATCATAAAATTTAATTTTCACTTGTGTTGCTGTATGTTAACAAATGGAAATAGCTTCAAGATTGTTCAACTCTGCCTTGACGTGACACTCTCCATGTCCTTGACAACCTGTGGGTTACTGCTGCTCTCCCAACAGGCAGGGGCTGGCTGTGTATTCGTGTCCATGCTTGGTCTCTGCGGCTCGCTTGTCAATTCAGACAAAGGCATCAAAGTTGTAACTTTTCTCTACTCCCACAACACCTAGTTAACCATTGCACTGCAACCTAACTCTCCAAACGACCAAACCCATGAACCTTTCCTTTGAAAAATAATTATGAATGCAGCATCCATGCTGATGGAGGAAACAATCCTTTGCATTAAAAATAGCAGGAGAAATTCTTGCTAACAACACAAAATAACATTCCACTGTTCCTAATTCATCTACAATTACAAATGTTTTTTTTACCTCTTTATTTAGCAGGACTCTGCTGTTAGATTAACAATAATAACTTGCATTTTTACAGCTTTTTAATATTGTATGATACTTGAGGGTGTTAGCATGAGATGAAATTGCTTAATGGCTGCAGTCACCAACATTAAGCTTCTTGGTGAGTGTAATGAGTTCTTAATAGTAAGGCGCTGGGAGCTGTCCAGTGTCAGAGACCTGGATTCAATTTCACACAATGACTCTTCACTCTTTGTTCTAATTAATGCACTATACATTACAATGCAAATACCTTTCCCCAAGTACGAATACTGCAATAAGTAGTTATTCAGTAATATGATATATTCATTTGAATGAGGATCTTAACGGAGAATGGTAAGGCCATTCTCTGTTAATGTAGTAGAGCAGATGGATCTGATGGATCTAGGAGTGCAGATGCACAGCTTCCTGAAAGTGGAATCAGGGAGATAGAGTGGTAAAGAAGGCTTTTAGTACATTTGTCTTTATCAGTCAGGGTATGGAGTACAAAAGTTGGAACGTTATCTTACAGTTGAACAAGACATTGGTGAGAAAGCATTTGGAGTATTGTGTTCAGGTTTGATCACCTTGCAATAGGAATGGTATTATTAAGCTGGAAAGAGTTCAGAGAAGGTTTAAGAGGATTTTGCCAGGGCTCAAGGAGCTGAGCTGTAGGAAGAGTTTGAGCATGCTAGGACTTTATTTCAGGAGCGCAAGAAGCTGTGGGACACTGCGAGATAATCTTAAAAAGATGTATAAAATCTTCAGGGAAATAGATACAATTAATGCACAGAGTCCAGAGGAATCAAGAACCAGAGAGCTTAGAATTAAGGCGAGGAAGGCAAGATTTGCTAGAAATCTGTGGGGCAATCTTTTCACTATAGTATACTAGCATTAAAAAACATGGCACAGGTACAAGGGTAGGACAGATTTAGAGCAATATGGGCGAAATCAGGGCAAATGGGGTGTCTTGGTCAGAATGGACGAGTTGGGTCAAAGGGCCAGATTGAGTGTTGTATGTCTCTATGTCTCTATGACTATGACTACATCAAATCACAGTATATCACAATTTATAATTGAATTGCAACTTCAAATATAATTACATTGGTTTAGTCTAGCCTTGTTTTGCTTTTTTGTACTCACATTTTTATTTTATTGCTTTATCAATATGTCCTACACTTTTAAAGATTCACCAAACAGAAGCTCCAACATGTCTTACCTTTTAATTTATTTTTATTATCCATTTCTGGGCTGGTAATTAATTGCAAAATCACCAATTGCCCTTGAGAATGTGGCAGTTAGCTGTCTTCTGACCTGCTGCAGCCCTTTAGGTGCGGTATGCACTAAATGCTGTTGGGGAGAGAGTTCCAAGATGTTACAATATACAATAGACAATAGGTGCAGGAGTAGGCCATTCGGCCCTTCAAGCCAGCACCGCCATTCAATGTGATCATGGCTGATTTGCCCCTGTGACAGTGAATAAGTGGCAATTCATGATAATCCAACCTGGGTAACGCGGTGTCTGGGTATGAATATTAAACTGTATACATAGAGACTAACATGCATACACCTTTAATCTGTAACTTGTTTATTGTATTGAATGTGTTGTCTAAAATCTGTTAATTATGGTCTTATATATGCATCGTATATACATCACTCAAACCAACCTCCCATTGACTCTATCTACACTTTACGCTGCCAAGACCGCCAGCATCATCAAGGACCAGTCTCACACCGGTCACTCCCTCTTCTCTTCTCTCCCATGATGCAAAAAGTACAGAATTTTGTAAATGCACATCTCCAGATTCAGGGACAGTTTCTTCCCAACTGTTATCAGGCAACTGAATGGTTCTCTCATCAGCTAGAGTGCGGTCCTGACCACCTATCTACCTCATTGGAAACATTGAACTATCTTTAATCTGACTTTTTGGACTTTATCTTTCACTAAATGTTGTACCTTTTATCCTTTATCTGTACAGTGTGAATAGCTTGATTTTTACTCATTTATAGTCATTTTTTCGACTGGATAGCACGCAAACAAAAGCTTTATATAGTATCTTGGTACACGTGAAAATAACAAACTAAACTAATATGAATTTGAATGCATTAACTGATTCTAATGAGTCCACATTTTATTGATGAGTTCAACTATATTAATAGAGCAACATGCCCATCTGTTATCTGTCAGAATATAGGCATTTATTGTTTAAGCTAACATCTCTAGCAGCATCAAAGAAAAATGTGTTAAAATTCATGTAGGCAAAAGTGAGTAGAAGTAATGAAGATAGACACAAAATGCTGGAGTGACTCAACGGGTCAGGCAGCATCTCTGAAGAAAAGGAATATGTGACTTTTCGGATCGGAGCCCTTCTTCAGACTGTGGCCCAGGCAATGGATTGTATAGCTTCATGATTTTAGTTCTTTGGTTACAATTAATGTTCTAATTTGTGGCTGCCTCTTGCTTGATTTATCAAATTGGATTTCACAATACTGTGCACATTACACGTGTGTGCCTGAAGTATGTGAGATAGGTATTCAGTGGCATCATTCTCTATTCAATATTGAATTACTGTGTCTTGACAAGATGACACAAGTACATGTACCTAATTCACTGTGTGAACATATGCAATGGAAACCCGGCCTGAGGAAATCATCCTACCTTGATCTTTAATTGCTTGTAGGCAGTGCTTTTATTTTACCGGTAGATAAAATGTTGCCGGTATGCACATAGCTTCTTATACTGTGGCTCAGTGGTAGAGCTGCCGCCCCAGAGCGCCAGAGACCCAGATTTGATCCTGGGATTGTGTGAGTTTTCTTTGGGTGCTCTGGAATCCAATATTGCCAAGATGTGCAGGTTTGTCGGTAAATTGGCTTCAGTAAATTGGCGCTAGTGTGTAGAATGTGAAAGTGGGATAACACTGAATTAGTATATGGGTGATCGATGGTTGGCATGGTCTCAGTGGGACAAAGGGCCTGTTTTCACGCTGTATCTCTAAACTAAAATAAACTTTTACCAACAGTATCCATGGCGGATCATAGGCGAAGCATAAGCTGCTTAAGCTGTTTAAGGGTCTGACCACCTAATATAATTAATATATTATATTTTTTAAACTTGTTATCATTTTATAATAAACAGCTCCATAACAGAGGAATCTCTAATTTACAGAGTGCTCCCAGGAGATGGACATCATCATTCGGAGATGGACATCAACTGCCGCTGGAAATCATGAACTTAGTGCAAGAAACTCCTTGGTTAGCCCAACATTTTTTGATCTCCCAGCAGAGCAAGATGTCCATCAGAGAATGTTGCTAACTTGCCAATTCCAGATTGCAGGAGTATGTGCTGAGGACTTGCTGAACCTTGGTGCAGCCAATTCCAAGGCTCTGTGGGGAGGGACCACAGCCTAGGTTCCTTCTGAGGTGGTACATTGGAGGGGGGGGGGGGCATGATCTAGTTGAGACACCCCTCAAACAAGGGAAGGGATATCAACCCAGGGGCCCACATGGGTGGAAAGGGTGCTTGGTATAAGGATAGTTTGCAAACACTACAGAATATAACCCGAATGAATGTATAAACACCAGAATGTTGGAAGAGTTTTTGCACTTTTTGTTTTGTCAATATATTTTTGTTATCCTGAATTAAAAAATCCGATCATGTGGAGAATTAACTTAATTACTAATTTCCATCCTGCACTCAAATTCACTTGGACCATCTCCGACATCTCCCTACTGTTTCTTGATCTCACCGTCTCCATCACAGGAGATAGACTATCGACTGACATCTATTATAAAAGTACTGACTCCCACATCTATCTAGACTCCACTTCTTCCCACCCTGCCTCCTGCAGACTCTATCCCCTACTCCCAATTCTTCCGTCTATGCCACATCTGCACACAAGATGAGGTGTTCCATACCAGGACATCTGAGATGTCCTCATTCTTTAAGTAACGGGAGTTCCCCTCTTCCATCATCGATGAGGACATCACTAGGGTCTCCTCAATATCCCACAGCTCCGCTCTTGTGCCCCCCTCTCCCCAGTTGCGACAGGGACAGAGTTCCCCTAGTCCTCACCTATTATCCCGTCGGCCGTCACATACAGCACATAATCCTCCAACATATTCGCCACCTCCAACGGGATCCCACCATGAGCCACATCTTCCCATTTCCACCCCTTTCCGTAGAGACCGTTCCCTCCACAGCTCCCTGGTTAACTCGTCCCTTCCTAACCAAACCACACCCCTCCCCAGGTACTTACCCTGCAATCGCAGGAGATGCAACACCTGTCCCTGTACCTCCTCCCTTGACTCCGTCCGTGGATCCCAACTGTCTTTTCAGGTGAGGCAGAGGTTCACTTGTGCCTTCTCCAACCTCATCTACTGTAACCGCTGTTCCAGGTGTGGACACCTGTATATATGTGAGACCAAGCGCAGGATCGGTAATCGTTTCACTGAACACCTTCGCTCAGTCTGCCTGGGCCTACCAAATCTCCTGGTTTCCAAACAATTTAATTCCCCTTTCCATTCCCACACTGATCTTTCTCAAGTCAAGACTCAAGAGAGTTTATTGTCATGTGTCCCAGATAGGACAATGGAATTCTTGCTTGCTGCAGCACAACAGAATAATGTAGGCATAAACACAGAACAGTTCAGTGTGTCCATATACCATAGAATATATATATACACACAAAGATAAACAGATAAAGTGCAAGAGGCTGTTATAGTTCAGAGTTTGTTTGAAGCTGTGTTTAATTGTCTGATGGCTGTGGGGAAGAAACTGTTCCTGAACCTGGATGTTGCAGATTTCAGGCTCCTGTACCTTCAACCTGAAGGCAGCGGAGAGATGAGTGTGTTGCCAGGATGGTGTCGGTCCTTGATGATGCTGGCAGCCTTTTTGAGGCAGCGACTGCAATAGATCCCCTCGATGGTAGGGAGGTCAGAGCCGATGATGGACTGGGCAGTGTTTACAACTTTTTGCAGCCTTTTCCGCTGCTGGATGCTCAGGTTGCCGTACCAAGCCACAAAGCAACTGGTCAGCATGCTCTCTACTGTGCAGCTGCAGAAATTCGAGAGAGTCCTCCTTGACATTCTGACTCTCCGTAATCTTCTCAGGAAGTAGAGGTGCTGATGTGCTTTCTTTATGATTGCATCAGTGTTCTAGGACCAGGAGAGATCTTCGGAAATATGCACGCCAAGGAATTTGAGGTTCTTGACCCTTTCCACCATCGACCCATTGATATAAACGGGACTGTGGGTCCCCATCCTACCCCTTCCAAAGTCCACAATCAGTTTCTTGGTTTTGCTGGTGTTAAGAGCCAGGTTATTGTGCTGGCACCATTTGGTCAATCGGTCGATCTCACTTCTATACTCTGACTCGTCCCCATCAGCGAAACGTCATACAACAGTGGTATCGCGGTGAACATACTGATGGAGTTCGCACTATGTCCGGCTACGCAGTGATAAGTATAGAGTGAGTACAGCAGGGGGCTGAGCACGCAGCCTTGAGGTGTTCCCGTGCTGATTGTTATCGAGGATGACACATTTTCACCAATACAGACAGACTGTGGTCTGTGAATAAGGAATCGAGGATCCAAATGCAGAGGGATGCACAGAGACCCAGATCTGAGAGCTTGGTAACCAGCTTGGCGGGGATGATGGTGTTAAATGCCGAGCTGTAGTCAATGAATAATAGCCTGACATATGAGTTTTTGTTGTCCAAGTGGTCCAGAGCGGTGTGGCGAGCCAGTGAGATCGCATCCACCATTGATCTGTTGTCAAGTCAAGTCAAGTCACATTTATTTAAATAGCACATTTAAAAAACATCTCTCGTTGTCAAAGTGCTTTACATTTGTTATAAGGATGGCACAAACAAAACAAACTACATACATATATACATGTAGCCCTCAGAGGACGTCAAGAAAGGCTTGGGAGTATAGATAAGTCTTTAGTCTTGACTTTTTTAAAAAGAGTCGATGGAGGGGGCAGTTCTGATGGGAAAGGGGATGCTGTTCCACAGTCTAGGGGCTGCAACCGCAAAGGCGCGGTCACCCCTGAGCTTATGCCTAGACCGTGGGATATTCAGCAACCCCAAGTCTGCCGATCTGAGGGGCCTGGAGGTGGAGAGGTGGGTGAGAAGACTTTTTATGTAGGTGGGGGCAAGCCCATTGAGGGCTTTGTAGACATGGAGGAGGATCTTGAAGTTTATACGGAACCGCACAGGGAGCCAGTGGAGAGAGGCCAGGATCGGGGTGATGTGGTCCCTTTTTCGGGTGCCCGTCAGGAGTCTCGCTGCGGCATTTTGGACCAGTTGCAGGCGGGACAGGGAAGATTGGCTGATGCCAGTGTAAAGGGAGTTGCAGTAATCTAGGCAGGAGGAGATGAATATGTGGATCTTTTCGAGGTCATCAAACTGGAGGAATTGTTTTATTTTAGCTATCGTCCGAAGCTGAAAGAAGCTAGCTTTTACCACGGCATTGACTTGTTTGTCAAATTCAGTGCTGAGTCAAATATCACGGCAAGGTTTTTGACGTGAGGTTTGAGTAGTGGGGTAAGGCTTCCAAGGCTGCCTGCTATCATTTTGATTGAGTCCGAGGGGCCGAGAAGGATAACCTCACACTTACTCTCGTTTAGTTGGAGGAAGTTCTGGGCCATCCAACACTTTATATCCTCGAGGCAGTGGGTAAGTTTAAGCAGATTTGATTGGTTTTTGGGCTTCAGGGGGAGATAGAGTTGTGTATCGTCTGCGTAGCAATGGAAGGAATGGTTCGCTTACTGTTGTGGCAGTAAGCGAACTGCAGTGGATCCAGGTTTTTGTCGAGGTATGAGTTGATTTGCGCCATGATCAGCCTCTCAAAGCACTTCATCACCACAGACGTTAGTGCCACTGGTCGATAGTCATTGAAGCACATCACCTTGCTCTTCTTGGGCACCGATATTATTGATGCCCTTTTAAAGCAGGTGGGCTCAGACCTCAGAAGTGAGAGGTTAAAAATGTTCGTAAAAACTACAGCCAGTTGGTCCGCACAGGTTTTTAAAACACGCCCGGGTATACCATCAGGTCCACGCGCCTTCCGAGGCTTCACCCCTCTGAAGGATCTTCTGACGTCGGCCACTCTGACTGTGACCGAAATACTATCATGGCGAATGGGGGCTCGGAAAGGCACATCAGTGTTCTCCTTATCAAAACATGCTTAAAACAGAAATATTTCAAATGTCATTAGAAACGGGAATAGTGCCGGAGGATTGGCGTACTGCGCATGTTGTTCCATTGTTTAAAAAGGGTTCTAAGATTAATCCTAGCAATTATAGACCTGTTAGTTTGACATCAGTGGTGGGCAAATTAATGGAAAGGATACTTAAAGATAATATATATAAGCATCTGGATAAGCAGGGTCTGATTAGGAACAGTCAACATGGATTTGTGCCGGAAGGTCATGCTTGACTAATCTTCTTGAATTTTTCGAAGAGGTTACTAGGTAAATTGATGAGGGTAAAGCAGTGGATGTTGTCTATATGGACTTCAGTAAGGCCTTTGACAAGGTTCCTCATGGAAGGTTGGTTAAGAAGATTCAATTGTTGGGTATTAATGGTGGAGTAGCAAGATGGATTCAACAGTGGCTGAATGGGAGATGCCAGAGAGTAATGGTGGATGGCTGTTTGTCAGGTTGGATGCCGATGACTAGTGGGGTGCCTCATGGGTCTGTGTTGGGTCCACTGTTGTTTGTCATGTACATCAATGATCTGGATGATGGTGTGGAAAATTGGATTAGTAAGTATGCAGATGATACTAAGATACGTGGTGTTGTGGATAATGAAGGAAGAAGATTTTCAAAGTCAACAGATTTAGGCCATTTGGAAGAGTGGGCTGAAAGATGGCAGATGGAGTTTAATGCTGACAAATGTGAGGTGCTAAATCTCGGCAGGACAAATCAAAATAGGACGTACATGGTAAATGGTAGCGAATTGAGGAATGCAGTTGAACAGAGGGATCTAGGAATAACTGTGCATAGTTCCCTGAAGGTGGAATCTCATGTAGATAGGGTGGTAAAGAAAGCTTTTGGTGTGCTGGCCTTTATAAATCAGAGCATTGAATATAGAAGTTGGGATGTAATGTTAAAATTGTACAAGGCATTGGTGAGGCCAATTCTGGAGTATGGAGTACAATTTTGGTCACCTAATTATAGGAAGGATGTCAACAAAATAGAGAGAGTACAGAGGAGATTTACTAGAATGTTGCCTGGGTTTCAGCAACTAAGTTACAGAGAAAGGTTGAACAAGTTAGGTCTTTATTCTTTGGAGCGCAGAAGGTTAAGAGGGGACTTGATAGAGGTCTTTAAAATTATGAGCGGGTTAGACAGAGTGGACGTGGATAAGCTTTTCCCATTGAGAGTAGGGAAGATTCAAACAAGGGGACATGACTTGAGAATTAAGGGACAGAAGTTTAGGGGTAACATTAGGGGGAACTTCTTTACTGAGAGAGTGGTAGCTGTGTGGAATGAGCTTCCAGTGGAAGTGGTGGAGGCAGGTTCGATGTTATCCTTTAAAAATAGATTGGATGGGTATATGGATGGGAAAGGAATGGAGGGTTATGGTCTGAGTGCAGGTAGATGGGACTAGGGGGAGGTAAATTTAAAAAAAAAAAAAAAATGGCCTGTTTCCGTGCTGTTATGGTTACATAGATACATAGATACATAGAAAAAAGGTGCAGGAGTAGGCCATTCGGCCCTTCGAGCCTGCACCGCCATTCAATATGATCATGGCTGATCATCCAACTCAGTATCCTGTACCTGCCTTCTCTCCATACCCCCTGATCCCTTTAGCCACAAGGGCCACATCTAACTCCCTCTTAAATATAGCCAATGAACTGGCCTCAACTACCCTCTGTGGCAGAGAGTTCCAGAGATTCACCACTCTGTGTGAAAAAGTTTTTCCTCATCTCGGTCTTAAAGGATTTCCCCCTTATCCTTAAGCTGTGACCCCTTGTCCTGGACTTCCCCAACATCGGGAACAATCTTCCTGCATCTAGCCTGTCCAACCCCATAAGAATTTTGTACGTTTCTATAGATCCCCTCTCAATCTCCTAAATTCTAGCGAGTATAAGCCAAGTCTATCCAGTCTTTCTTCATATGAAAGTCCTGACATCCCAGGAATCAGTCTGGTGAACCTTCTCTGCACTCCCTCTATGGCTATAATGTCCTTCCTCAGATTTGGAGACCAAAACTGTACGCAATACTCCAGGTGTGGTCTCACCAAGACCCTGTACAACTGCAGTAGAACCTCCCTGCTCCTATACTCAAATCCTCTTGCTATGAAGGCCAACATACCATTCGCTTTCTTCACTGCCTGCTGCACCTGCATGCCTACTTTCAATGACTGGTGTACCATGACACCCAGGTCTCGCTGCATCTGCCCATTTCCTAATCGGCCACCATTTAGATAATAGTCTGCCTTCCCGTTTTTGCTACCAAAGTGGATAACCTCACATTTATCCACATTATACTGCATCTGCCAAACATTTGCCCACTCACCCAACCTATCCAAGTCACCTTGCAGTCTCCTAGCATCCTCCTCACAGCTAACACTGCCCCCCAGCTTAGTGTCATCCGCAAACTTGGAGATGTTGCTTTCAATTCCCTCGTCCAGATCATTAATATAAATTGTAAATAGCTGGGGTCCCAGCACTGAGCCTTGCGGTACCCCACTAGTCACTGGCTGCCATTGTGAAAAGGACCCGTTTACTCCTACTCTTTGCTTCCTGTTTGCCAGCCAGTTCTCTATCCACATCAATACTGAACCCCCAATACCGTGTGATTTAAGTTTGTATCCTAATCTCTTATGTGGTACCTTGTCGAAAGCCTTCTGAAAGTCCCAGATACAACACATCCACTGGTTCTCCCCTATCCACTCTACTAGTTACATCCTCGAAAAATTCTATAAGATTCGTCAGACACGATTTACCTTTCGTAAATCCATGCTGACTTTGTCCAATGATTTCACCACTTTCCAAATGTGCTGCTATCCCATCTTTAATAACTGAATCTAGCAGTTTCCCCACTACCGATGTTAGACTAACTGGCCTGTAATTCCCCGTTTTCTCTCTCCCTCCCTTCTTAAAAAGTGGGGTTACGTTTGCTACCCTCCAATCCTCAGGAACTACTCCAGAATCTAAAGAGTTTTGAAAAATTATCACTAATGCATCCACTATTTCTGGAGCTACTTCCTTAAGTACTCTGGGATGCAGCCTGGTGATTTATCGCCTTTAATCCATTCAATTTACCCAACACCACTTCCCGACTAACCTGGATTTCACTCAGTTCCTCCATCTCCTTTGACCCGCGGCCCCCTGCTATTTCCGGCAGATTATTTATGTCTTCCTTAGTGAAGACGGAACCAAAGTAGTTATTCAATTGGTCTGGTAGTGCAGTTTCTGACCACTTCAAGCAGGGTGCAAGGCCACCAAATTTAAGTGCAGTTTCCTACCACTTCAAGCAGGGTGCAAGGCCCCAAGCTCGTGCAGTTTCATACCACATCAAGCAGGGTGCAAGACCACCAAACACAAATGCAGTTTCATACCACTTCAAGCAGGGTGCAAGGCCACCAAACTCAAGTTCAGTTTCATGCCACTTCGAGCAGGGTGCAAGGCCGCCAAACTCAAGTTCAGTTTCATGCCACTTCAAGCAGGGTGCAAGGCCGCCAAATTCAAGTGCAGTTTCATGCCACTTCAAGCAGGGTGCAAGGCCACCAAATTCAAGTGCAGTTCCGACCTCTTCAAGCAAGGTGCAAGGCCACCAAATTCAAGTGCAGTTTCATACCACTTCAAGCAGGGTGCAAGGCCACCAAATTCAAATGCAGTTTCATACCATTTCATGCAGGGTGCAAGGCCACCAAATTCAAATGCAGTTTCATACCATTTCAAGCAGGGTGAAACCACCATAAAACCACACAAAACACCACATAAACACCACACTCACAGTTCAGTAGACATTCAGTGTGTTCAGTTGATTCACAGCTCAGACAGACTAATGACCTCTCCCTCCTCCATCTTGCAGAGACTGCCACATCCACACTTCCGAGTTTTATAATCCCTCCCCCTCCCACTGGAAGGGGCATGGCCTTCATGGCATGATTGACAGGAGAGAGATTCTCAAAAAAATTTAAACACTAATAACACTTTTATTTTTCATTGATGGGAAGAATCCTCTGCACCTGATGAGCGGAGGTGGACCAAGTAAGATGGCCAAAAATCACAGCCGTAAGTGGTAACGTTTTATCTAAAAACAATATACAGTGCAAACACGAAGTTGTCAAGTTTAGTCTTTTAATAATTTGCCATTTCAAACTAACCACCACCAAGCATTTACTGTGCTTCTTTTACTTCAAAGCAACCACCACCAACCATTTGCTGTGCTTTTACTTCAAAGCAACCACCACATTTTCATTTTCAAACCACTTTAAGGGCACTCAAGGTCAGTAAAACCACACTCACAGTTTAGTAGACATGTGTTCAGTGTTATTCACAGCTCAGACTGAGAGACGTGACCCTCGCGCTTCCCCCATCTTGCAGAGACTGACTGAGGCACTCAACACTTCCGGGTTTTATAGTCCTTCCGGAAGGGGCGTGGCCTTCAGGAGAGAGAATCTCAGCATTTTTTAAACACTAATAAATCTTTTATTTTTCATCGATGGGAAAAATATTCTTGTCCTGCGCAGCGGAGGGGGGCTCTGAGTAAGATGGCCAAAAATCACAGCCATATGTGGCAGCGTTTTTTTCTAAAATGAATATGCAGAACAAAAGGAAGTGGTCAAGATCAGACTTTTAGTCAAATAGATACTGCATCTGCCACGCATCTGCCCATTCACTCAATTTGTACAGGTCACCCTGCAACCTCCTAACATCTTCTTCACAGTTCACACTGCCACCCAGCTTTGTGTCATCTGCAAACTTGCTAGTGTTGCTCCTAATTCCCTCTTCCAAATCATTAATATATATGGTAAACAGTTGCGGCCCCAACACCGAGCATTGCGGCACTCCACTCGCCACTGCTGCCATTCTGAAAAGGACCCGTTCAGTCCTACTCTTTGCTTTCTATCTGACAACCAATTTTCTATCCATGTCAACACCCTACCCCCAATACCATGTGCTCTAAGTTTAGTCACCAGTCTCCCGTGCGAGACCTTATCAAAGGCTTTCTGAAAGTCTAGATACACTACATCCACTGGCACCCCTTCATCCATTTTACTTGTCACATCCTCAAAAAATTCCAGAAGATTAGTCAAGCATGATTTCCCTTTCATAAATCCATGTTGACTTGACCAAATCCTTTTACTGCTATCCAAATGCCCCATTATTACCTCTTTAATAATTGACTCCAGCATCTTTCCCACCACCGAAGTCAGGCTAACTGGTCTGTCATTCCCCGTTTTCTCTCTCGCTCCTTTCTTGAAAAGTGGGATAACATTAGCTATCCTCCAATCCACAGGAACTGATCCTGAATCTATTCAACATTGGAAAATGATCACCAATGCGTCCACTATTTCTAGAGCCACCTCCCTGAGGAGCCTGGGATGCAGACCACCCGTCCCAGGGGATTTATCACCTTCAGTCCCATTAGCCTACCCAATACTATTTCTCGCCTAATGAAAATTTCTTTCAGTTCCTCTACCCCCTTAGATCCTCTGTCCTCCAGTACACCTTGGAGAATGTTTGTGTCTTCCTCAGTGAAGACAGATCTGAAGTACCTGTTCAACTCTTCTGCCATTTCCTTGTTACCCATAATAATTTCACCCATGTCTGCCTTCAAGGGACCCACATTTGACTTTGCTACTCTTTTTCCCTTAACATATTTTGAAGAAGCTTTTACTGTCCTTCTTTACATTCCTGGCCAGCTTCCCCTCGTACTTCATCTTTTCAGCCCGTATTGCCCGTTTTGTTTCCTTCTGTTGTCCTATGAAAGTTTTCCAATCCTCTGGCTTCCGGCTACTCTTTGCAGTGTTACACATCTTTTCTTTTAGTTTTATTCTATCAGTATCAGTATCAGTATCAGTATCAGTATTTCTTTAATATCATTTCACTGAGTACTCGCATATACAGAGGAAACGAAAAAACGTTGCTCAATCGGTTTCCATTCAGTGTAAAAAACAAAAGGATAATACATAGAGCTTTAAAAACAAATTAAAATTACCATTCTTAAAAAGAAAGTAGGCCTAAAAATTGACAATATAATAAAAACAGTCATTCTGATCGACAGTGGCTTCACAGTGGCTTTACTTTGACAGGTGCCTAACTGTCAAAGTATAGGCGCGGTTGGATGTGTGGATGAGCGATATGTGTGGATGAGCAATAACTTCTCTTGTCAGCCACGGTTGCCTCCTACTCCCCTTAGAATCTTTCTTCCTTTTTGGAATGAAATGATCCTGCGTCTTCCAGATTATGCCCAGAAATTCCTCCCATTGCTGTTCCACCGTCATTCCTGCTGGGATCCCTTTCCAGTCTACCTTGGCCAGCTCCTCCCTCATGCCTTCATAGTCCCCTTTGTTCAACTGCATCACTGACACTTCCGATTTAACCTTCTCCTTCTCAAATAGAAGATTAAAACTAATCATATTATGATCACTACTTCCAAGCGGTTCCTTTACCTCGAGTTCTCTTATCAAATCTGGTCCATTGGACAACTCTAAATCCAGAATTGCCTTTTCTCTGATCGGCTCCATTACAAGCTGCTCTAAGAATCCATCTTGGAGGCATTCTACAAACTCTCTTTCTTGGGGTCCTGATTTTCTTGATTTTCCCAGTCTACCTGCATATTGAAATCCCCCATCACCACAGTGGCATTACCTTTGTTACATGCCAGTTTTAACTCCTGCTGCAACGTACACCCTACATCCGGGCTACTATTTGGGGGTCTGTAGATAACACCAATTAGTGCCTTCTTGCCTTTACAATTCCTCAACTCAATCCACAGTGACTCTACCTCGTCAGTCCCTATGTCTCCCCTCGCAAGGGACTGAATTCCATCCCTCACCCGCAGAGCTACCCCCCCTCCTCTGCCCACCTGCCTGTCCTTTCTATAGGATGTATAACCCTGAATATTAAGTTCCCAGGCCCGATCCTCCTGCAGCCACGTCTCAGTAATCCCCACAATGTCATATCTACCAACCTCTAACTGAGCCTCAAGCTCATCAACTTTACTTCTTATACTTCGCGCATTCATATACAATACTTTTAATTCGATAAGGATCTCACCTTTCACATCGATCCCTATTACACTTGGCCATACTCTCCTATCCCTTTGTGAGCTTTCCTTCCCATTAATTCTGGGGTCATTAACTATCCCTTTACTCTCTTTCCCTTTAACTCTGTCCTTGACTATCCCATTTGACACCCCACCCCCCCCTTATTCAGTTAAAACCACCCGTGTAGCAGTGGCAAACCTGCCTGCCAGAATGCTGTTCCCCCACCTGTTAAGGTGCAATCCGTCCCTTTTGTACAGTTCCCCCCTTACTCCAAAACAGATCCCAGTGATCTAAGAATTCAAATCCTTGTCCGTACCTCTCACAATGGAGTCTCCAACTACAATGGCGTTGCCTGACGTTGGCCTCTTTGGTTTTGGCTCAACAACACTTTTTGCTTCTCAAGCCAGTCTGCCGCTCAGTGTGTTAACGTCTTCTGTCCCGACAGCTTCTAAGTGGGTGAACCTGTTCACAAGAGGTACAACACCCGGGTACCTTTGCATTCCAAGTTTCCCTCCCTTTCTCACCGTCACCCACCTTCTCTCTTCCAGTACCTTAGGTGTAACAATCTTACTATAGGACTTGTCGAGGAACGACTCAGTTTCACGGACGAACCTGAGGTCATCCACTTGCTTCCCCAGTTCCCCAACACGGTCCTTCAGGAGCTCTACCTGGATGCACATCTCACATTTGTAGCAGCCAGAGGCACCAGCAGTGTCCTTGACCTCCCACATACTGCAAGCATCACACTGAATCAGCTTGCTTGACATTTCCTTCTTTCTTCTGTCCCTCTCCAGCGTTTGGTGTGGCGTCCTCCCTCAGCCTCCTCGCCGAAGACTCGCAGCCACACACGCGCACCTTTCTCACAGGGCACTTCCCTCGACAGGGCCGCCCCCAAGAGCAAGTCTTGCTTATATCAGATGCTAAATTGCCTAATTGTCCAATTTACCAATCTTCCAATCTTATTGTTCAGCCAATCCCCACACTCACTCCTAACCTTCTTTCCTCTGATAAGCTTGGAAGTATGTGCTTTGTCCGACATACACTCAAAGCCTGCTAAAGTGCTGTTTGCCCTCTTTTTAAACTTGCACTCAAGACTCACCATGTCCAGCCAATGGTCGTTCTCACTGTTCCTTTGTCCGACCTGCTCTCATAGTTATGTTTTTTGTAATATATTGGTTATTTTACTTATTCAACTTTTTTTTGTTTGTTTATTATATTACTGTAAGTAATAGAAAATAGGTGCAGGAGTAGGCCATTCGGTTCTTCGAGCCAGTATGATCATGGCTGATCATCCAAAATCAGTACCCCGTCCATGCTTTTTCCACATATCGCTTGATTCCTTTAACCCTAAGAGCTAAATCTAACTCTCCACTGCACATAACTAATGAGCATTGTCTACAAACCTGTTGTGCTGCTGCTGAAAGTGAGAATCTCATTGTTTCATTTTGGTGTTTGTGACAATAAAACATGTTTGACACTTGAAAATTAATTGAAATATCTGCTGAGAGGCCGAGACAAAAAAGATGGAAATGGGAGGAGACATTTATGAATCATGGAAGATAAGAATGACTAATTAGGCTGACTGGTTTATTTTCATGTAGTATATTCTACATAATCTTATGTAATCAGAACCAGAGACATTGTGAATGTTATGAAACATAGAAACATAGAAAATAGGTGCAGGAGGAGGCCATTCGGCCCTTCGAGCCAGCATCGCCATTCATTGTGATCATGGCTGATCGTCCCCAATCAATAACCCGTGCCTGCCTTCTCCCCATATCCCTTGACTCCACTAGCCCCTAGAGCTCTATCAAACTCTCTCTTAAATCCATCCAGTGACTTGGCCTCCACTGCCCTCTGCGGCAGGGAATTCCACAAATTCACAAGTCTCTGGGTGAAAACGTTTTTTCTCACCTCAGTCTTAAATGGCCTCCCCTTTATTCTAAGACTCGCCCAACATTGGGAACATTTTTCCTGCATCTAGCTTGTCCAGTCCTTTTATAATTTTATATGTTTCTATAAGATCCCCCCTCATCTTTCTAAACTCCAGTTAATACAAGCCAAGTCTGTTCAATCTTTCCTCAAATGACAGTCCCGCCATCCTGGGAATTAACGTGGTGAACCTACGCTGCACTGCCTCAATCACAATGATGTTCTTCCTCAAATTAGGAGACCAAAACTGTACGCAATACTCCAGATGTGGTCTCACCAGAGCCCTATGCAACTGCAGAAGATCCTCTTTACTCCTATGCTGAAATCCTCTTGATATGAAGGCCAAAATTCCATTAGCTTTCTTCACTGCCTGCTGTACCTGCATGCCAACTTTCAGTGACTGGTGTACAAGGACACCCAGTTCTCGCTGTACCTCCCCCTTACCTATCCTAACCCCATTGAGATAATAATCTGCCCCCTTGATTTTGCCGCCAAAGTGGATAACCTCACATTTATCTATATTATACTGCATCTGCCACTCATCTGCCCACTCACTCAACCTGTCCAGGTCACCCTGAAACCTCCTAACATCCTCTTCACAGGATATACCAAATTGAATATATCCTTTTTTCACATTGTTTCCCTTGGTTTAATTTGTATGGGTGATTGTGTAACTTCTGTGTAATTTATGTTTATGGAAAGTTTACTTTGGAATGTTATCCAGGTAAGGGTGGCCTGGAGGCACGGAGGCACAGCGGTAGAGTTGCTGCCTTAGAGCAGCAGAGACCAGGATTCAACGACTACAGGTATGTGTGTCCATCAGTGCTGTCTGTACGGAGATCTACTTTTTCCCCAGGACCATGTGGATTTTCTCCGGGCGCTCAGGTTTCCTCCCACACACCAAAGGCGTATAGGTGTGTAGGTTAATTGACTTCGGTAAAATTGTAAATTGTCCAGAGTGTGTAGGATATTGCTAGTGTACGAGTATTACTGATCAGTGCCTGTTTCTGCTCTGTATCTCTAAACTAAAAGATGATGTTCCTTTACAAAAAGCCATGTATTGGTCATAAGGTCATAAGGAATAGGAGTACAATTAGACCATTTGGCCCATCAAGCCATTCAATTATGGCTGATCTATCTCTCCCACCTAACCCTATACTCCTGCCGTCTCCCCATAACCACTGACACCTGTACTAATCAAGTATCTATCTATCGGCACCATAAAAATATTCACTGACTTGGCCTCCACCACCTTCTGTGGCAATGAATTCCACAGATTCACCACCCTCCGACTAAAGAAATTTCTCCTCATCTCCTTCCTAAAAGAACGTCCTTTAATTCTGATGCTATGACCTCTAGTCCTAGACTCTCCCCCGAGTGGAAACATCCTCTCCACATCCACTCTATCCAAGCCTTTCACTATTCTGTATGTTTCAATGAGGTTCCCCCTCATTGTTCTAAACTCCAGCGAGTACAGGCCCAGTGCCGACAAACGCTCATCATAGGTTAACCTACTCACCTACTCACATTGCACATTATAATGATAATCATTCGATCTTTCGAACACATTCTAAAGCCTGCGTTTTTATTTGCATCCTATTAGCACTGAACAGCTGCCAAGGACTCTGGTTCAAATAGCTTGAAGCTTATGAGGTCAGGTGAATGTTCATGAGAACAGCACGTTGCTTGACCAGCCAGTCTGATGGAGACAGTATCCACTGCTTACATTCACCTGGGACAGGACCAACTCACTACCGATTGCTGATTGTGTTTGTTCCTGCTTGATTAACTTGACAAACAGCTGCCCGACATCTTTTAAACATAATGGACTTTGTGGCATCTAGGCCTCGGGGATCCATGTGTTACGGCAGAGGCAGTGAGCTGTGAGCATTTGTCAACAAGTCAGGAGTGAATGGCAGCTTACAGATGGCTGGCTTATGATGTTTCACGCTACTTTACACAGTACGGACTGCACAGGCCAGATGTCCATGTCAGAGTTACTCCAGTGTCCTGATGCCAAGTTATTAACATGGAACTTTAAGTCTACTTCTCTTTCCAAAGATGCTGCCTGTACAGGTGGGGCCAAGAAATCCATTGGAACAGCGCTATTTGTGTCATTGGTATTGATATGCAACTTGTCGTTTTCTCAAAAGGGTGGCATAGTACCGTCGCTGGTGGAGCTGCTCCAGAGAAACCGGGTTCAATCCCAACCCCAGGTGCTCTCTTTCTGTGGAGTTTGCACGCTATCCCTGTGTCCCCATGGGGATACACCCGTGTGCTCCGGTTTCCTCCTACATCCCAAAGACATGCAAGTTTGTAGGTTAATTGTCCCCAGTGTGTGGATGAAGGTTAAAATCTAGGGTAGAATGAAATGGGAATCATGTTAGATTACAATAAAATGGGAGGTTGATGATCAACATGGACTCGGTAGGATGAAGGGCCTGTTTCTGTGCTGCATCTCACTTTACATTCAAGTCAAATATGATTGCATCAATTTCTGGGTTGAATTGCACCAGTCCAGAAATTCAATTGGGAACTTTGCCATATATCACATTTGTGCTG
Source organism: Malacoraja senta (assembly GCA_038087875.1). Classification (NCBI taxonomy): domain Eukaryota; kingdom Metazoa; phylum Chordata; class Chondrichthyes; order Rajiformes; family Rajidae; genus Malacoraja; species Malacoraja senta. Next base: position 23,742 of record JAXLNO010000318.1, on the reverse strand, counting down.
ACACTTTGATTTTTTTACACATGATATATTTGGAGTAATGTCATTCCCCGTGAAATGCTCCTTTAACACACTGCACAGGAACTCGGATCAGATTGAAAAATATTTAAAAACGCAGATGCTGGAAATCTGAAATTAAAGCAGAAAATGCGTGAAACAGCATCAATGGAAAAGGAAACAGACAATATTTCAGTGATGCCCTTGAATGATGATTAACATGAAATATTGTTTTTCCATGCATGCTGCTTGATTTATTGTATGTTTCCAGTATTTTCTCTTCTAAAATTAGGCTGGATATTTATGAAATATGCATATTGTTCAATCTGAAACAAAATATGTTTTGTTAGCTTTGTAAATGGATCCAGCCCCAGTTTGAGAACTCCTCTCAGTTCCTTTACTTTTATCCTCTCTACTCCTGGACTCATAGAGAGTTATAGTCATACAGCATGGAAACAGGCCCTTCGGCCCAACTTGCCCACACCGACCAACATGCCCCATCCACACTAGTCCCACCTGCCAGCATTTGGCCCATATCCCTCTGAATCCATCCTATCCATAACATCTATCCTATCCACCCATCACCCCAAAACCTCATAGAGATCTGCTATTCCCGCATCCTGATCTATTCCCCAACTTCCTGATAGTCTTCTGACTCTCGAACTGAGGTCTTGATCCAAACACCTAACTACATTAGCTGGCCTCTTTATCTGAAGACAATAAATTAGGTTTTCCTTTACAGACCCTGTAAAGATTCAATGGACAGCACAACAAATGTAAAACCCTATTAGACCATAGGCATTATTATGGCATACACATCACAACGTTTGGTACAGACCTCTCCTATCATTACTCAACATGTGACATCTATTTTGCTGGAGTTGGTTCTGACTTCTTTGTTAAATGTATTAGGGATCACTTTTATCTTCATGACCCTGTGTTTTGGGTTCCTCCACAAGTGAAAATGTTTATTTTACACTTTCTGTTCACTGGGGACTGCCTCAGTAGGACTATAGACACTACAGACACTTTGACACCATACCCCCAGTGGAAGACAAAAGTGTCACCATGTACATCACAGGCAGAACAACAGTCAGAGACATTTTTCATGCCGGGGTGCAGGCAAGTACAGCACGGGTGTAGTACAGCGGGACTGACATATGATGAAAGAATGGATCGACTGGGCTTCACTGGAAATTAGAAGGATGAGAAGGGGATCTTATAGAAAGATATGAAATTATTAAGGGATTGGACAGGCTAGATGCAGGAAAAATGTTCCCACTGTTGGGGGAGTCACAGTTTAAGAATAAGGGGTTGGCCATTAGGACTGAGATGAGAAAAACCTTTTTCACCCAGAGAGTTGTGAATCTGTGGAATTCTCTGCCACAGAAGGCAGTGGGGGCCAATTCACTGTATGCATTCAAGAGAGAGTTGGATATAGCTCTTAAGGCTAACGGAATCAAGGGTTATGGGGAGAAAGCAGGAACGGGGTACTGATTCTGGATGATCAGCTATGATCATATTGAATGGTGGTGCCGGCTTGAAGGGCAGAATGGCCTACACCTGCACCTGTTTACTATGTTTCTCTGTTTCTATGGTAGTTGCAAGTCGTTACTTGCTGTTTAGTTCTTAGCAAGTAAAAACTAAAATTCAGTCTCCAATATATAAATGAAAAAGAAAAAAAATGACAGCGATATATGATGACAATATTGTTGAAAGAGATCAAAGGTCCTGAGTACTACTATGAATATGGTTGCTAATAATGATGGGATCATGAGGCAAGCACAAGATAAGTTAGTTCCTGGAATTAGAGAAGTTAATGCAAGTTAACTTGGCTTCAGTGGTTTTGTTTTGCCTGATATATGTTTGTGAAATAGCAATTAATAGTCTACGGGCAATTTAACTCGGCATTTCAGAGATTTGCACATTGCCTTAATGTTTAATAATTAGAACTGGCAGTTAATCCCAGAGGGAGCTGACAAGCCGCGAGAGGTAACAGAGAAGGAGATTGCTTCAAGAAATTAACATGGACAAATACTTCAATAAACTCATCAACATGAGACCAACAGGGGCTCGGAATACCCTGGATATTCAGTTCCTGTGGCACCATTAGTTTGCCTATGGTGAGGCAAAAATCCTTCATGATGAATGTTACCCAAAGGACCAGTGTCAGTGATTTCTAAGCCGAAAGCTGATAATTTTAAGCAGGTGGGATAAAAAGAGTAAGTATTGGAGGAAAACAATATCAAACACTTTCAGTAAACCCTCGTTATAGACAACCATAAAAGGGGGGAATGGTGTCTGTTATTGCCGATTGTTTGCTATAACGAGTCAGGGTTTGACCCCATTGACATCAATGCCCAATGAGAACAGCACAGCATGTGTACCGGCACTTCAGTTTACAGAGTCTCCATGTTAATCTCCACTGCCTGAACCTGATCCGTATCCCACCATTTCCTGCATTAGCTTGTCTAATACTAATTTTAATTGGAGGAAGAAAAAATGCAAAGGAGGACCTGGCACGGGATATTGTTTAACTTTGTCAGTACCCTTTATGTGGCAACCATTTGCATACCTTGGGTATGCAAACAAAGAATTTCACTGTGTCTTGTCACATGTGACAATAAAGTATTCATTCATTCATTCCATTTTCCATTTTTTTGTTTACAGTTAGGAAACAAACCCTTCAGCCCACCAATCATTGACCCCCTATTACCACCACTTTCTCATCTATTCCCAATACTGTGGGGGCAATTTTTTTTTTTTTACAGAGGCAAACTAACCGAAAAAGTTGCATGTCTTTGGAATGTGGGGGGAAACCGGAGCACCAAGAAGAAACCCAAGCGGTTACAGGGAGAACATGCAAACTCCACATAGACAGCATCCCAGGTTGGGATCAAACCCAGGTCTTTGATGCTGTGAGGCAGCAGCTCTACCAGCTGTGCTACTGTTCCACCCTGGTAATGGCATTTAATTCCTCATTGTATTTTTTTTTATTACTGGGATGTTCCTAATATCTTCTACAATAAAACAAGGTGTCAGATATTGGCTTACATTTTCTGCAATTTAGTTCCCATAACTATTTATAATATTTATAATAGTAACCATAACTATTTCATCAGCCACATTCTCTAAGTGCTCTGTGTTTACGGTGATCTCCTTCTTCCTTTTTTGTACTTAAAGAAACTCATAATATTTTTTTATGTTCTCATTAGTTTGCTTTCTTCATGTTGTTAATCCTCCTCTGCTGGATTCTGCATTAATCTCAATATTCCAGCCCACCGCACCTTTATATGTTTCCTCCTTCAATTTATGCCCACTTAACTCCCTCGGTTGGCCATGGTTAGTTCACCATCTCCCGCGTCCAACCCCTATGCTCTATTTGCTGAGTGTTATGAATTAACAGAATCAAGCGTGTTTTATTGTCATATGTCCCGAAATGGAAGAATGAATCAATGAAATTCTTACTTGCAGCAACCGCAAAACAAGTTTGTGAACGCAGTACTCAATAGATAACATACATAAAAAAAGAAAAGACGTTCAATAAATTAACAAATATATACAGTGCAAAAACAAAACAAAACTCAAAGTCCCTAGTGCATTCCAGTCAGTTCATAATTTGGAGTTTAGTTGGAGTTTGTAGCCTGATGTTGGAGCCTGATGGTTGTTGGGAAGAGACTGTTCCTGAACCTGGTCGTTACAGTTTACATTCTTCCCGATGACAGAATTATCTTCTTAAATTCTATGCTCTAAATTCTTGCTACTCTATGGTCTGTTGTCACACCTAATAATGTAATTTAACCAGGAAACGCAAGGAACTGCAGATGCTGGAATCAGAGATTAGAGATTAGAGATTCCTTTATTTGTCATTCAGACCTTTCGGTCTGAACGAAATTTCATTGCCTGCAGTCATACATATAATAATAAATAACAAAACACACAATAAACACAAATTAACATCCACCACAGTGAGTTCACCAGGCACCTCCTCACTGTGATGGAGGCAAAAGTCTTAAAGTCTCTGTCTCTTCCCTCTTTGTTCTTCCTCTGCGCTGAGGCGATCCAGGCTTCTGATGTTGTGACCACGCCGGGTGATGGTAACTCAGTCAGTCCCGCGGCTGAATCCGAGCTCCGCTCCGCGACGGGCCGGTTCAAACTCCGCGGCCCGGGGCGGTCGAAGCTGCCGAAGCTGCCGCCCTCCAGTCCAGCGGACGCAGCTGTAGTTGCGGGAGCTCCAGAAAAACAGGTCACCCACCTGTGACCTGCCGAGCCTCCGGATTCAGGTCGCCACCAGTGTCTTTGGTCGCCACCGCCGGAACGCCACCGCAGCCCCGAAGTCGGGTCGCCACGAGCAAAACACAAAGTACTGGATGAACACAACGGGTCAGGCAGCATCTGTGGAGGGAATGGACAGGCAACATTTCAGGAAGGGACCCTTCCCAACTAGTTCTTCAGCTAGTTCTATCTTTCTCTGTGGTTCTTCTTATTTAAGTCTAACGATTATTACATACTCAAATTTCTCACATTCATGCTGAACATTGTTGTGATTGTTACTACCGAGGGGATCTTTTACTCAGTGGCCATTTACTGAACCTCAATTGCTACACATCACCAGATCCAAAATAGCCTGTTGTCTGGTTGGCTCCATAACATATTGCTCTGGGATACGTTCTGTTGTCAGGCAACTAAACTGTCCTCTCACCAGCTGGAGGCTAGTCCTGACCTCCCATCTACCTCATTGGAGACTTTTGAACAATCTTTAATCGGACTTTATCGGACTTTAACAAGCACCACACATTATACCCTTTATCCTGCATTTGTGCCCTGTGAATGGCTTGATTGTAATGTTGGATAGCCTTTTCGCTGACTGGATAGCACACAACAACAAGCTTTTCACTATACCTCAGTACAACAATGAACAGAACTAAACTAAAAACTAAACTAAATGTACCCAATGAATCGGTTTTCTTTGCTGCCATTTCCAATTTGATTAACCAAAACAACATAGAAACATAGAAACATAGAAAATAGGTGCAGGAGTAGGCCATTCGTCCCTTCGAGCCTGCACCGCCATTCAATATGGTCATTGCTGATCATCCAACTCAGTATCCCGTACCTGCCTTCTCTCCATACCCCCTGATCCCCTTAGCCTCAAGGGCCACATCTAACTCCCTCTTAAATATAGCCAATGAACTGGCCTCAACTACCTTCTGTGGCAGAGAATTCCAGAGGTTCACCACTCTCTGTGTGAAAAATGTTTTTCTCATCTCAGTCGTAAAAGACTTCCCCCTTATCTTTAAACTGTGACCCCTTGTTCTGGACTTCCCCAACATCGGGAACAATCTTCCTGCATCTAGCCTGTCCAACCCCTTAAGAATTTTGTAAGTTTCTATAAGATTCCCCCTCAATCTTCTAAATTCTAGCGAGTACAAGTCGAGTCTATCCAGTCTTTCTTCATATGAAAGTCCTGCCATCCCAGGAATCAGTCTGGTGAACCTTCTCTCTACCCCCTCTATGGCAAGAATGTATTTCCTCAGATTAGGAGAACAAAACTGTACGTATTACTCCAGGTGTGTTCTCACCAAGACCCTGTACAACTGCAGTAGAACCTCCCTGCTCTTATACTCAAATCCTTTTGCTATGAATGCTAACATACCATTCGCTTTCTTCACTGCCTGCTGCACCTGCATGCCTACTTTCAATGACTGGTGTACCATGACACCCAGGTCTCGTTGCATCTCCCCTTTTTCCAATGGCCACCGTTCAGATAATATGAACATGATTATTAAAGTCACCCTTGATTAATCCACAGGTTTTTTTTACACTTGTTATTTTCCTAATAGAGTCATAGAGTGATACAGTGTGGAAACAGGCCCTTCGGCCCAACTCGCCCACACCGGCCGACAATGTCCCAGCTACACTAGTCCCGCTTTCCTCCGCTTGGTCCATATCCCTGCAAACCTGTCCTAGCCATGTACCTGTCGAACTGTTTCTTAAACGATGGGATAGTCTCAGCCTCAACTACCTCCTCTGGCAGCTTGTTCCATACCCTCACCACCCTTTGTGTGAAAAAGTGACCCCTCGGATTCCTATTATATCTTTTCTCCTTCACCTTGAACCTTTGTCCTCTGGTCCTCTATTCCCCTACTCTGGGCAAGAGACTGTGCATCTGCCCGATTTATTCCTCTCATCATTTTGTATCTCCATAAGATCTCCCCTCATCCTCCTGTGCTTAGAACCATGGCCATTCTCTGAGAGGGGGAAGGGAGGAAATTAGAAAATCATTCCCACACTAGGGCATGACGTTCCTTCAGAGGGCCATATTAATTTAAGGGGCATGTCAGGCAGATTTAGATATAGTGAAAGTTATGAACAGTTGGTACTCTAAATGCAGCTTTTAAACTGTGCCCAAGTGTTTGTGTTGCATCAAATCAACTGAATCAATATTACTGCACTGATTTGCTATGACAGTGCTGTTAAATTCTTGATCAACTCACTCACTTCATTGATTTTAGATTTTTTATTACAATCCCTGCACCCATCAGCATAAATAATCTACTTGCGATTGTCAGTCATCCTCAGACAAGTCTCTTCGGAAACTAAAGATCTGGATTTAAAAATGGACACAGATTGAAAAAATTTAGCTTCCAAAGAATACTTGTTTATGAATTGCGGAAAAAGGCATGGACCTAGTGTTGACAGTCAGTGAGATGGCAGTAATTAATTCATGCTTTATGAAGCTAGTGATTGTTGTACCACCACGCTGTATATACACTGGGCCTCTTATAGGCTGGTGAATCTCAAATGCATGTTTGGTATCAATAATTTATGGTTGAGCAGTCCAACTGCTGTGCGTTGAGGTTTCTAATGTTATAGGCCTGCCACAAGGTTTTTAACACGTTTTTATTAAGATATGTGCATTAAAAGATGATTAAATTGAAAATGCCAGCTTGTGTCTTAAACCCTGAGATTTGGATAAAGAAGGTCTGATTTACTTTGTCTGCTGAAATAACCTGTCACTAATGGCATTGGAATGATAAATTCCCCTAGAATTAACAGGTTAGACAATGTCAGTGCAAAGCAAAGGAGAACTGAGCAGAATAAGGCTATTTGGATGTTGTTGCTGTTATCTCCTTCTCAGCTAGTTAAGGGCCTGTCCCGCTAGCCGCGCGGCCTCGCGGGGCCGGTCCCACTTCGAGTTGTGCGGAGCTGGTCCCGACATCGCGCGGGGCTCCAAAAAACGGACAATGTTCAAAAATACCGTGCGGCAAAGGCCTGCCGGCCCGCTGCCGCATGGAGACCGCACGCACCGCCTCGATGACGTACGCACTGCCTCAACGCCGCACGCAGCGTCTTGACGCCAAATGCAGCGTCTTCACGCCGTACGCAGCGTCTTGACGGCGTACGCCTAGCGTGTGGCATTGCGCGATGACATCACCGCCCGGCGTGCTGTTGCGTGATGTCGTAACCGCCCGACGCCGAGCGACGTCCAAATTCAGTCGGCCCGCCTCCTGCCCAGCTGATTGGTGAGTATGATGTCGGAAACAGCTCCATACGGCTCCGCGGTTGGAAGTGGGACCGGCCTCGCGAGGCCGTACGCCTCAAGCCACCACGTTTGGTCGCGCTAGCCGCATGCAATCGCATGCTCGTGGGACAGGCCCTTTAAGCAACATTTGAGGGGGCAAGGTTGATGTTTAAAGGCTATGACCCTGCACCAAGACTGAGAGTGTGCAGGAAAAGATAATCAGCAGTTAAAGAGGTGAGAGGGAGTGTGAGATTGGGAATGTAAAGGAATTTGAGATGTAAAAACAAGGTACTGCACAGAAGGACACAAAATGCCAGTAACTCACCAGATCAGGCAGTATCTCTGGAGAACATGGAAAACTACTATCTACCTCATTAAAGACCTTTAATTGGATTTTACTAGACTGTATCTTGCACTAAACATTATTCCCTTCATCATGCATCTGTACGCTGTGGATGGCTCGATTATAATCATGTGTAGTCTTTCCACTGACTGGGAAGCAAGCAACAAAAGCTTTTCACTGTACCTCGGTACACGTGACAATAAACTAAACTGAACTAAATAGGTGAGACTCAGATTCAGATTCAGGTAATAGTTGGAACCGGATGAGGTGGCCAACGATGGAGGGATGGAGCCAGTTAGGGGGAGGAGAAGGGTAGAGTCAAGAAAGAGAGGCTGAGGATGATAGGTAGAAACAGATAAGGAAAGGACGAAACATAATAGGCAGATGGAGCCAGGTGGAGGTAGGAAGAGGTAAGATAGTGACAGAGACTGGAAGGAGATGTAGAAATGGATAAAGGAGGGATGATGGGCTGATGGAGACAGATGGGGGAGGGGATAGGAAGGGTAGGTCATGAGGAGAAACTCAGGTGCACATTAAACCTATGACCTTAAATCTTCTCTGTACTCTTTCTAGCTTAATGGCATCTTTCCAATCGTAGGATGACCAAAACTCAATCAATCATTCAGTTTTATTCGTCACTTGCACATAAAGTGCATGTGAAATGAATTTGCCCACAGCGGTACAATGAAAACTGAACACAATACTCCAAAGGTAGTCAAAAATGCTGGAGAAACTAAGCGGATGCAGCAGCATCTATGGAGCGAAGGAAATAGGCAACGTTTCGGGCCGAAACCCTTCTTCACACTGACAATACTCCAAATGCGGCCTCTCATCTCCAAATTTTATCAGCAACTAGACTAAGTGGGACCCGTTGGGTCCC
>JAXLNO010000318.1:0-10000 GCA_038087875.1 Malacoraja senta | reverse complement strand
CAGCAGATTCATTGCAAATCAATTTATACTGCATTATAGGTTAAAAATAAATTAGATATATATTAAACGTGTCATCATTTAGAATTGTATGAAATATTTGTACCATTATACATTAATCAAACTCAAATAGGTCGAATGTAGTCATTCTCAGGCAAAGGAAAAATTAGTGTGCAACTTGTACGGTCCTTCCCCCTTAATACATCGAAAAAATGACTTGCTTGTATCAATGAATCCTATTTCAAGTGAATGTCCACGTTAAGCTGGCTTCATCCATCTTATTGAAACAACAATTTGGCTTTGAAATTCAGTCCTGAGCCAATTTCTCATAAGAAAACTGAACAAAGTGCGCAGAAAGAAAGGCAACATTTTAAATGTGCTTTGGTTCGCTATTAAGCAAACAGTCCAATTTCAATATCGGTGAAGAGAAGACGAAGATATGGGTTTCTGAGTGCAGCCAGAAGCTTTGATAGCCTGTCCTGCTTACTTGGCTTCTCAAAGACACGGTTGAAAATAGCCTTTTCACGGCTGGTTATTCTCTATGGTGTTTTTGAGCCACATCTCATGTGGATTGATGTGCTTCCTTCTCCTCCCAAAGGCAAGGAAGTACTGAAATGCTTATGTCAGTTTCAAGCCTCACGGGAGTATGGGCATTATGTTGAACAAATGAGGAAAAAAAGCTCCCATAACGGGTTTAGTTGTGAGGCCACCATGGGCAAAGTTTGGATTTGTGCATTCTGCAGGATGTCAACTCAAAATTCAGAGCCCTATCTCCTTTCTCCGCTAGAAACAAGGAACTGTAGACGATGCCTTCAAAAAAAGACACAAAGTGTTGGAGTAACAAGTGTTGGAGATTATGGGGGAGAGGGGCAGAGGGGGGAGGGGATTTGAAGAAAGCTGGGAGAGAGGGGCAGCACCATGCCTGGGAGGTAATAGGTTGATGGAGGTCAGGGATCCTTTTTTGGCAGGCAGATGATGGTCGGACGAAGACCAGAGATGAAAGGACTGAAAGTGTGAGACAAAAGGATGAAGAGTTGCAAATTGTGAAGCTAGAGGAAGGAATGTAGGTGGAAAGGGGGGGGAGCAACAGATGCAAGTCCAAATGAGGCACAGGGGAGAGAGATGAGGTGAGATGAGAACATAATAAAGACTTGTTCCATCCCTATCATTCCTTCTGATCCCTGCTCCCATCTGGCAGAAGGGGTAGAAGTATGAAAGTGTCAAGGTATCAAGGTCAGTTTATTGTCACATGTACTCATTAAGGTACAGTGAAATTTGAGTTACCATACAGCCATACTAAGTGAAAAGCAACAAGACACACAACCATATAAAAGTGAACATAAACATCCATCACAGTGGATTCCACATTCCTCACTGTGATGGAAGGCAATAAAGTTCAATCTTCTCTCTTGTTCTCCCGATCAAAGCCCCCACAGCCGACGATCGAAGCCCCCGTCGGGGTGATGGAAAACTCCGCGTCGGGGCGGTTGAAACTCTCTCCGCGGCATGCAGCTCCCGAGTCGGCCTCTTCTTACCAGAGACTCAGGAACTGCTTTTTCCCTTCTGCTATCAGGCTTCTGGACAGTCCTTAGAGATATAGGATGGGTGACATTTCCGGTCGGGACTCTTCATCAGAATCCTGAGTCTAAAGAAGGGTCAATCCATCCTTTTTCTCCAGTGATGCTGCCTGACCAGCTGAGTCACCCCAGCACTTTGTATCTATTTCACATTCCTTCCTGGATTGTCAGAGAGAAAGCAAGGAATTGCCACAGGACAGTTCAACAGTAAAACAGAACAATTCAACAGAATGTGCCAAAACATTGTGCAGACGCACCATTAACTCTTTCTTTCCACAAATGTTGCTTCACCTGCACCTTTTTCTCTTTTATTTCACATTTCAGATCTGTAATTTAATTTTTAATTTTAAGCAGAATAGCGTTTGTTTCCACTTCAGTTATCCGGGAAACATTTTAAAATCAAGTAGGTTTAGAGCTGGCTAGGGACGTAGATGTCATTGTGGTAAGTCAACACCTCGTTACTGTGTGTATCATGCATCACCAGACTGTTCCCGCTCACCCAACGAGTGAAAAGCAGTAAAAGTTAAACTGACAGCAATTCAGTGGATGCGATTTCAAACAGACATCAGCGGTTGTTTCATTATTTGCCTCACACGTTCCACGGAGAAATGAAATGCACATCTTTAAGCTGAAGTAAAATGTCACCAGGGTGATGAATCAGCCAAGTGTCAAATTCACAAAATACAACTGATTCATCTTCGGTGTTACTTCAACAGGGTGTTAACTAAAACCTGCTTCCATAATCACAGCTCTTTCATTTGCAAATGCCGTCTGCCTTCACCTCATCCTAGGTACACAAAAAATGCTGGAGAAACTCAGCGGGTGCAGCAGCATCTATGGAGCGAAGGAAATAGGCAACGTTTCGGGCCGAAACCCTTCTTCAGACTGATGGGGGGGTGGGGAAGAAAGGAAAAAGGCGGATGGAGGAGCCCGAGGGCTGAGGGATGGGAGGAGACAGCCGGAGGGCTGAGGAAGGGGAGGAGACAGCAAGGGCTAGCAGAATAGGGAGAATTGGGAGAATTCAATGTTCATGCCCCCAGGATGCAGACTCCCCAAGCGGAATACGAGGTGCTGTTCCTCCAATTTCCGGTGTTGCTCGTCACCTCATCCTATGTGGATTCCAATTGGAATTTCACCATCACAATTCAGAGCAATCCAAGATCAACAGACATTGTCTTGTTTTAATTTCAGATTTCCTGCCTCTACAGTCAGATTATTTTCATGGAGACCGATGTATGCAGCTTCTTTCAAGAGGGGGAACTCAGCAAGTCTGGCAGATTCTATGGAGTGAATGGACAGATGGTGGTTTTGGGCCGGGATCCTATCATCAGACGGTTGGAATAGTGGGGAGAAACCCAGGAAGGTGAGGAAAACTGGAGGAACAGCACCCCATATTCTGCTTACAACCCAAAGGTCTGAACATCGAATTGTCCAATGTTATGTAACTACCATCCCCCTTACCCTCCTTCTCCCCCCACCCTCCCCTCCCAAACCCTTTATTTTTCCCCCTCTCTCTCCCGAGTCCCACCTGGAATTGCTCCCCTCGCCCTCCCCTTCCACCAAAGGCTAGAGATGAGGAGTGAAGGTGCCAAAAGGATGTCAGATAAGGAGAGAGGGAAATCTAAAACCAGAGGGATAGATCTACATGGAAGTAGACAGTGGAAAGGGGGGAGGGATAACAGGGAAATATGGGACTTGGGAATGGGAGATGAATGTACAGAGAGGGAAAGGAGTAGGGTATCTGGGTGGGGGGGGAGGGGGTGTTAGGAGAAGCTGGGAGAAATGCACGCAAGATGATGGGGGCAAGGCAAAGGCAAATAAAGCAAAAGGTGAGATATTACTTCTTATTGAAGAATTTAGTGTTCATCCTATTGGGTTGTAAGCTACCCAGGTGGAATATTGAATAAGTGCTGTTCTTCCAGTCTGCGTGAGGCCTCACTCTGGCAATGGAGGAGGTCAAGGATAGAAACGTCGGTATGGGAATGAGAAGGGGAGTTGTGGGAATGAGAATGTTTCGCAAACCAGGACCTCCAGCAGGTCTTGGTGGACAGAGCACCAAGAGAGGAGTTAGGGCACAACCCCTACTCCTTCAGTCTGAAGAAGGGTCCCGACCTGAAGTGTTGACTTTTCATTCCCTCCACGGATGCTACCTGACGCGCAGAAATCACTCCAGCATTATGCACTGTGAATCCAGGGTTTTCACATCATGCTGAGGATGTGTTATTTGCACCAGTTATGGTATTGTTTCTCTAAACATGTCGGGCATTGGGTGAGGTAGATTGAATGCAAAGTTACAAATGCTTGTCACAGTGACACGAGAGTGGGTTACACAGATCTGTGAAACAAACCATCATCCTGGACCAGGACCCAGCAAGGCAAATAAACTCCACCAGCATCGCCATCAAAAGCAGTCAAAGCCATTCATATAACCATATAACCATATAACCATATAACCTTTACAGCACGGAAACAGGCCATCTCGGCCCTTCAAGCCCCGTGCCAAACATTATTATTATCATTATTATTATTATTATTTTTTTTAAAAAATAAATACTTCCCCCTAGTCCCATCTACCTCACTCAGACCATAACCCTCCATTCCTTTCCCGTCCATATACCCATCCAATCTATTTTTAAAGGATAACATCGAACCTGCCTCCACCACTTCCACTGGAAGCTCATTCCACACAGCTACCACTCTCTCAGTAAAGAAGTTCCCCCCTAATGTTCCCCCAAAACTTCTGTCCCTTAATTCTCAAGTCATGTCCCTTGTTTGAATCTTCCCTACTCTCAATGGGAAAAGCTTATCCACGTCCACTCGGTCTAACCCGCTCATAATTTTAAAGACCTCTATCAAGTCCCCCTCTTAACCTTCTGCGCTCCAAAGAATAAAGACCTAACTTGTTCAACCTTTCTCTGTAACTTAGTTGCTGAAACCCAGGCAACATTCGAATAAATCTCCTCTGTACTCTCTCTATTTTGTTGACATCCTTCCTATAATTAGGCGACCAAAATTGTACTCCATACTCCAGAATTGGCCTCACCAATGCCTTGTACAATTTTAACATTACATCCCAACTTCTATATTCAATGCTCTGATTTATAAAGGCCAGCACCCCAAAAGCTTTCTTTATCACCTATCTACATTCAAGATACATTTTCTGCTAACTCACTTTCTGTGAGAGTAAATGGTGATGTGAAAGTCACAGTCATAGAGAGATTTTGGTGCGCAGAGGATGAGGGGTGATCTTATACAGGTGTACAAAATCATGAGAGAATAGATCGGTTAGATGCACAGAGTCTCTTGCCCAGAGAGGGGGAATTGACAAATGGAGGTCCTGGGCTTAAGGTGTGGAGGGGAAGGATTATTACGAACCTGAGGGGTAACTTTTTCATACAAATGATGGTGAGTGCATGGAACGAGCTGCCGGAGGAGGTAGTTTGAGGCTGATACTATCGCAACGTTTAAGAAACATTTAGGACAGGTCCTTGGATAGGGACAAGTTAGAGGGATATGGGCAAAAACATAGGGCGGGACTATAGATGGGGCATGTTGGTCGGTGCAGGCAAGGTGGGCTGTTAATGTGACACTGTTAATGGCCCAGGTCTGAGACCTGTTAATGCCCCATGTGTTAATGCCCCCAGGTCTGAGACCTGTTAATGCCCCATGTGTTAATGCCCCCAGATCTGAGACCTGTTAATGCCCCATGTGTTAATGCCCCCAGATCTGAGACCCACCAACCGATTTCCTGCAAGTGCAGTTTCTGTTCACATTTTCATATCTCATTAACAGGAAGATCGCTGCTTCACCGATAATGACATTAATAACATACAAGTACTTAAAAAGATGAAACAGGATACCCAAGCGCTGAGAGATTCTGTTACCATTGATGTCGAATTTTATGCACCATGAGCTTTCTCAGCAGACAACACGACTTCATTTAAACAGAACATTAACAGCTGGAGGAGGGGACGGGCTGGAGTTACTCCTGACTGCGTCTGAAACCAAGGACGTCTGCAAACAATCTCTGCGGATGCTCATTACACACAGCAATCGATCTGTCCTTGCTCCCTTCCAATTATAAAATCGTCAAGGTCCTCTTCATTGCAGCCAGAATGAAGAACAACCACATTAATTCATTAATTGAATGTACAAAAAAAGATGAATAGCTCCATCCATATTACCTCCCGTATTGTTTGTGGGAGGAAGTGGAAGTTGTTTGTGAATGTAATTGTATACCATAAGGTGATTATAAATCAATAACTAATATAGCACTTTTCATATTACCGATATTATGGTTAGAGCCATCTGGCTACCGTTAATCTAATTAACAATTGATCATTTTCAATTATTTCTCCGAATAGGCAGCAGGATTACGACTGTCAAATGTAATTTACTAACAGCCCCGGCAATTTGGTCCACAGTTCCTGAGGTAAATAGTGACCTCGTCTTTGGTGATACTTTCTAGAGTAGGGATACAGGAACGATGAGTCAACAAAAGGATTTGAGTATAGGAGCAGGGAGGTTCTACTGCAGTTGTACAGGGTCTTGGTGAGACCACACCTGGAGTATTGCATACAGTTTTGGTCTCCAAATCTGAGGAAGGATATTATTGCCATAGAGGGAGTGCAGAGAAGGTTCACCAGACTGATTCCTGGGATGTCAGGACTGTCTTATGAAGAAAGACTGGATAGACTTGGTTTATACTCTCTAGAATTTAGGAGATGAGAGGGGATCTTATAGAAACTTATAAAATTCTTAAGGGGTTGGACAGGCTAGATGCAGGAAGATTGCTCCCGATGTTGGGGAAGTCCAGGACAAGGGTCACAGCTTAAGGATAAGGGGAAATCCTTTAAAACCGAGATGAGAAGAACTTTTTTCGCACAGAGAGTGGTGAATCTCTGGAACTCTCTGGAACTCTCTGCCACAGAGGTAGTCGAGGCCAGTTCATTGCTATATTTAAGAGGGAGCTGGATGTGGCCCTTGTGGCTAAAGGGATCAGAGGGTATGGAGAGAAGGCAGGTACGGGATACTGAGTTGGATGATCAGCCATGATCATATTGAATGGCGGTGCAGGCTCGAAGGCCGAATGGCCTACTCCTGCACCTAATTTCTATGTTTCTATGTTTCTCAAATACAAGTAATAGAAGGATATAAAATTATAAAGGTGTGGGAGACATTGTTAAGGTTAAATAGGGACTTTCTCCCTTGGTGGAATTGTGAAATATTTAATATAGGCCAGAGATGTAAGGTGAGAGGCTTGGATAGAGTGGATGCGGCGAGGATGTTTTCACAGTGGGAGAGTCTAGGACTAGAGGCCATAACCTCAGAATTAAAGGACATTCTTCTTGGAAGGAGATAAGGAGAAATGTATTTAGTTGGAGGATGGCGAATCTGTGGAATTCTTTGCCTCCGAAGGCTGTGGAGGCCAAGTCAGTGGATATTTTTAAGGCAGAGATAGATAGATTTTTGAATAGTACAGGTGTCCGAGTTTACGGGGAGAAGACAGGAGAATGGGGTTAGGATAGAGAGATAGATCAGCCATGATTGAATGGCAGAGTAGACTTGATGGGGCCGAATGGCACACAATAATCCAAGTGTGGTCCAACCAAGGATGTAGCTTAATTTAGTTTAGTTCAGTTTAGTTTAGTTATTATAACTTATACCGAGGTACAGTGAAAAAGCTTTTGTTGCATGCTAACCAGTCAGCAGAAAGACAATACATTATTATAATCCAGCCATCCACAGTGTACAGATACACGATAAAGGGAATAATGTGAATAGCGTGAATAATGTACAACGATTTGTACGACTGTTATATGACATCCCAGCTCCTACACTCAATGCCTTGGCTAATGAAAGCATGCATGCCATATGCCTTTCTCACCAGCCTGTCTATCTGTGTTCCCATTTGTAGCAAGCTATGACCTTGTATCTTAAGGTCTTGCTGTTCAATACCACTCCCCATTTACTGTGTATGCCTTGGACTTGTTTAACTTCCAAAATGCATCACAGCACTTGTTTGAGTTAAGATCCATCAGACATTTCTTTGCATTTTTACATTCTCATCTAAATCCTTTATATAAATTATGAGCTTCAATGGCCCCATCATTAATCCCAATGGCACACTATGTTGCCTCCAATCTGAAAAACAACCTTCCACCAAAACCTTCTGTTTCCTTGCATGAAACTAATTATGCATACTATTGGCTATCTCTCCCTGGATCCCACACAATCTCACCTTCTGAAGCTACCTACCATGCAGTACATTATGAGGCCTTGGTAGAGTCCATGTAGACAATCTCTATTGCCCTGTCCTCATCAATCCTCTTAATTACATCCTCATAAATCTGTTGGATCTTGGAGACATAATTTCTCATGCACAAAGACACGCTGCCTATCCAGAATTTCAGTAGATATTTTTTAGGCAGAGATAGATAGATTCTTGATTAGTACAGGTGTCAGAGGCTATGGGGAGAAGGCAGGAGAAGGGATTAGGAGAAAGAGAAAGATCAGCCATGATTGAATGGTGGAGTAGACTTGATGGGCTGAATGGCCTAATTCTACTCCTATTCCTGTGACCTTATGAATTTGTCCTGACTAGTTTAGATGGAATATCTTGGTCGGAATGCATGGAGTGGATAACGGGACTGTTTCCCTGCCGTATGACCCTGTGACTCGATAACACTCCCAGTCCAAGCACTGGCACTTGCTCTCTTTGTTGAGTGAGACACAGCAAAGGGGTTCCAACACCCATGCAGTGTACGTAGGTATTGTTGGACGCTGGACTGACCATCACCTAATCCATCATTATCTCCATTAAGCTGCCTTCACATTATAATAATAATAATAATGGATTTTATTTACGGGCGCCTTATACCGAGGTCTCAAGGACACCATACAGAGATTTATAGAAAACATATAATCAGAGTTTTAAAAAAATAGGTTATAAAGACCAATACATAAATCAGGGACAGAATTCCTTCCAAAAACACAAAAAAAGAAAACCAGAAGCACAATTTGAGGAGAGAGCAGCGGCAATTTAACGCCAGCGTCCACTCTCCCCTCCGACCGCCATCTTGAACACAGACTAACAAATACAATTACAAACAATTACATACAAAAATCATCCCCCACAATGATTTCCACTGTGGGGGAAGGCACAATGTCCAGTCCCCAGCCCCAGTTCACCCAGAAAAGTCAGGCCAAATGAAGCCCCCGCTATTGCCTCTACGAAGGCCCGATGATCCTGGCCGTTCTCGCCGGGTGATGTAGCCCCGGCGTCGGGAGGAGTCCTCCAGCAGCTGGGCCACCTGGAACGGCCGCATCCCTCACCGGAGGCCGCAACTACGGCTGGAACGGCCGATTTCCCGCAGGCGTCCGCAGCACCTGAAGCCGACAAGGCCCGCGCCGATTTGGAGCTCAAGGCTCCCGGTGTTGGAGTCGGCGCCGCCGCCCGCGGATGGTCGCTCCAGTCCCGGAGGTGTTGAGCTCGGCGGTCCAGCTCACCGGAGCTCCAGCGCGTCGGTCCAGCGCGGCGACCCAGGCAAGGCATCGCCCGCTCCGCTGCACAGTAGCGCTCCAGCGCCGTGCCGCCACCGAAGCTGAGGGTGCTGTGCGGTTCCCGCCAGGAACGCCGCTCCACGCCGCTCCACGCCCGCTGGTAGGCCGCGAGGACGGGTCGAATGGGCAGCCGGAGAGAAGGCTGCCTCACCGACCAGGTAGGGACCGGGAAGTGATTTCCCCTTGTTCCCCCCACATTAAAGGCAGAATAAATAAAAACAAAGACTTAAAGAAAAGTAATAAACTTAGTAAAAAAGTACAATTAACGGACGGCTGCTGTTTTGCAGCCGTTCCTCAAGATGGCTCCTCCCACATTATTAACAATGTCATCATACGTGGGCTTCCATGCTGTACATGTTGAGCCTTAACTTTCTGCAGTGAAGTTAATGAGCAATTAATGTGCAAATCCAGCAACGCCTTAAATATAACCAGAAGGGAAAGGTGATACGCTGCTTGGGCAAGGCTGGTGGCAGGAGAACATAAATCGACCTGCATATTATGAAGATTTGCAGCTCATGGTGTATGTCTTAAATCCCGGGCAATTTGCTTATTAGACATTGTGTGTTCGTGGTGCTAATTTGCTGCTATTTTTCCAGGAAGATTTGACTGCTTATGTGAGTTGGTTTCAAGCGAGGCGGCGCCTTTGATGTTTCTTGTGAACATCAAACGCAATGTGATGCGAAATATTGGATAAATAAAAACAGGAAATGCCAGCTCCACAAGCGATTGCAGCAATGGAGGGAGAAACAGTGTTAATGTTTCGGTCAGCGACGGGCATAAAAATAAGATGCAGGGAAAGGGAACAGGGGGAGGCAGGACATTTTGTGTAAGAAGGAACTGCAGATGCTGGTTTAGACCGAAGA